>JAQPPZ010001934.1:1800000-2240217 GCA_028583015.1 Wollemia nobilis | reverse complement strand
TTCAAAGTTCTTGGTAATAGTGCCCTCTCTTGATAGCCCTCTATTTTTGGAGAAATCCACTCTTCTACCTCTCTTATGGTCCCATCCATTCGTCTGATATGTACTCACACCCTTATTCTTTCACCGGGTCCAGGTGCCAACTCTTGTTGTTCAATTATTGGCCGTCTCCTCCCATTCGGCAAATAGACTTGTGAGTACCAAATTTGGCTTCTCTTGCGATGCACCTAGCTCATGACGAGCCTCATTTTGAGTGTCTGCTCCTCTTCTCCATTCAATCTCTTCTGAATAAATGAATTGACACTGTACTTTGTAATGCTTCAACTTTGAGCCATTTATAGTGTTGGGTACCTCAGTCCCATTCAGGTTCTATAACCTGATTGCTCCATTATTCAATACTTCAATAACTTTATAAGGGCCAAGCCATAACGTCTTCAATTTAACTGTATTGATCTCCCTCTTTCCATTAAACTTTAGAACCAAGTCCCTTGGACTAAGTTCCAACTTCCTCAAATGCTTGTCATGCCACGCATTTCATATTTTTTGGGCTATTTCAATTGCCCACTATGCCATGACTCTTCTTTCATATAGTTTGGTCAGCATCATCAATCGTTCCTCCAAACTTTCTTGATCTCCCAAGTGATTCTCTACTACAACTCTCAAACATGGTATCAAGAACTCGACTGGCACCACTGCTTCTTGACCATACATTAATTGGAAAGGGGTATGTTCTATTGTTGGTTTGAAAGGTGTTCTATATGCCCACAAAATGGATGGTAACATTTTATCCCATTCTGCTCCTTCTATCCCATAGGTTTTATACAAAGTTGACACTAAGACTTTATTAGCCGCTTTCGCCTACCCATTGACTCTTGGGTAGTATGGACTAGACAATGAGTGTAAAATATTAAATTTTGTTGTCAGCATCTTGATAATCTCATTCACGAAGTGTCCTCCCTGATCACTAGTTATTCGTAGCAAAATACTGAATCTTATGATTACCTTCTCATACAAAAATCGTGTTGTACTTTTAGTATAATTATTAGGTAATGCTCTTGTGTCTACCCATTTTGTGAGGTATTCCATTGCCACTATGATATATCTACATTTTTGTCTTTGAGATATCTTTAATGGTCCCATGAAGTATAAGTCTAAACATTCAAACTCCTATGGCTGCGATGGGTGTAAGGACATAAAGTCCCTCCTGATCGGTTTACCTGCTCTTTAGCAAGTATCACAAGCTTTCACATGTTATTTTGCATCATTGTACAATGTGGGCCACCATAGACCTACTAATAATATTTTCTGCACAATCGCATTCGGTCCCATGTGTCCCGTTGCTAAGCTTGTATGGGATTATTTTAATGCCGCCTTAACTTCTTCCTCTATTACACATCTCTGCAAGATACCATCACTTCCTATCTTGTATAGCAATCCTACTATTATCTGGAAAGGTGCTGACTTCATAATTATCCTATTATTTTTGGTTGCCGTCATATCTTGTGGAAACTCCCCTATGGATAGGTACTGGCCAACCAACTTGTACCATGATGGCACAACATTGATGGCAAATAATTGTGCATCTAGAAATTTATCAGGAAATCCTATTCCTGTTGGCTCCCCTGATCGTATTCGAGACAACTAGTCTGCAATCACATGCTTCTTGCCAGGTCTCACCACAACTTGGAATACAAAATCTTGGAGTGTAACGAGCCATCGACTAACTTGTTCTTGTATTATTGGTTTTTTTATTAAGTACAACAACGCCTGATGATCAACGTAGAATGCAAAGGGTTTGCCAGTAGGTAATACCTAAACTTTTAGACTACATATACCATCCCCAAGGCTTCCCTTTCTATTGTACTATAATTTCTTTTCGGCCTTGACAAAAGGTGACTAGCAAATAAAATTGACTAATCCAACTTAAACTGTCCTTATTGTGCCAATGCACATCCAATTGCAAAGTTTGAGGTATCGATGTGGACATGGAATTCCTTATCCCAACTAGGAAACACCAAAATTGGACTACTTAATAACTTAGCCTTTAACTCCTCAAAGGCTCCCCGGTGCTTCTCTGTCCATATGAAAGGAGTATTCTTTTTCGTCAAAGAATCTAACGGATAAGATACATGTGCATAATTTTTGATAAACCTTCGATAATATCTTGTTGACCCAAGGAAATTTTTGAGTGAACTCAAATCAAAGGGTTCTTCCATGAATAATATCACCCAAATTTTATCTGGATCTATCTTTAATCCTTCACTGCACATAATGTGTCCTAAAAATTTTCCATATGGTACCATCAGAAAACACTTTTTTGGGTTTAATGATATCTGTGCATTTATGCACCTACTCATACATTCACTAAGAGATGGAATATGCTCCTTGATATTCCCATAAATGGACCAATCATCCAAAAATAGTTTAAAATTCCCCATCGCTAGTTGGTCAAATATGTACAGTATGATGCACTAAAACGTAGTTGGGGCATTACAGAGCCCAAATAGAATTTGATTATATGCGTAGATGCCATTATCCACAACAAATGTGGTTTTTAGCTTATCCTCCTCAATGATGCTGATCTGATTGTATCCTGAGAATACATCCAAAAATGAATAGATCTAAAACATAGCTTGGGCATTACAGAGAATCTGTGAATGGAATAGGAAAATGGTCACTATGTTTAGACTCCTAAAGTCTATGCATATCCTTATCTTATTGAATTCCTTCTTCAATATTATTACTATAGGTGAAACCCATTCACTATTTGTCACCCTGAATATAATTCCTGCTTCCAGTATCTATTCTATCTTCGTATTTACCAATACCGCATACTTTGGATTCATTCTATATGGGTTCCTCCTGATAGGTTGAGTGCCAGGAATTAGTGTAATATTATGGAAACATTATTTAGGTGGGATTCCTTTCAAATCCTTATATGTCCATGCAAAGATATCCTTGTACTCCAAGAATATCTTGAAAGCTACTGCCTTCAATACTGGATTTCAATCATCGCCACAATGGACCATCCTAGGTTCCTCCTCCATTCCTGTATTGATGTCCACTATCTTGGGTCCTTTGTATTTGATATTTTTTGTCTCACTCGTAGCTTTCATTACATTCTCAAGATGTGCCGGTCTTGTATCAATCTCTGCATCTCCTACTATATACTCCGCAAAGATTTTTGGAAACATCCACTTCTCTTCTGTTTCCTTCTTAGTTTTTTTACTAGATTTTGGTTCATCTTATTTTTCCTTGATCTCTTTTGTCTCAAACAAAGGCATTTGGGTTGAAACATCTCGTAATCCTCCATTTTCCAATGAAGGAGTCCGCTATCAGATCGAGCTTCATCCTCGCTACATTCATCTATGTACAACATTCCCTCTTCATTAGGTTTGTGTCCTTCGTCCCCTGATGATTTTTTTGATTTGTCAGTTGTAGCTATATCCTCACTAACTCTCTGATTAGATAAATTGATCATGTATTTATGCTGTCCCTTCTTGAAGGTGATCTGATTCTTACCCCAATTATGATTAAATTTGGCTACTCATAGCCATCCTCTCCCCAAGATGGCATCATATGTAGGTTTTTGCATTGTAATCACAACAAAGTCCAAGACAAACTCTTGCTTAGATATCATTACTTATTATGCAGTGAAAACTCCTTTTATCTTAATATCATTCTGATCAGCCCCGTACAATTGGAATCTCTATGTCCATAGGGATGGAGTGCCTAGTTCTAGCCAAGTTCTTTCTGGTAGCACATTAACACTGGATCCTCCGTCCATGATAACTTGTGTCAATTTGTGCCCCAAAATATCCATATGCATTAATGCAGGCTTCTTTACCACATCAATCATTAGTATAATAGGATCCATAAATTGGTCTTTCCATTCGTCTTCTAAGATTTGTTGGATCTCTACTTCCATCACCTTCTATGGTTGTATTTCTTCCATAATTGATTTTTGCAATTCTGTGATAGCTTCTAGTAAGTTAGATACTTTAAGTTACACTGTGGTATCCAACACCTATGTTGCCAAATTCTGCACAATTATCTCCCTTTATGATGGTTTTCATAATTCCTTTCGAGTGCTCGACTCTCCTTGCTTAGTTTTCTTAGTTTCTTCTTGCACTATTTTCTTTGTTGCTTGCCAACGTTGCTTTTCTTTTGCTGGCTCTAGATACTTATCCTCTTTAGCCTGATTCCTCATCATGGCTAACACTTCCTGAGTTTCCTTTTTAACTTGAGGAACTTTGATGTCCAAATAGCTCACATTTTACGAGTTGCTCGAACTTGCCTGCTTTGGAAAATTCTCCTCCTTGTGGTTCCTCGGGCCACACAATCTACACATGTTTGTAGTGCTTGTTTGCGTTGCTCCTTGCATCAGAGGTGCAGAAAAATTATTTGTAAAATACCCCCACTCCTAGAAATTGCAACATTGTATGATCGGTCTACCTTTCGAGTCATACTATAAGTGACTTTGTCCTCGTAGATTACCTTGATTTTATCAGCCATATTTTTTGCTATTTCTATAACCACCACTCGTTGCTTGTTGGCCGTTCCCTTGGGCCTATGGTTTTTCTTCCTGCTCCTAGATTGATAGTACCTATGGATGGATTCTTGCATTGTAAGTATAGAGCATTACTTCATGCCCCATCACATTGACACTTCATATTTGTATGTGCCTCTGTCTTGCATTCTATGCACCATAGTTCTTTCTTGTTTGGTTTGATCTTCTATTATTTAATCATCTTATCAAACTCCTTATGGAATGATGCTACTGTCCTCTGGATAGTGTCTTATTCTATCTATGGGTACCTCCTGTTCAAAGTTCTTGGTAATAGTGCCCTCTCCTGATAGCCCTCTATTGTTGGAGAAATCCACTCTTCTACCTCTCTTATGGTCCCATCCATTCGTCTGATATGTACTCACACCCTTATTCTTTCACCGGATCTAGGTGCAAACTCTTGTTGTTCAATTATTGGCCGTCTCCTCCCATTCGAAAAATAGCCTTTTGAGTACCAAATTTGGCTCCTCTTGTGATGGACCTAGCTCATGATGAGCCTCATATTGAGTGTCTGCTCGTCTTCTCCGTTCAATCTCTTCTGAAAAAAATGAATAGGCACTGTACTTTGTAATGCTTCAACTTTGAGCCATTTATAGTGTTGGGTACCTCAGTCCCATTCAGGTTCTATAGCCTGATTGCTCCATTATTCAATACTTCAATAAATTTATAAGGGCCAAGCCATAACGTATTCAGTTTAACTGTATTGATCTCCCTCTTTCCATTAAACTTTAGAACCAAGTCCCCTGGACTAAGTTCCAACTTCCTCAAATGCTTGTCATGCCACGCATTTCATATTTTTTGGGCTATTTCAATTGCCCACTATGCCATGAATCTTCTTTCATATAGTTTGGTCAGCGTCATCAATCGTTCCTCCAAATTTTCTTGATTCCCTAAGCGATTCTCTACTGCAACTCTCAAACATGGTATCAAGAACTCGACTGGCACCACTGCTTCTTGACCATACATTAATTAGAAAGGGGTATGTTCTATTGTTGGTTTGAAAGGTGTTCTATATGACCACAAAATGGATGGTAACATTTTATCCCAGTCTGATCCTTCTATCCCATAGGTTTTATACAAAGTTGATACTAAGACTTTATTAGCCACTTTCACCTACCCATTGACTCTTGGGTAGTATGGACTAGACAATGAGTGTAAAATATTAAATTTTGTTGTCAGCGTCTTGATAATCTCATTCATGAAGTGTCCTCCTTGATCACTCGTTATTCGTAGCAGAATACTGAATCTTATGATTACCTGCTCGTACAAAAATCATGTTGTACTTTTGGTATAATTATTAGGTAATGCTCTTACGTCTACCCATTTTGTGAGGTATTCCATTGCCACTATGATATATCTATATTTTTGTCTTTGAGATATCTTTAATGGTCCCATGAAGTATAATCCCCAACATTCAAACAAATCCTGTGGCTGCGATGGGTGTAAGGACATAAAGTCCCTCCTGATCGGTTTACCTGCTCTTTAGCAAGTATCACAAGCTTTCACATGTTCTTTTGCATCATTGTACAATGTGGGCCACCATAGACCTACTAACAATATTTTTCGCACAGTCGCATTCGGTCCCACGTGTCCCGTTGCTAAGCCTGTATGGGATTATTTTAATGCCGCCTAAACTTCTTCCTCTATTACACATATCTGCAAGATACCATCACTTCCTATCTTGTATAGCAATCCTACTATTATCTAGAAAGGTGCTGATTTCATAATTATCCTATTATTTTCGGTTGTCATCATCTCTTGTGGAAACTCCCCTATGGATAGGTACTGGCCAACCAACTTGTACCATGATGGCACAACATTGATGGCTAATAATTGTGCATATAGAAATTTATCAAGAAATCTTGTTCTTGTTGGCTCCCCTGATCGTATTTGAGACAACTAGTCCGCAATCACATGGTTCTTGCCAGGTCTCACCACAACTTGGAATACAAAATTTTGGAGTGTAACGAGCCACCGACTAACTCGTTCTTGTATTACTGGTTTGTTTATTAAGTACAACAACGCCTGATGATCAACATAGAATGCAAAGGGTTTGCCAGTAGGTAATACCTAAACTTTTAGACTACATATACCATCCCCAAGGCTTCCCTTTCTATTGTACTATAATTTCTTTCCGGCCTTGACAAAAGGTGACTAGCAAATAAAATTGACTAATCCAACTTAAACTGTCCTTATTGTGCCAATGCAGATCCAATTGCAAATTTTGAGGTATCGACGTGGACATGGAATTCCTTATCCCAACTAGGAAACACCAAAATTTGACCAATTACCAACTTAGCCTTTAACTCCTCAAAGGCTCCTCGGTGCTCCTCTGTCCATATGAAAGGAGTATTCTTTTTCGTCAAAGAATCTAATGGATAAGATACATGTGCATAATTTCTGATAAACCTTCGATAATATCTTGTTGACCCAAGGAAATTTTTGAGTGAACTCAAATCAAAGGGTTCTTCCATGAATAATATCACCCAAATTTTATTCGGATCTATCTTCAATCCTTCACTGCACATAATGTGTCCTAAAAATTTTCCATATGGTACCATCAGAAAATACTTTGCTAGGTTTAATGATATCTATGCATTTCTGCACCTACTCATACATTCACTAAGAGATGGAATATGCTCCTTGATATTCCCATAAATGGACCAATCATCCAAAAATAGTTTAAAATTCCCCATCGCTAGTTGGTCAAATATGTACAGTATGATGCACTAAAACGTAGTTGGGGCATTACAGAGCCCAAATAGAATTTGATTATATGCGTAGATGCCATTATCCACAACAAATGTGGTTTTTAGCTTATCCTCCTCAATGATGCTGATCTGATTGTATCTTGAGAATCCATCCAAAAATGAATAGATCTAAAACATAGCTTGGGCATTACAGAGAATTTGTGAATGGAATAGGAAAATGGTCACTATGTTTAGACTCCTAAAGTCTATGAATATCGTTATATTATTGAATTCCTTCTTCAAGGTGATTACTATAGGTGAAACCCATTCACTATTCGTCACCCTAAATATAATTCCTACTTCCAATATCTTTTTTATCTTCGTATTTACCAATACCGCATACTTTGGATTCATTCTATATGGGTTAATCCTGATAGGTTGAGTGCCAAGAATTAGTGTAATCTTATGGAAAAATTATTTAGGTGGGATTCCTTTCAAATCCTTATATGTCCATGCAAAGATATCCTTGTACTCCAAGAATATCTTGAAATCTGTTGCCTTCAATACGGGATTTCAATTATCGCCACAGTGGACCATCCTAGGTTCCTCCTCCATTCCTATATTGATGTCCACTATCTTGGGTCCTTTGTATTTGATATTTTATGGCTCACTCGTAGATTTCATTACATTCTCAGGATGTGCCGGTCTTGTATCAATCTCTGCATCTCCTACTATATACTCCGCAAAGATTTTTGGAAACATCCACTTCTCTTCTATTTCCTTAGTTTTTTTACTAGATTTTGGTTCATCTTATTTTTCCTTGATCTCTTTTGATTCAAAAAAAGGCATTTGGGTTGAAACATCTTGTAATCCTCCATTTACCAATGAAGGAGTCCACTATCAGATCGAGCTTCATCATCGCTACATTCATCCATGTACAACATTCCCTCTCCATTAGGTTCATGTCCTTCGTCCCCTGATGAGTTTTTTTATTTGGCAGTTGTAGCTATATCCTCACTAACTCTCTTATTAGATAAATTGATCATGTATTTATGCTGTCCCTTCTTGAAGGTGATCTGATTATTACCCCAATTATGATTAAATTTGGCTACTCGTAGCCATCATCTCCCCAAGATGGCATCGTATGCAGGTTTTTGCATTGTAATCACAACAAAGTCCAAGACAAAATCTTGCTCAAATATCATTACTTATTATGCAGTGAAAAATCCTTTTATCTTAATATCATTTCGATCAGCCCCGTACAGTCGAAATCTCTGTGTCCATAGGGATGGAGCACCTAGTTCTAGCCAAGTTCTTTCTGGTAGCACATTAACACTGGATACCCCGTCCATGATAACTTGCGTCAATTTGTGCCCCAAAATATCCATATGCATTAATGTAGGCTTCTTTTCCACATCAATCATTAGTATAGTAGGATCCATAAATTGGTCTTTCCATTCGTCCTCTAAGATTGGTTGGATATCTACTTCCATCACCTTCTGTGGTTGTATTTCTTCCACGATTGATTTTTGCAATTCTGTGATAGCTTCTAGTATGTTAGATACTTTAAGTTACACTATGGTATCCAACACCTATGTTGCCAAATTCTGCACAATTATCTCCCTTTATGATGGTTTTCATAATTCCTTTCGAGTGCTCGACTCTCCTTGCTTAGTTTTCTTAGTTTCTTCTTGCACTATTTTCTTTGTTGCTTGCCAACGTTGCTTTTCTTTTGCTGGCTCTAGATACTTATCCTTTTTAGCCTCGATTCCTCGTCATGGCTAACACTTCCTGAGTTTCCTTTTTAACTTGAGGAACTTTGATGTCCAAATAGCTCACATTTTACGAGTTGCTCGAACTCGCCTGCTTTGGACAATTCTCCTCCTTGTGGTTCCTCGGGCCACACAATCTCCACATGTTTGTAGTGCTTGTTTGCATTGCTCCTTGCATAAGAGGTGCAGGAAAATTCTTTGTAAAATACCCCCACTCCTAGAAATTGCAACATTGTATGATCGGTCTACCTTTCGAGTCATACTGTAAGCGACTTTGTCCTCGTAGATTACCTTGATTTTATCTGCCATATTTTTTGCTATTTCTATAACCACCACTCGTTGCTTGTTGGCCGCTCCCTTGGGCCTATGGTTTTTCTTCCTGCTACTAGATTCATAGTACCTATGGATGGATTCTTACATTGTAGGGATAGAGAATTACTTCATGCCCCATCACATTGACACTTCATATTTGTATGTGCCTCTGTCTTGCATTCTGTGCACCATAGTTCTTTCTTGTTTGGTTTGATCTTATATTATTTAACCATCTTATCAAACTCCTTATGGAATGATGCTATCGTCCTCTGGATAGTGTCTTCTTCTACCTATGGGTACGTCCTGTTCAAAGTTCTTGGTAATAGTGCCCTCTCCTGATAGCCCTCTATTGTTGGAGAAATCCACTCTTCTACCTCTCTTATGGTCCCATCCATTCGTCTGATATGTACTCACACCCTTATTCTTTCATCGGGTCCAGGTGCCAACTCTTGTTGTTCAATTATTGGTCGTCTCCTCCCATTCGGAAAATAGCCTTGTGAGTACCAAATTTGGCTCCTCTTGCGATGGACCTAGCTCACGATGAGCCTCATCTTGAGTGTTTGCTCATCTTCTCCATTCAATCTCTTCTAAATAAATGAATAGGCACTATACTTTGTAATGCTTCAACTTTGAGCCATTTATAGTGTTGGGTACCTCAGTCCCATTCAGGTTCTATAGCCTGATTGCTCCATTATTTAATACTTCAATAACTTTATAAGGGCCAAGCCATAACTTCTTTAGTTTAACTATATTGATCTCCCTCTTTCCATTAAACTTTAGAAGCAAGTCCCCTGGACTAAGTTCCAACTTCCTCAAATTCTTGTCATGCCATGCATTTCATATTTTTTGGGCTATTTCAATTGCCCACTATGCCATGACTCTTATTTCATATAGTTTGGTCAACAACATCAATCGTTCCTCCAAACTTTCTTGATCCCCCAAGCGATTCTCTACTGTAACTCTCAAACATGGTATCAAGAACTCGACTGGCGCCACTGCTTCTTGACCATACATTAATTAGAAATGGGTATGTTCTATTGTTGGTTTGAAAGGTGTTCTATATGCCCACAAAATGGATGGTAACATTTTATCCCAGTCTGCTCCTTCTATCCCATAGGTTTTATACAAAGTTGATACTAAGACTTTATTAGCCACTTTCGCCTACCCATTGACTCTTGGGTAGTATGGACTAGACAATGAGTGTAAAATATTAAATTTTGTTGTCAGCATCTTGATAATCTCATTCATGAAGTGTCCTCCCTGATCACTCGTTATTCGTAGCAGAATACTGAATCTTATGATTACCTGCTTGTACAAAAATCATGTTGTACTTTTGGTATAATTATTAGGTAATGCTCTTGCATCTACCCATTTTGTGAGGTATTCCATTGCCACTATGATATATCTACATTTTTGTCTTTGAGATATCTTTAATGGTCCCATGAATTATAAGCCCCAACATTCAAACAACTCCTATGGCTGCGATGGGTGTAAGGACATAAAGTCCCTCTTGATCGGTTTACCTGCTCTTTAGCAAGTATCACAAGCTTTCACATGTTCTTTTGCATCATTGTACAATGTGGGCCACCATAGACCTACTAACAATATTTTCCGCACAGTCGCATTCGGTCCCATGTGTCCCGTTGCTAAGCCTGTATGGGATTCTTTTAATGTCGCCTTAACTTCTTCCTCTATTACACATCTCTGCAAGATACCATCACTTCCTATCTTGTATAGCAATCCTACTATTAACTAGAAATGTGCTGACTTCATAATTATCCTATTATTTTCGGTTTTCATCTCTTGTGGAAACTCCCCTATGGATAGGTACTGGCCAACCAACTTGTACCATGATGGCACAACATTGATGGCTAATAATTGTGCATATAGAAATTTATCAAGAAATCTTGTTCCTGTTGGCTCCCCTGATCATATTTGAGACAACTGGTCTGCAATCACATGGTTCTTGCCAGGTCTCACCACAACTTGGAATACAAAATCTTGGAGTGTAACGAGCCACCGACTAACTCATTCTTGTATTACTGGTTTGTTTATTAAGTACAACAACGCCTGATGATCAACGTAGAATGCAAAGGGTTTGCTAGTAGGTAATACCTAAAATTTTAGACTACATATACCATCCCCAAGGCTTCCCTTTCTATTGTACTATAATTTCTTTCCGACCTTGACAAAAGGTGACTAGTAAATAAAATTGACTAATCCAACTGAAACTGTCCTTATTGTGCCAATGCACATCCAATTGCAAAGTTTGAGGTATCGAAGTGGACATGGAATTCCTTATCCCAACTAGGAAACACCAAAATTGGACTAATTACCAACTTAGCCTTTAACTCCTCAAAGGCTCCCCGGTTCTCCTCTGTCCATATGAAAGGAGTATTATTTTTCGTCAAAGAATCTAATGGATAAGATACATGTGCATAATTTCTGATAAACCTTCGATAATATCTTGTTGACCCAAGGAAAGTTTTGAGTGAACTCAAATCAAAGGGTTCTTCCATGAATAATATCACCCAAATTTTATTCGGATCTATCTTCAATCCTTCACTACACATAATGTGTCCTAAAAATTTTCCATATGGTACCATCAGAAAACACTTTGCTGGGTTTAATGATATCTATGCATTTCTGCACCTACTAATAAATTCGCTAAGAGATGGAATATGCTCCTTGATATTCCCATAAATGGACCAATCATCCAAAAATAGTTTAAAATTCCCCATCGCTAGTTGGTCAAATATGTACAGTATGATGCACTGAAACGTAGTTGGGGCATTACAAAGCCCAAATAGAATTTGATTATATGCGTAGATGCCATTATCCACAACAAATGTGGTTTTTAGCTTATCCTCCTCAATGATGCTGATCTGATTGTATCCTGAGAGTCCATCCAAATATGAATAGATCTAAAACATAGCTGGGGCATTACAGAGAATCTGTGAATGGAATAGGAAAAGTATCCTTAATGGTCACTATGTTTAGACTCCTAAAGTCTACGCATATCCTTATCTTATTGAATTCCTTCTTCAAGGTGATTACTATAGGTGAAACCCATTCACTATTCGTCACCCTGAATATAATTCCTGCTTCGAATGTCTTTTTTATCTTCATATTTACCAATACTGCATACTTTGGATTCATTCTATATGGGTTCCTCTTGATAGGTTGAGTGCCAGGAATTAGTGTAATCTTATGGAAACATTATTCAGGTGGAATTCCTTTCAAATCCTTATATGTCCATGTAAAGATATCCTTGTACTCCAAGAATATCTTGAAAGCTGTTGCCTTCAATACGGGTTTCAATTATCGCCACAATGGACCATCCTAGGTTCCTCCTCCATTCCTATATTGATGTCCACTATCTTGGGTCCTTTGTATTTGATATTTTCTGGCTCACTCATAGCTTTCATTACATTCTTAGGATGTGCCGGTATTGTATCAATCTCTGCATCTCCTACTATATACTCCGCAAAGATTTTTGGAAACATCCACTTCTCTTCTGTTTCCTTCTTAGTTTTTTTACTAGATTTTGGTTCATCTTATTTTTCCTTGATCTCTTTTGACTCAAACAAAGGCATTTGGGTTGAAACATCTCATAATCCTCCATTTACCAATGAAGGAGTCCGCTATCAGATTGAGCTTCATCCTCACTACATTCATCCATGTACAACATTCCCTCTCCATTAGGTTCGTGTCATTCGTCCCCTGATGAGTTTTTTGATTTGGTAGTTGTAGCTATATCCTCACTAACTCTCTGATTAGATAAATTGATCATGTATTTATGCTGTCCCTTCTTGAAGGTGATCTGATTCTTACCCCAATTATGATTAAATTTGGCTACTCGTAGCCATCCTCTCCCCAAGATGGCATCGTATGCAGGTTTTTGCATTGTAATCACAACAAAGTCCAAGACAAACTCTTGCTAAAATATCATTACTTATTATGCAGTGAAAAATCCTTTTATCTTAATATCATTCCGATCAGCCCCATACAGTCGAAATCTCTGTGTCCATAGGGATGGAGCGCCTAGTTCTAGCCAAGTTCTTTCTGGTAGGACATTAACACGGGATCCTCCGTCCATGATAAATTGCGTCAATTTGTGCCCCAAAATATCCATATGCATTAATGCAGGCTTATTTTCCACATCAATCATTAGTATAGTAGGATCCATAAATTGGTCTTTCCATTCGTCCTCTAAGATTGGTTGGATCTCTACTTCCATCACCTTCTGTGGTTGTATTTCTTCCACAATTGATTTTTGCAATTCTATGATAGCTTCTAGTAAGTTAGATACTTTAAGTTACACTATGGTATCCAACACCTATGTTGCCAAATTCTGCACAATTATCTCCCTTTATGATGGTTTTCATAATTCCTTTCGAGTGCTCGACTCTCCTTGCTTAGTTTTCTTAGTTTCTTCTTGCACTATTTTATTTGTTGCTTGCCAACATTGCTTTTCTTTTGCTGGCTCTAGATACTTATCCTCTTTAGCATGATTCCTCGTCATGGCTAACACTTCCTGAGTTTCCTTTTTAACTTGAGGAACTTTGATGTCCAAATAGCTCACATTTTACGAGTTGCTCGAACTCGCCTGCTTTGGACAATTCTCCTCCTTGTGGTTCCTCGGGCCACACAATCTACACATGTTTGTGGTGCTTGTTTGCGTTGCTCCTTGCATCAGAGGTGTAGGAAAATTCTTTGTAAAATACCCCCACTCCTAGAAATTTCAACATTGTATGATCGGTCTACATTTCGAGTCATACTATAAGCGACTTTGTCCTCGTAGATTACCTTGATTTTATCTGCCATATTTTCTGTTATTTCTATAACCACCACTCGTTGCTTGTTGGCCGCTCCCTTGGGCCTATGGTTTTTCTTCCTGCTACTAGATTGATAGTACCTATGGATGGATTCTTACATTGTAGGGATAGAGAATTACTTCATGCCCCATCACATTGACACTTCATATTTGTATGTGCCTCTATCTTGCATTCTGTGCACCATAGTTCCTTCTTGTTTGGTTTGATCTTCTATTATTTAACCATCTTATCAAACTCCTTGTAGAATGATGCTACCGTCCTCTGGATAGTGTCTTCTTCTATCTATGGGTACCTCCTGTTCAAAGTTCTTGGTAATAGTGCCCTCTCCTGATAGCCCTCTATTGTTGGAGAAATACACTCTTCTACCTCTCTTATGGTCCCATCCATTCGACTGATATGTACTCACACCCTTATTATTTCACCAGGTCCAAGTGCCAACTCTTGTTGTTCAATTACTGGCCGTCTCCTCCCATTTGGAAAATAGCCTTGTGAGTACCAAATTTGGCTCCTCTTGCGATGGACCTAGCTCACGATGAGCCTCATATTGAGTGTATGTTCGTCTTCTCCATTCAATCTCTTCTAAATAAATGAATAGGCACTGTACTTTGTAATGCTTCAACTTTGAGCCATTTATAGTGTTGGGTACCTCAGTCCCATTCAGGTTCTATAGCCTGATTGCTGCATTATTCAATACTTCAATAACTTTTTAAGGGCCAAGCCATAACGTCTTTAGTTTAACTGTATTGATCTCCCTCTTTCCATTAAAATTTAGAAGCAAGTCCCCTGGACTAAGTTCCAACTTCCTCAAATGCTTGTCATGCCACGCATTTCATATTTTTTGGGCTATTTCAATTGCCCACTATGCCATGACTCTTCTTTCATATAGTTTGGTCAGCGTCATCAATCGTTCCTCCAAACTTTTTTGATCCCCCAAGCGATTCTCTATTGCAACTCTCAAAAATGGTATCAAGAACTCGACTGGCACCACTGCTTCTTGACCATACATTAATTGGAAATGGGTATGTTCTATTGTTGGTTTGAAAGGTGTTCTATATGCCCACAAAATGGACGGTAACATTTTATCCCAGTCTGCTCCTTCTATCCCATAGGTTTTATACAAAGTTGATACTAAGACTTTATTAGCCACTTTCACCTACCCATTGACTCTTGGGTAGTATGGACTAGACAATGAGTGTAAAATATTAATTTTTGTTGTCAGCGTCTTGATAATCTCATTCACGAAGTGTCCTCCCTGATCACTCGTTATTCGTAGCAGAATACAAAATCTTATGATTACCTGCTTGTACAAAAATTGTGTTGTACTTTTGGTATAATTATTAGGTAATGCTCTTGCGTCTACCCATTTTGTGAGGTATTCCATTGCCACTATGATATATCTACATTTTTGTCTTTGAGATATCTTTAATGGTCCCATGAAGTATAAGCCCCAACATTCAAACAACTCCTGTGGCTGCGATGGGTGTAAGGACATAAAGTCCCTCCTGATCGGTTTACCTGCTCTTTAGCAAGTATCACAAGCTTTCACATGTTCTTTTGCATCATTGTACAATGTGGGCCACCATAGACCTACTAACAATATTTTCCGCATAGTCGCATTCGGTCCCATGTGTCCCATTGCTAAGCCTGTATGGGATTCTTTTAATGCCGCCTTAACTTCTTCCTCTATTACACATCTCTGCAAGATACCATCACTTCCTATCTTGTATAGCAATCCTACTATTATCTAGAAAGGTGCTGACTTCATAATTATCCTATTATTTTTGGTTGTCGTCATCTCTTGTGGAAACTCCCCTATGGATAGGTACTGGCCAACCAACTTGTACCATGATGGCACAACATTGATGGCAAATAATTGTGCATCTAGAAATTTATCAGGAAATCCTGTTCTTGTTGGCTCCCCTGATCGTATTCGAGATAACTGGTCCGTAATCACATGCTTCTTGCCAGGTCTCACCACAACTTGGAATACAAAATCTTGGAGTGTAACGAGCCATCAACTAACTTGTTCTTGTATTACTGGTTTGTTTATTAAGTACAACAACACCTGATGATCAATGTAGAATGCAAAGGGTTTGCTAGTAGGTAATACCTAAACTTTTAGACTGCATATACCATCCCCAAGGCTTCCCTTTCTATTGTACTATAATTTGTTTCTGGCCTTGACAAAAGGTGACTAGAAAATAAAATTGACTAATCCAACTTAAACTGTCCTTATTGTGCCAACGCACATCCAATTACAAAGTTTGAGGTATCAACATGGACATGGAATTCCTTATCCCAACTAGGAAACACCAAAATTGGACTACTTACCAACTTAGCCTTTAACTCCTCAAAGGCTCCCTGGTGCTCCTTTGTCCATATGAAAGGAGTATTCTTTTTTGTCAAAGAATCTAACGGATAAGATACATGAGCATAATTTCTGATAAACCTTCGATAATATCTTGTTGACCCAAGGAAATTTTTGAGTGAACTCAAATCAAAGGGTTCTTCCATGAATAATATCACCCAAATTTTATCCGGATCTGTCTTCAATCTGGATAAAAACTTTTCTAGGTTTAATGATATCTGTGTATTTCTGCACCTCCTCATACATTCACTAAGAGATGGAATATGCTCCTTGATATTCCCATAAATGGACCAATCATCCAAAAATAGTTTAAAATTCCCCATCGCTAGTTGGTCAAATATGTACAGTATGATGCACTAAAACTTAGTTGGGGCATTACAGAGCCCAAATAGAATTTGATTATATGCGTAGATGCCATTATCCTCAACAAATGTGGTTTTTAGCTTATCCTCCTCAATGATGCTGATCTGATTGTATCCTGAGAATCCATCCAAAAATGAATAGATCTAAAACATAGCTGGGGCATTACAGAGAATTTGTAAATGGAATAGGAAAAGTATCCTTAATGGTCACAATGTTTAGACTCCTAAAGTCTACGCATATCCTTATCTTATTGAATTCCTTCTTCAAGGTGATTACTATAGGTGAAACCCATTCACTATTCGTCACCCTGAATATAATTCCTGCTTCCAATATCTTTTCTATCTTCGTATTTACCAATACCGCATATTTTGGATTCATTCTATATGGGTTCCTCATGATAGGTTGAGTGCCAGGAATTAGTGTAATCTTATGGAAACATTATTCATGTGGGATTCCTTTCAAATCCTTATATGTCCATGCAAAGATATCCTTGTACTCCAAGAATATCTTGAAAGCTGCTGCCTTCAATACGGGATTTCAATCATCACCACAATGGACCATCCTAGGTTCCTCCTCCATTCCTATATTGATGTCCACTACCTTGGGTCCTTTGTATTTGATATTTTCTGGCTCACTCGTAGCTTTCATTACATTCTCAGGATGTGTCGGTCTTGTATCAATCTCTGCATATCCTACTGTAGACACCAAAATCCAGCCACTTGCAAGTCATCTATACCTTCCTGTCAGCCACGTGTCGGTCATCCATCCTTCCCGCCATTATTTGGCCCAAATCCACACTTTCCCGCCATTATTTGGCCCAATTTCACCTTTCCCGCCATTTTTCATCCCCAAATTTATTTAAATTAATATTTATATATATATATTTTAATATTTTAATATTTTAATATATATATTTAAATAATAGTTTAAGTGATTTAATCTAAGCCGTCCATCCTTCATTTAATCTCATCCGTCCATCCATCTTAATCCGTTTCACAACCTAGATTTATTCTCTACCCTTGGATCCACTTTAATCTTAGCCACACGTTCAAAGTGTCGTTAAAACCCTAAAGTGTGCCCTAAGAGTAGATTATAAATTGAGTCACCTTGATGGCTCAAACCCTATCTATCTTCTATCTCTATCTTTCTATCTTCTGGACCTATCTCTTCTAACTCTCCATCCATCGCCACCCTTTCGCCGCATCCATCGCCTCGTCGCCAACTTCGCCATCTCTTCCGGCATTCAGGAATCCCCCATTCTTGTCGCAAGTGCCCACGGGCGTTTACCACCAGACCGGACCGGTCTGAAAACCTTAGATCCGAAGCACGGGCGTTCGGAGTGCACCGGGCGCCTTCGCGGATTTGTGACACAATTACTTCCCAGGATGTCCTCTGCCGTCTAGCCGCGTTAACGAGAAACGGTATAAATTAGTTTAAAGCAAGTAACTTCTTTTCTTTTATTAATCATGTTGAATTCCTGCATTCTATTTTTCTAGGGTTTTAAATTGTTTTCGAGGGCTCACACGGTGGAGCCCTCTTATTAATTTCTAACTCCTTGATAGTGTTAATGTGTGCGGGATTTTAATGGCAGATCCGGGTTTGTTGATAGCAGCTGATTAAGCTGGAGTGGTCCGAGCCAAAGGATACAACAAAGCCCACTCACTCTGTTGGGATTAAAGATACATTCTTCGGAGATGCCACCACACTGTGCTAGCTAGGGTTTCGGAGAACCCTAGCATAAATTTTAATTTTTGTATCACAAAAAAGGGTTACAGGCCCAGTTGTATTCAAAAGGAGTTTTTAAACTCCATCGATTAATAAAAATCGTTTGTTTTGTACAACTGTTCTGCATTATTTTTGTGATTTCTTATCTTTTGTTTGGCGTTGTATTTTTAATCTACAAATGGCGATCACGGTGGGACCCCCTAGGGTTTCATGTTTTTAATACTTGCTTTACTAATCTATTCCTGTTTTTTGTTTTATTTTGCAAGTTCCAGAAATCGTGAAATTCGTTGTTCCAGCGAACTAGGGTTTACGAGCTTGCAAAAAATGCAACGAGACGCGAGAGCGGCGTCCGGAAGTCCAATACGAAACGCGAGAGGTGCGTTTCGGCCTGTGAGGACTCCCTTGGTGGGTTTGTTTGAAGTTCGTTTCTGTTTTAGTTTAAAAGCGTAGGCTTCCGAGTAAGTGCGTTTTTCTTTGTTACTTTTTACGTTTTTGGTTTTTCTATTGTATTCTGTTTCTTTTTCGGATCATTGCTTTAAAATGAACAAAAACTAATTAATCCGGAAAAGAACATTTATTTTTAATTACAATTTTCTTTGCATTGCATTATTGATTGTTGCTTGCATTAAAAAAAAAAAAATTTGCATACCTAGTTTGCATATTAAAATAGCTACGAATTATTTGTTTTAGTTATCTAAGTAGGACTATTGATTGGATGTCAATAGTACTCCCGCCATTGGGTGATTCCGAGGCGAGAGAAGTGGACCGAACCTTCCGGTTGCTCCTTTGATATCTGATATCATTGGTAGGCAGGGGGTTTTAAACGGTGTACTCCACTTCTTCAGAGGAAATGGCATGTTTTCGGTAGCCTCTTGCTTAGATCATTAGAACTTTTGATTTATAGCTTTGTATGTATACATTAGACAACTAAAACACTTAAAATAAAAATTCATTGCATTTTCATATTGCATTTAAAACAGTAATATCTGGATTTCATCACCAGGTATTGCTTGAAGTTTAGTGACGGTGGAATTCATCTCCATCCATTAAACTTCTGCCTTAGACACCATAGGTCACCCCCGAGCAAACTTGCTTGGATTTCATCACCGAGTAAGAATCTCGTTGTCCTTTCCTAGCCATAGTTTTTACCTTTTTTTGTGAATAATTCAAGATTAGATCACATGCAAAACTCATAAACCGGACACTTAAAATTTACTACAGATTAAGATCGAGAAAATAATTAATTAACCGCGAGGTAAGACACATTGGTTGAAACCTAGGTTGTGTTTGTTTTCCGATAATTTCTTTAGTGTAAATTTATCATTCTAGTTTTGCATTCTTCTTTTCTGAATTTGTTTAGATTTATTGCTTTATGGTCTTAACAAGGAATCAATCTAAAATGTTAAATCTAAATAATCAAATGGGTAATTCACGAGAACATCCCCACCACCAACATGGCCACTTATCCTAGTGAATTTCGAGGCGGGTTCGCTGCCGGGTCTTTCACGTCCTTCTACCGTCTATCACATGGCCATGCCCATGGAGGAAGACAATTCCTATCATATTACCCACATTGATATGGCCCAAGTGCAAACTCACTTAAGAGATGGCACTGGCTATGTCCTTGAGCCAATCCAAGATTCCCCTATGCAAGATTCTATTTTTGAGCAGGATATTGCATCAACCATACCCGTTGGTTTCACTCTGGTCTACACTAACCCTTTTTTTGAGGCTAATGTTGTATCTGCTCAGCCGGCTTCATCTCCAACATCTTCCCAGATGCTCAATTGTCCTCCTTTGGAGACAAATGTAGTGTCTTCCCGACCACTTTCTCCTCCATTTAACCGGGTGTACACCAATTCTCTCTATGAGGTTGGTGGAACCTCCTCTAGCCATGACCAATTTCAACCCTCTTCTTCCCAAACCATTTATGGTTTCACCCTACCTGGGGCACAGTCTACTGTTTCTTCCCAGGTACCGCCTACTTCAGCCACCTTCATTGCCCCTGCTATGCAGTCTCCTATGACTACCATGGCAGCCTGCCCTCCACCTTCATCCAATCATCCCACCTCCCTTGGGTTAGAGATTAATAAGGTTAGGGAGTACCTCGACAAGTTGCTTCTGCAACAACAGCAACAAAATGCTCAACCACCTGTCGTAGTAAATCCTACACCTCAACCAATTTCTACCCAACCAACTTTTCTTAGCTCAGGCCCCACCTGGGTACCCCAATCTTCGGTGGTGTCCATTCCTACCCCACCTTTCTCCCAACCTAGTCCAGTTCATCATCCACCCCAATCACCTTCTTTCCGGTATCATCCATACCAACAACCTGTCCATTCCACACCGCCTAATCCAGGCAATTTCATCCCATCTCATCATTTTTCCACTCCTCCATTGCATCATCATAATCATCAAACAAATCAAAATTTTCATGAAGATTCTCGACTCCATGCTATGCAACAACAGATTGACAACCTTATGCTCAACATGCCTAGCTCATCTAGTCAGAAACCTACGCTAAGGTCGTTGATCAATCAACCAATTCATCCTTCGGTACCTTCACCGCCATATCCGATTGATTTCACATTACCGAAGTTTGACAAATTTCGAGGAACTGAGGATCCTCATGAACATGTGAGCTCATTCATGCATGCCTGCTTTAGAATCCAAAATAATGATGCTCTTATGCTCAGAACTTTTCCTCAGACATTAGGAGGAGATTTTGTACAATGGTACAATCATTTAGCTCACCATAGCATTTATGCTTACGAGCAATTGATTAATCTATTTTTAGAATGATTCTCCCTAAATGTACAAAGGAGAGTTTCATTGTCCGACTTATACAAGCTCAAGCAACATGACGATGAGGCTGTTTATGACTTTGGAAACCGTTGGAGGGCTATCATTAATAAACTGCCATTCTCCCTACCAATGGAGGAGTTAACCAAAATGTTCACCCGAGTTGTCTAAAACCTATCTCTTGGTTACTCCAATTACAACAATACGGGGACTTTTGAAGAGGCTTTGGCCCAAGCAAGTATCATAGAAGACATTAAAGTCCAAGAGGGTGTTTTAAAACCCCGTAGAAAAGAATGGCAACAAAAGGGCCAACAACGAAATAATAATTATGGCCAAAAAAAACAAGCACAGGCTAGTTCGGCCTCAAATGTTAACCAAGTTAATCAAGTGGTGGTGAGCCAGCCCGTAATGGCTCAACAACAACAAGTAATGCAAAGTCAACCGCAACCAATTGCTTATCATGCGGTACCCGCCCCTCCTCAACCAGACTCCCAATGCTTGGGCCAACCATGGAAACTCGACCTTGGCAAAACAATCGTCCCAAGCGACAGTTCACACCTTTAGATGAACCATATGCGGTCATATTCAACAAGTTATATAGCACAAATCGGTTAACTTTACCGAGTTTAAACCTTTAGAACCATCTAGAAGGGGGAAGTATTACAAGGAGTACCTATTTTGTCCTTATCATAGGCAAAATGGGCACGATATCAATAATTGTACGACTTTCAAACATGTGATCCAAGATCTTATTGAGATTGGAGCCATTAAATTGGATAACCCCTTAGCCCAACAAAATCAAAATCTTGGTATATTTCAAACACCCCTTCCACATCGTGAGGAAGCTCCAACAACTTCAGTAACTCAGGTAACTCCTCCTAATCAAGTCAACCATGTACAACAATACCAAGGTTTTGTGGGTACTATTAACGTAGTAACCCGGGGTCAAAGGGCGAACCAACCAAATCAGAGTTGAACCACAGCCACTTGTACAAACCCCCAGTCCACCTCAGGTAACAGTGACCCAACGACGTGCTAGTACTTCTCAACAACCGCTAAATCATTCTACTCAACGCCAACGACCCATCATGTCATTGAGTAGCCGGTTAACTACCGGTTTAAAAATGGCTTATGCCAAGTTATCGATCTATGACCTCATTCAACAATCTCCCCCGCATAGAGAGGCATTAATGGAAATATTAAAGTCAATCGAGCTTCAAACTCAAGATACTAATGCCTTCAACAACTTTGTGGGGAGTATTCAAACATGCATGGAGCCCTCCATCACTTTCTATGATTTTGAAATCAAACCTATGTCAACAGAAAGTATAGATCCTCCACTGCATATCATGGCCAAGATCGATAACAAGCCATTCAAGAGAGTCTTAATTGACATCGGTTCCTCAATCAATATCATTACAACATCGGCGTTGAGTCATCTAAAGCTGTCGCCATCCCTTATCACAAAGTCGACTTTTACTCTTAAAGCATTCAATGATGCTTTATCTTCCACGGTTGGCACGGTTATCTTGCCCATTGAGGTAGGGGCCCGAACTTTGCATACCTTGTTTCACATCTTGGAAGGGTCCATGGCATACAATGTATTGCTTGGACGGCCTTGGCTTAGGGAGATGAGATGTGTCCCTTCTATCTTGCATCAATGTCTGAAGTATGTATATGAGGGACGGGGTTCATTGTGTACCTGCTGACATTGAACCCTTCAAACATTGCAACTATGTCTCAAATCCTTATGAGATTGTGTTGCCATCCACTCATCTTTTCTTGACCCCATCTACTTCTTCTATACCATCTTCTTCTAAAGCTCCCATTCTTGAGGAGCTACCCATCATATCGCAACCATCTTCCTCTTCCGCTATTCCATCTCATTCACCACTTTCTTCATCTACTAATCTTCCTTCTTCTTCATCAGTGACCACATGCACATGTGGCCATGACCAATCATCTCTTTCCACGTCATTACCCCCTTCTTCTACACCTTCTTCAACATCACCTATTATTCCTCCATCTTCCCAACCATCACCAGGTGATGTTTCACAAGTTAGTGAAGCATCAACCCAACCAAATCCTTCCAATTCTTCTATCCCACATTCTTCTATTCCATCATCTAGTCCATCTCCCTCCCAAGTCAAGGTCCATCTCACTGATGCGGGTATTGGTGAGTATGCCATCCAAGATGTCCACATCACACCGTTCAATGTGCAAAGAGTTAAAGATTTTGGTCGTCCACATGACCAACATTTATCCATTGGATCGGTTTATAACATGGGTTCTATGCCAAATTCCATTAATTTTGTATATGGGGGAATAGAGTCATCTTCTAGTCCTACCACCATACTAGAACCTAAGCATCCAGTCACTGCCAATATCGAAAGGATGGAGGGTTTTCCCTCTCGCTATTTCCACGAGACATAATTGGCGGCAATTTGGCCTAGGTCGATACGAGCAAGGGGTAACCGAACGCATCGATATGCCATATCGAGAGACCCACCGAGCGTTTTGGTCCGGGCTACCAACCACTTCCATCCCTTTCTTCTTTTGAGCGAGCTTTTCAAAGCATTAATCTTAATTCAGAAGAAGAAATCCTCCACCCCGACGAATCCGAAGATGAAGCCTATGAAGAATTTGACGTCATGTCAAATGGTGATGAATCCGAAGAAGAGTCGGCGCCCATTGTTCCCCTCACTAAACAAGGCGAGTTTTATCTCCAATTGTTCCCTCTCCAAGAGGCCATCTTTCGCTTGCTTCTTCCACAAGAACGAGGTGAACCACCCCCTCCGCCACATCCATAAGCCATAATCCAAACTTGTATTATATGTATATACTAAAATAGTGGTTTTCACCACTACCAAAAAAAAAAAAAATCAGAAAATTCCAAAAAAAAAAAAAAATCAAAATATATAAAAATACTTTATTGCTTTATGTATGTGTGTAATAGTGGTTTTCACCACTACAAAAAAAAAAAAAAAAAAACTCAAACTAAAAAAAAAAAAAAAAAAAAACTGAAAAACTATGTTGTTTTGCATCTCAGGTCTTACGAGGTCTTCACCGGTTTTCCCTTCCATTCCGCCCATCCTTTCTTCCATAAGTCGACAATGAATTTTGAAGACTTATTCACCCCACTCCATAATCCATATGATCCGGATAAGCCAATCCCGATCAACCCAAGCCTGATTGACATGGATCGGATTTCATCCCCTCCATCTATTTCAGAGTTCATCCTTTTTGAGGAATTGTTAAGGGCTTCCGCCAACTACATTCCTCCTTCACCTCCACATTCACCTTCATCTTCTAAGCCGAGAGGTCTTCCGAGCGAGACATAGACGAGAGCAAGGCACGGGAGCTTGATGACATTTTAGATGACATAAATCTGATCCCTACTCCCCATCAGCTTGAGGAAGGTTCCCACATGTCTATTGAAGAAACTATCGATGTAGACCTTAGTCCAGACCAAGATGGCACCCAAATTGTGAAACTGGCTAAAAGTCTATCATCGGAGGAACAAGAGCAAATGATTGCTCTACTCAAGCGGAAGAAGGAGATATTTGCATGGTCTTACAAAGACATGCCGAGGCCTAGACCCTAATTTGGTTGTCCATAACCTCACCTTACAAAAAGATGCTAAACCTGTCAAACAGAAACTTAGGAAAATGCATCCTACCGTGGCCCTCATAGTTAAATCGGAGATTCAGAAACTTCTGGATGTTAAATTTGTCGTCCCGATTGATTATCCTGAGTGGCTTTCTAACATGGTACCCGTTCGCAAGCCTAACGGGGGGATACGTGTTTGCACCGATTTTTGAGATCTAAATAAAGCGTGTCCTAAGGATGACTTTCCTCTTCCAAACATTGATACTCTTGTCGACACTTGCGCTGGTCATGAAATGCTTTCGTTCATGGATGGATTTTCGGGATACAGCCAGATTCGAATAAACCCCGAAGATCAACACAAAACAACATTTACCACACCTTGGGGAACTTTTTGTTACTGGGTGATGCCCTTTGGCCTTAAGAACGCAGGTGCAACCTATCAACGAGCCATGACTTATATTTTCCACGATTATATGCATAAGATTATCGAAGATTATGTGGATGATTTATTGGCAAAATCTAAAACTCGACAAGAGCATTTTGATGTATTGGAAAAAGTTTTTGATAGACTTCTAGAGCATAAAGTAAGGTTGAACCCTAAGAAATGTGTCTTTGGTGTTACCTCAGGCAAACTCCTAGGTTTTATTATCTCTAAACGAGGTATTGAGGTGGACCCAAACAAGGTCAAAGCCATTATGGAAATGTGTCCCCCAACTAATTTGAAGGAGTTGCGTAGTTTACAAGGAAAGATTAATTCAATCCGTCGCTTTATTGCACAACTTTACGATAAATGTAGGCCATTTTGCCACCTACTACAAAAGGGGGTACAATTTTCATGGACGAGATGAGTGTCGAGAAAGCCTTTGATGACATCAAGCGGTACTTAGCGTCTCCGCCGGTCTTAGCTCCGCCTCGTCCAGGGTCCCTTCCGAATTCTTTGGATTTCTCGATGATGACTTTGCTAGACAATCCGTCTTGACAACTCACACTCATAGATGAAAAACGAATCATTGATTCTTTAGAGTATTTGTGAGTTTATCAAGACCGATTGAAACGTGCTTACAATGCCAAAGTTCATCTAAGAGAATTTCAAGTAGGGGATCTTGTCCTTAAAGAGAATCAACAAAACACCAATGCATTGCCGCATCTTCGAGATAAATTCGCGGCTAATTGGTTAGGTCCATATATGGTCACTTGAAAGAGTGGGTAATGGAACTTATAGACTTGCCAGTTTAGAGGGAGAGGAAGAACCCGAACCACTTAATGTTATACACTTGAGGGCATTCTACGCATAGTTTGAATTTTATATGTACATATATACATGGCTTGTACAAAAAAAAAAAAAAAAAACAAATAAAATAAAAAGAATTTGCATTTCATTGTTAGTTGCATACATCTCATTCAAAAACATTGCATTTCATGTGCATACATCTCATTGAAAACCATAACATTTCATTTTCAGCCATAGTTGCATATCATGTTAGAGACCATTCTATCTTTTGGATATAAAATTTGGTCAAGCAAAAGTCATGTTGCCTTAATCGGGGGCACCTTCATAAAATCCATCAAACCGAATTGTCATTCGTACACCCATTTTCCATTTGCACATATTTACATTGCCAAAATGTTTTCAGTCACTCAGCCATTCCTAGTGTTTTAAGCAAACTTTGAAATGCATGTCAAAGTTCTCTAGGGCCATATCACAAATTACACTAAATAAAATCTTGAGTATTGGGAAATGATTTCAAAAGCGGTCTTGAACCTATCACATTTTCACATCTTAAAAACATCTTGTGTCAAAGAGAGATAACACCATCCTTGGGTTGTGCCTTGAAGTGAAAAGGGTAATCCTCGTTTGTCCTATCATGCAAACATAGTCCATAAAACAGTGGTTCTTACCACTATCACAAGCAATCACAAAATATAAATATAAACCGAGTAGTAAGGATAGGGTAAAATTCTCATCATACTTCGGTTGAGAATCCGATTCCCCAAAGCTCTAAGGAAATGAACATTTTTCACACACCACTGATCCCAAATAAGTTGTAAGGATCGTACTACTTGTCCGGTCAGACGGATAGGTAGTCATCCCCAAGGCTTACAAAGGTCAAAAACAACATGGACTATGGAGTTAACCTTCACAGGGGCTATAGACGCTTGGTGGCGGTGGAGTATACTCATTGCGTGGCGACATGTCTCTCCTCAAAAAGAGACCTCCGAATGCTCATACGGACAAACTAGCTTCGGGGTCTTCTCCATAACGGGGTTACCTAATTTATGCAAGATGAGGTTAATGAACACACTTGCACACACACGAGTTTTTGATTGCCTAGAGTCACTACCATGCTTCCGATTTGGTTAATGAACTCGCATGCACACACATTTGGTCCTAGTTGAATTAGGCGAGTATTAGTAAGTTTGTTTGATACCACTAGCATGTTTGAGTCTTTGTAAAACAGTCTTCCTTCATATCTTCTTCCATATCACCCTCCATATCTTCTTCCATATTCATGTCATTCCATACGTCATCCATTCACAAGCCACCAAGTTCAGTGCCCCTGATTAAACAATTATGATAACAGTTGGCTAAATCTAACTATCTAAAAGTATGAGTGCTTCTTAGTGCATATTTCATTTACTTAGTCTCGCATTAATCATCTATAAGTTTGCATTCCATTCCATCACATATGCATCAAAAACATTAAAACATATAAAAACATGCATCACAAAAACATAGGCATTCACACAAAAGAGAGTAAAACACCAAATAAATAAAAGCCATGTATATATATATAGTATAAAGGTCAAACTGTACAATGAATGCCAAAAGGCTACAATATACAATAGAGCACCAAGGCTCATAAAGAGTGCATCTAAGCACTAAGCTAACCATCAAAAGAGGACCCATGAGACCTAGTAGGAGCCCTAGACCTAGTGGTTAATCACTACCTCAAGTGCCTCCGCTAGTCCCACTTGCCCCAATATCTCCCAGTCTGCCTGGGACAATGACCTCCTCATCCCCGGAATGATAGGGGAGAATCGGTGTCGTGCCTCTAACACCCTAAGCTGCAAAACAACAAAACAAAAATTTGTTACAAATTTTTCCAAAAAAAAAAAAAAACACATAATAAGTACTTGCTTAAATGAACAAATACCTCAGCTGGCTGCACTGGCGCGTCCGCTCCCATCTCCGCCATAGCTCCCGCGTGCTTCACTCTCCCACACAACCTTTCACTCCACTCCCTCAGACGCACTTCTCTCAAGCTCGAACGCACAAATGAGCGAAATTCTCGTTGAAACTGTTTAAATAGCTGGTTTTGGTGCCCTGAAATGCAGTGGGGCATTTCATGGCGCATTCAGATGCAGTGCTGCGTTTGCAGAGTGCCTAAACACCGGCGGGCGTCTCTGCCACCCCCAAATGCAGACCGGCGTTTGGTGTCAGTATTGAATAAAGGAACAAAACTTGCAAAATTGAAGCTTACCTCCTCCAAATTTCATCAAATTGCATTCATCCATTCTTCTTATCATAATAAAACATTTTGTGAAGGTTACAACGATTTTGGACACAAATTTTGTCATTTCGCTCAAAAAGCGCATCATTCATCATTGATTTACAAATTGGGTTAAAAATATTCAAAACCTTCACAAAATTAACCACATTCATCAATTCTTCTGATCTTTCGTCAACTTCATTCATTCTTCTTTCATCATGCATATTTTTGCCAAATCAAATTAAAGTAAACCTCGTATCTAGTGGTATATTCTATCACCTTGGCGATTGCGGCGATTTGAATCCATGCAATTCGGTAAGAGGATTAAACCACCATAAGGACACTTACCATTTATCATCATCAATTATTTCACTGTTTGAAAATTGGAAATCAATTTTGGGTATCCTACTTTTCAAGTGACCTCATACCAAGATTAATCTGCTCAACGAGTTGTCATTGATGGCCTAGTTCATGGGGCCTTAAACATGGACAATCTTCAATATCATCATTATTTTGAGTCTTGCTAGAGATTAAGGCTACCTAGGTTGATTGGTTCCGACCCGAGGAATTATCCATACGAGTCACTAGGAGCATCTCCGAAGTTCTGGACTCTTTCATGCATCTTCATCTCTGCATATCAATGGCGCCAACAAGGCAATTTCATCAACGAGTATGGATTCACACACGGGAGTTGGGGCATCCGTTATCAATTTCTAATTTTCCTAATAGTAGAATTCATCTTACATGATCATGGAATTTAAAATTTGGCAAAAATCCCTTTATAACCGTTGGGGGAGAAAACGGTCCATCTTTCACATCACTCATATCGTCTTCAATCATATTCTTTTCTGGTTTGTACACCAACCCCTTTCTGTTGGGACATAAACGAGATGGTTCATACACCAACCCCTTTTTTCACCGTTGGGGCAAAAACGGTTCATTTTCTTCCGAATTTCTTCCAATTGGCTTGTGAGAACCATTCTCGCTCGCCAATTGAGGGAGTAAGCTGATAAAATTTTAAATATTCTTTTATTCTTTGGTCTTCAAAGTTGTGCTTTAGTCTTGAGAGAGAGTTGCGTCGATCCGACTTTTCGGGTGTCTTAAGTTTTTGTCTCTGCATTGTGTCTTCACACAAAGCAGCTCAAAAAGGGGCATCTGTAGACACCAAAATCCAGCCACTTGCAAGTCATCTATACCTTCCTGTTAGCCACGTGTCGATCATCCACCTTCCCGCCATTATTTGGCCCAAATCCACACTTTCCCGCCATTATTTGGCCCAATTTCACCTTTCCCGCCATTTTTCATCCCCAAATTTATTTAAATTAATATTTATATATATATTTTAATATTTTAATATATATATATATAAATAATAGTTTAAGTGATTTAATCTAAGTCGTCCATCCTTCATTTAATCTCATCCGTCCATCCATCTTAATCCGTTTCACAACCTAGATTTATTCTCTACCCTTGGATCCACTTTAATCTTAGCCACACGTTCAAAGTGTCGTTAAAACCCTAAAGTGTGCCCTAAGAGTAGATTATAAATTGAGTCACCTTGATGGCTCAAACCCTATGCTTTGCTATCTTTGCTATCTTTTCTATCTTCCTCTATCTCTTCTATCTCCTCTATCCATCGCCGTCCCTTTTCGTCGCATCCATCGCCGCATCCGTCGCCAACTTCCGCCATCTCTTCTGCGGCATTCGCAGAATCCCCCATTCTTGTCGCAAGTGCCCACGGGCGTTTACCCGAGCCCGAGACTCGGACCAGCGTCTACGAACCTTGATCCAGAAGCACGCGGGCGTTCGGCGAGTGCACCAGGGCGCCTTCTGCAGCCGATTTGACAGCCACATTACTTCCAGGTGTCGCCTGGTCTAGCTGCGTTAACAGAGAACAGGTATAAATTAGTTTAAAGCAAGTAACTTCTTTTCTTTTATTAATCTGTTGTTGAATTCCTGCATTCTATTTTTCTAGGGTTTTAGATTGTTTCTGAGGGCTCACACGGTGGAGCCCTCTTATTAATTTCTAACTCCTTGATAGTGTTAATGTGTGCGAGGATTTTGATGGCAGATCCGGTGTGTTGATAGCGAGTGGTTTAAGGCTGGAGTGGTCCGAGCAAGAGGATACAACAAAGCCCACTCACTCTGTTGGGATTAAGGATACGTTCTTCGGAAGCGCCACCACTTTGTGCCGGCTAGGGTTTCGGAGAACCCTAGCACAAATTGTAATTTGTGTATCACGAAAAAGGGTTACGAGGCCCGTTGTACTCAAAAGGAGTTTTTAAACTCCATTGATTAATAAAAATTGTTTGTTTTGTACAACTATGTTCTGCATTCTTTTACTGTGATTTTATTTCTATTTGGCGTTGTATTTTTAATCTACACCTACTATATACTCCGCAAATATTTTTGGAAACATCCACTTCTCTTCTGTTTCCTTCTTAGTTTTTTTACTAGATTTTGGTTCATCTTATTTTTCCTTGATCTCTTTTGACTCAAACAAAGGCATTTGGGTTGAAACATCTTGTAATCCTCCATTTTCCAATGAAGGAGTCCACTATTATATCGAGCTTCATCCTCGCTACATTCATCCATGTACAACATTCCCTCTCCATTAGGTTCGTGTCCTTCGTCCCCTGATGAGTTTTTTGATTTGTCAGTTGTAGCTATATCCTCACTAACTCTCTGATTAGATAAATTGATCATGTATTTATGCTGTCCCTTCTTGAAGGTGATCTGATTCTTACCCTAATTATGATTAAATTTGGCTACTTGTAGCCATCCTCTCCCCAAGATGGCATCGTATGCAGGTTTTTGCATTGTAATCACAACAAAGTCCAAGATAAACTCTTGCTCAAATATCATTACTTATTATGCAGTGAAAACTATTTTTATCTTAATATCATTCTGATCATCCCCGTACAGTTAGAATCTCTGTGTCCATAGGGATGAAGCGCCTAGTTCTAGCCAAGTTCTTTCTGGTAGCACATTAACACTGGATCCTCTGTCCATGATAACTTGCATCAATTTGTGCCCCAAAATATCCATATGCATTAATGTAGGCTTCTCATCAATCATTAGTATAGTAGGATCCATAAATTGGTATTTCCATTCATCCTCTAAGATTTGTTGGATCTCTAATTCCATCACCTTCTGTGGTTGTATTTCTTCCACAATTGATTTTTGCAATTCTGTGATAGCTTCTAGTAAGTTAGATACTTTAAGTTACACTGTGGTATCCAACACCTATGTTGCCAAATTCTGCACAATTATCTCCCTGTATGATGGTTTTCATAATTCCTTTCGAGTGCTCGACTCTCCTTGCTTAGTTTTCTTAGTTTCTTCTTGCACTATTTTCTTTGTTGCTTGCCAATGTTGCTTTTTTTTTGCTGGCTCTAGATACTTATCCTTTTTAGCCTGATTCCTCGTCATGGCTAACACTTCTTGAGTTTCCTCTTTAACTTGAGGAACTTTGATGTCCAAATAGCTCACATTTTACGAGTTGCTCGAACTCGCCTGCTTTGGACAATTCTCCTCCTTGTGGTTCCTCGGACCACACAATCTACACATGTTTGTAGTGCTTGTTTGTGTTGCTCCTTGCATCAGAGGTGCAGGAAAATTCTTCGTAAAATACCCCCACTCCTAGAAATTGCAACATTGTATGATCGGTCTACCTTTCGAGTCATACTGTAAGCGACTTTGTCCTCGTAGATTACCTTGATTTTATCTGCCATATTTTTTGCTATTTCTATAACCACCACTCGTTGCTTGTTGGCCGCTCCCTTGGGCCTATGGTTTTTCTTCCTGCTCCTAGATTGATAGTACCTATGGATGGATTCTTGCATTGTAGGGATAGAGCATTACTTCATGCCCCATCACATTGACACTTCATATTTGTATGTGCCTCTGTCTTGCATTCTGTGCACCATAGTTCTTTCCTGTTTGGTTTGATATTCTATTATTTAACCATCTTATCAAACTCCTTATGGAATGATGCTATCGTCATCTAGATAGTGTCTTCTTCTTCACTATCTAAATATTTTGACTTGGGATGAGATAAGATTCCTGTGTATGTTTATTTTGATTCACTCTCAAAGGTCTTTGCATGTTTCAATGCTTCCTCATATGTGTCAGATGGTACTCCCTTCATCTTTTTCTTATATTTTGGTAGTAACCCATTTACAAACCACTGTTTTATCAACACATCCGCCAATGGCATTTGCATATTATTATTAGGTTCCTCCATCCTAACATTATTAGTTAGTATTAGAAATATTATTAATCAATTAATTATTATATTATTAACTCATAAAGTGAACCATCACATGTTGTCATAACGTGAACCATCACATCTCTTCATAATGTGAACCATTACGTCTCTTCACCAACGTAGCTTTAGAGAAGATATATATATTAGATAGGCCATTCACACAAATCATACAAGAAGAAGAATAAGAAGCATAGATTATAAAGAGGGAGCCCCCTATAAGTGGCAAGGAGGGATCCCCCTATAGCAGCAAAGCGATTACAATGGAGCCCCCTTTAAGTCGCCTGTGATTACATTTTATATTAAATTATTTATCAAATTTACACAAGAATATAAAGTTTCTACCATTTGGTATCAGAGCCATGTGGGACCCAAACATGTGGGATTTACTCAAGGATCTTCATCAAATCACTTTCGTGCTTAAGTATAAAACACGGTTTGAGGATATCACCAAACACAACATAGGGCTGGATGAATCAATTCTCATCAATAGCTTCATTAGTGGATTGAAATAGAAAATTAGAATGGAGGTGACAAGGTTCAATCCCTATACCATGATGCAAACCTATGGATTGGAAAAATTAGATGAAGATAAAATCAATGCACAAAAACGATTAGGGAAACCACCTATGGAAAAATTGTCGACCACTTACATCACTTCTAAACCTGCACATAATGGAAGGGAACAAAGCACTTACACAAACCCCAAACCTAACCAAAATTTACAAATTAAACATCTTAGCTTTGAGGAGATAAAGGAACGACGAGCAAAAGACCTCTGTGATAATTATGATGAGTAAATTAGACCCCACCATAAATGCGCTACACTAACATTGTATTTATTGAAGGAAGTTGATCCATGTCTCTCCATAAAGCAAGCATATGAGGTAGTTGTATTCAAAGCGACCAGTGCACCTACTCATTGCAATAAAAATAATGAGGTCGATGTGCAAGAAGTGATTGATGCACCAAGCAAGGATGAGGCAAAAATACTTGGAGTGATCAATTCTATCCAGACATGCACTCTACAAGACCTACACACATCTTCCTCACCAATAGTGAGTTCTTGCCATATGACCAAACCTATTTGAAACCAATGTAGAGTGACTACACACTCCTTCTCCATTGGCTCTACCAAGGAACCACAAAAGGATATGAAAGTGTTACCATCACTTTTGATGCATCATTCTAAGGTTTTTGAAGAATCCCAAGGGTTGCCCTTCCCTCATCATCACACATTTACTAATTTTTTTGTAAACCCCTCATTAATGCTCCATCCTTCTCGATATCCCTGCCTACAGAAGGATGACATTAAAAGAGTCCAAGAAATTATGCAAATCCTTCTTGGAAAACAAAGGAAAAAGCTCCTCACTTTGAGCTTTGAGGATAAATCTCTTTTTAAGGAGGGTGGCATGTTAGGATCCTCCATCCTAACATTATTAGTTAGTATTAGTTAAGTATTTTTAATCAATTAATTATTATATTATTAACTCATAAAGTGAACCATCGCATCTTGTCATAATGTGAACCATCATGTCTCTTCATAACGTTAACCATCACGTCTCTTCACCAACGTAGCTTTAGGGAAGATATATATATTAGATAGGCCATTCACACAAATCATCCAAGAAGAAGAGTAAGAATCATAGATTCTAAAGGAGGGATCCCCCTATAACGGAAAAGTGATTACAAGGGAGCCCCCTTTGAGTGGCCTGCGATTACATTTACATTAATTTGTTAATAATTTTATAGTAAGACCTTGGGGTATTACCATAGATATTTTGCTCATACAACAAGTGTAATAGAACTTGACTCCTCCATAGATATTCTAGGCTATCCTCATACACAAAAATACTTGATCATGAGGTTTTAAAACAAGCTAGTATATAACTTAATTAATTTATATGTCATGATTGTTATCCAATATATTTTTATAGTTTTTAACTATTCAATATCTCTATTTTTATAGTTTTTAACCATTGGAGCTTCCATTAGACTAGTGTTCAATATGGTTATTATTTCCTCCTCCTCTTGAAGGTTGGTGTCTTCTTGGATATATAAATACAATTTTATTCTTTTTCTTGAGCATTATTTTGTGCAATAATAACTTCCTCACTTTATAAGAAACACCTTTATTTTTTATTGAAATTTATGTTCTATCAAATAACACAAACCTATAATTTTAGGCCTTGAGATCACTTGAATATTAAATCTGAATAATTGATAAATTAAAAAATTTGGGAGTTTCTTATTTTTTATTATAATAACGATTATATTTAACTTGTGATAATATTTTCTTGATACACATATGCATATTATATCTTCTCCATTTCTTCTATTCCCATTATTCTCATCACTTGTGAAACTTCATGAAAATAAAGATAATTTATTTTTCTTACTTCATGAGTAGATCTTTTGCTCATACAAGTGTAACAAAACTTGACTCCTCCATGGATATTATAGGGTATCCTCATACACATCCTCATACACAAAAGTACTTGATCATGAGGTTTTAAAATAAGCTAGTATATACCTTAAATATTTTATATGTCATGATGTTATTCAATATATCTATTGTTATAGTTTTTAATTATGACACATACTCTTTATAAAAATGATTTAGGTATATTTTATTTTTATTTAATTCACATATTTACATATGTCTTTTTCAATTTTCATGAATTCATTTCTGCACAATATTTCAAAGCCGTCAAAATTCCTTTCTAAACAGTTAATGTAATAGCTTAAGTGATTTAATTGTTTTTGTATTATAGGAATATCTTTGAGTTTCTTTTCATCATCTATTCCTTCTCTTGGAAAAAAAGAAATAATATTTTCTTTGTCATAGTCTTCCTTATTTAGGCCTATATATTCTAACACATTGTTATTCCATCTCCATGGTAATGGTGTAAGACACATTTCTGTTCCTAAAGGCTTATTTTTAGTAGTTGGTCTTATTATTGATCGTGGTAATGACAAATCCACTAAATATATGACTCTTATGTCATATTCTTCTAATTCTTGTTTTTTGGTTTCTTCTAAGATGACTCCTTTTGGATTTTTAATAAACCTTTCTAGTAAATATCTAAGTTTTACATTTAACATTTTGTTGTTTGCTTTTGCATGATCTATCGGTTTGGCCTTACTTTCATTGAAACTTTTTCATAGTGTTATCATAGATCTCTTCAAGTGTACTAGTTTTTTCTCCAAATATTGACACATATGACCCTAAAGGTGTGCCATCTATATCTATGTCCATATGTGCATGTTGGATTGTGTATGTTTTATTTGATGAAGAAGTAGTCTTCATTTGTGGTGCTATGAAACTTTTTGTAGTTGAAAGCATTGATGTAACAACAACTAATGCTAATGGAGAAAGATTTAACTATGGATCTTTCTTTTATTTTGAAACTAGTTATTTTTTTTCAACTGACTCTTCTAGTTTTTTTTTAGCTAAGGGTTATTCCTTTTGTCTTTTAGTAACTTCTACTATTTATCTTAGAAGAGTCATTTGAAAGAAAAGAAATGGTTTCAAAACAAACATGTATTGTACTATTCCAATATTTTTGATTGAACTAAGTTAACTTGATAGTTTTGAATTATTTTCATAGCCTCTAATGTTTCATAGTTATTTATTTTCTAACAGCTAGGACTAGCAATAATTCTTCTAAATAGCTAAAAATATATGAAACATCAACGTTTAAACTTTGAATAGAAATGTTGGTATATTGGTCAACTCTAGTAAATGTGGAAAGCTTTGGGAACGAGTATTAGGTAACTGAGTTGGACATAAACTAAACATTTTTTTCAACTACATTGCAACTTTTTTATTTTAAAATTGGTTAAATGGGATTGAAACGGGTCCTACCTGTATTACATCATCACAACATAATGGTATTACAACAATTTGGTTGCTATTATGCATGTATTGCTTGGCAAGATTCAAACCTAGATCTCCTTGAAAGTTGAGGAATTAAATCTGGGTGTTGCTTTTATTGTCATTTAACATGTTTATTTGTAATTATTTCCTCCTGATGAATAGGTAGTGTTTGCTAATATTTCATATTGAGTTAGAATCCATAGTACATAAGGTTGGTACATATCTCTTCTAATTTACTAATTTTTCATATTTAGTTAGAGTCTAGATATAATACATAAGGTTGGTACATATATTTTCTAATTTGCTAATATTTCATATTGACTCAGATTCCAAAGAGAGCACATAAGGAAATATTAACAAAAAATACCAAGAAAGACACCACAGTAGCTAAGGCTATCACAATAAATCAAGATTAAGTGATAGATGTCTTGCATGCTAGTAAGTACTTAAATTTTAAAAGTGTTGTTTAATAGTGGTTGACCTTGGCATATTAGAATTGATCATGGTTTTGTCATCGACAATGGTGTATTGTAGCAACTGGTGGAAGATACCAGCTACGAAGTTCCATTAATGGGAAGATAAGGAGGTGATCCATAAAATAAATGAATATAATGATGAGAATACTTGAAGTGAGGCTAAAAATGCTTTGGCTAATGAAGAAATTACATAGACCACACAAGAAATTTGCTCGTGATGTTGCGCTACTCATTGTTGTCATAATATATAGCATAATCATGTTTGAATAGTATTGATATTATAGGTGTTGATGCTAGGTCATCACACACTTCAAACACTAAATATCATAGAAAGAGAGGTCCAAAAAGATGTGCAGCAAAGTCAAGCAACACAGATAAGGTGAAGATCATTTGTAATCTAAATGAATAGGTCGGAGGAAAAAATTCTATTAAGTTTGCATCTTACTTGGGGGTGATTGTGAGGGAGATTGTCCCTATCACCCATACAGACTGGAGAGCTATCCTAGTGGAAGTTAAAATCTAGTTATGGATACTCATTACAATAAATTTCTAGCCAATGGAGTTCATAATGTCCATTTTTGAATACTTATATAAATTCTACATGTAATAACATATTGTTTTGATGTAGTGAAAATATATCATTTCAGACAATGAAGAAATGGGTCTTCGCGACCATGGATAAGTAATGGCATGAACATAAGCATTGACTTGTGAAAAACCACTATGATAAGCATGATAATGACGAAGATAGAATTTCTAATCTCCCACCTCGTGTATCACAAAAATATTAGGAAGCATTTGTGAATGGTAGGAGCAGCACTAAATTTAAGGCAAGTACCAACCAATTTACTATGGTAGTTTATATCATTGTTATGTTCATGTAATTTTTTTGACCTTACTCTCCCTAATGAAGTTATATATTGGTTTCTTTTTTGTGTTGTAGATGGTGAGGCAAAGGAACAAACAAAATAGATCTCACCAATCCATCATGCACACTTGAATTCAAATAGGATATGCTCAACTAGACCATGAAATGGTATTCTATCATATTCATCCATTATATGTGATAAACATAGCTCTATTATTTTTTCATATGACTTATCCCAATGTCTCTCCAACTATATATATTGTAGAGAAAGATCCAACCAAATGTGGAAATTGTAGTACCAAGGGCAACTGTGTGGATGGTAGCTCATACAAATGAGGATGAGACTCCTATTTCACCAGAAGTTGTAGAGATAATCGTAAGTGACATTCCCTTGGAAATAGCAATATGTTAAACTTCAAACCATTTTTATATTGATTGTTTTTTAGCATGTCACAGTTAACTATGCATGTGATGTTACCAAAAAAATTGGATGATAAAATATCATCTAAGAGCTCTGTAAATATATGTATTAAGGATGATGCCCTTGCCAAGGTTTTAGGACCTAAAATACTAGATCATGTTCAGGTTGTTGGCAAAGGAGTATCACCAAATAATCTATTTGCAGATGAGAATTACATATAGAAGTTGCACCAATGCAAGAGCATACGGTAGAGAAAGAGCAAAATTTGGAAGAGAAGCTTGTAGAGAATGAAAAAAATTTGGAAGAGAAGCTTGCAAAGAAAGATAAAAATATTGAAGATATTTTGACATTGTCAAAAATATATTGAATATTTGCCATGTTATTCTGGTGGGATTAACACTAAAATGTACTAGACACTCTGTCCCTATACTCATCGGGGTTCAAGTTTGGGCTAGACCTCGAACAGGGTTTGAGGGCAGTAGTCCTTCAAAAAATAGGGATCCAGGGGTGGCAACCCTTGACCAAATTTTTAGGTTTTTAAATTATTGTTAGACCCATATGGGCTTTTATGGTTTCTATATTTGAACCCATTCTTCTTTACCCATGATATTGTAAAATCTGTGCATGTGCCTTTGTTATATATATTGCACTTACATTAGGGTTTGAAGAGAGACATAAGGAGAATATTATTGTATTGGAAACAATCAAGTTAATGCAATAATAAGATAATATTGTGCTAATTTTTTTCTGGTAGAGGGTTTTCAAGATAAATATTTTGTAATGTGTGAATCTATGATCTTATTCTTTTGATTCTATTATTATTGCTTTTCTATTTTAGTTTATCAAGGCTCTTTATTTCTCTTCATTTGGTATCAGAGCTAGGTTTTAGCTTTGTTTGAGGAGTAAGGGTTTCAACCCTGTGATAAATTAATTCTTGAGTGGAAGCCATACACAAAAGAATCTAGGCAAAGGAGAAATATGGGAAGCACATAGATAGAGATTGATAAATTTAATGGATAGAATTTTAAGTTGTGGAAACTCTAGATGGAGGATCTATTGGTTGATAGAGATCAGTGGATTGTAGTCTCAAGAACAAAACCAACATTGATGACAGATGAGGATTAGCTAAAAATTGATAGAAATACAATAATCTCTCTCATATTATGCTTATATGACTTGGTATTGTTGAATGTATCTATAGAGACCATGATAAATCTATTATGGGAGAATCTAGGAACATTGTATCAAACAAAGTCATTGGTAAATAAACTCTTTCTCTAAAATAAGTTGTATTCACTTCAAATGAATGATGGTGACTCTATGGTTGAACATCTGAATGCTTTTAAAACTATGGTAAGTCAACTAACCTCTGTAGAAGTAAAAATGGATGAAGAGAAAAAATGTATTACTTTACTTTATTCATTACCTGATTCATGGGATAGCCTAGTTATGGCTATCACCAATACTATATCTACATTAAAATTACAAAATATAGTAGGAAATTTATTGTCTAATGAGATGAGATGAAAATATTCTGAGAATTATTATCAAAAGGATGTCTTGGTTGTGAGAGATTGTTATCAAGAAAGAAGCAAAAATAAATTAGGAGAAAATAAATCAGGAGAAAAGAAATCAAAATCTAAGGGTAAATCTGTTGCCCCAAAAAAGAGAAAATGTTAGAATTGTGGTAAGGTAGGGAATTATAAAAGAAACTATAGATATAAAAAGGTTGATAATAATCGATCATCTAATGAAGGAACTTCTATAGAAAATAAGACCACAAATGAATATTCAGGGGACTTATTCTTGGTTGTAGCTTGCTCAAGTGAATGCCATGACTCATGGTTGATTGACTCAGGTGCTTCTTTTCATATGACTCCTCATAGGGAGGGGTTCAGTGAATATGAAAAAATAGATGGAGGTAAAGTCTTCTTGGGAGACAATTTGACATATAAAATAATAGTTCGAGGAAGAGTCAAGCTAAGGTTAAAAGATGGAAGAATTAATACCCTTGATGATGTGTTCCATATTTTGGGTTTCGTAAGGAATTTGATATCTGTGAGTAAGATAAATGATGCAGGTGTGAATATGGTATTTAATAAGGATAGTTGCAATATGGTTCATGGATATTTGGTGTTGGCAAGGGGAGTTTGCATAGGAACTTTATTCAAACTTGAGGCTAGCACTGTAAGTATTAATTGCAATAACTCTTCAATGGTACAGGAAAATAATATGGCTGAAATGACTTTGAGTATTCCTACAGAGAAGATAATATTGTGGCATCAACGCATGGGGTGCATTGGTGAGAAAGGACTTCAAAAATAAAAAATGAAAGGTATGTCTGAAGGAATTTTTGATCACCCATTAAATTTTGATTTTTGTGAAAATTGTGTTTTTGGAAAACAAACTAGAGTCAATTTTCTAGGTAGTGCTACAATATCTGAAGGAATTATACATCTAGTTCACAGTGATGTTTTTGGACCTACAAAAGTACCATCATTAGGTAAATCTATCTATTTTGTTACATTTATAGATGACTTCTCAAGAAAGACATGGGTATATTTTCTATGGAATAAATCTAAGGTTTTTAATAAATTTAAAGAGTTTAAAGCTCTTGTAGATAATCAGATAGAGAAAAAGATAAAGATTTTGAGAAGTGAGAATGGTGGTGAGTATTGCTCTAATGAATTTGAGCAATTTTGCAAGGACCATGGAATAGAAAGGTAGGGAATAACTTTGTATACTCCATAATAGAATGGGGTTGTAGAATGGATGAGCAGAATATTGATGGATAAGTATAGAAGTATGCTAAGTGGTGTAGGGTTAGAAAAGAAGTTATGGGTAGAAGTTGTGTTAAAAAATTGTTATCTCATCAATAGATCTCCTACCTCAGCTTTTCTGGACAAGACTCCATAGGAAGTATGGACTGGTAAGAAACCCCCTCTCAGACATATAAGAGTTTTTTATTGTGATGTTTATATGTATGTTCCAAAAGAGAAAATGACTAAGCTAGACTATAAATATAAAAAATGCATATTTGTGGGTTATAGTACTAGTGTTAAAGGATATAATTTGTGGAACCTAGAAACATATAAGGTTGTTTACAATCGTAATATGATCTTTAGAGAAACAAAAGGGGTTTTAAAACAGGAAATGCAACCAATCAAAGAACCAAAAATAGTGTAGGTAAAATTGGAACAGGAGGAAGAATTAGTGGTAGAACTTGAATTACAGAGAGAATCTGAAGAGGAATATTTAGAGTAAGAAGGTGATGAGGAAGTTGAAGATGCAAAACCTAGAACTCCAATTTTGAGGAGATCAGATTGAGAGAGCAAAATTCCATATAGGTATAGTCCTTCAATTTTTTATTCTGCATTTTATTTATCAGTTATTGATGAAGAACCCAATACTATAAAGGAGGCACTTCAGTCAAGTGAGAATAAATATTGGAAAAGGTCTATGGAAGAAGAAATTGAGTCCTTAGATAAAAATAAGACATGGGACTTGGTGAAATTACCTCCTAGAAGAAAAACCTTGTTGGTTGTAAGTGGTTATTCAAGAAGAAGTACAATGTAGAAGGAAAGTTGGAGAAGTACAAGGCTCGCTTGGTAGCAAAAGGATTTTCTTAGGTTGAGGGAATTGAATTTGGTGAGATTTTTTCTCCTATGGCTAAACTAACTTCAATCATATTTTTGTTGGTTATTTATATTACTTTTGATTTTTAAATAGAATAGATGGATGTAAAGACTACTTTTCTACATGGTGAACTTGATGAATATATATATATATATATATATATATATATATATATATATATATATATATATATATATATATATATATATCACAACCAGAATGCTTTAAGGTAAAAGGTAAGGAGGACTTGGTATGCAAGTTGAAGAAGTATCTTTATGGGTTGAAGCGGTCCCTAAGGATGTGGAACCAAAAATTTGATAGGTTTGTCTTGACACTTGGGCTTGGAAAAAGCAAAGCAAATCCATGTGTATATTTCAAAAAGGAAGGTGAAAATTTTATTATCATTGTATAGTATGTGGATGACATAATATTAATTGGTAACAGTAAGGAGATGATAAAGTTACTCAAATCTCAGTTATCTTCTAAATTTGACATGAAGGATTTGGATGCTGCAAAATTTATTTTGGGTATAGAAATAATAAGGGATAATGCAAATAGAAAGTTATGGTTAGCAAAGGAAATATGTTGATTTGATACTATAGATGTTTAGAATGCATGATTGTAAACTAGTATGTACTCCATATTTGATTGGATAAAAGTTATCTTCTGAATAGTGTCCCAAAATAGATGAGGAAATTGAAGAAATACACCATGTTCATTATGCTAGTAATATGGGAATTTTTATGTGTGCAATGGTCTATACTAGACCTAATATTGCACATGTAGTGGGAGTAGTTAGCAGATATATGTCAAATACAGGAAAGGAACATTGGACTATCATGAAGAGGATATTTAGATACTTGTGTGGAACTATAGATTATGCTATATGTTATGGAGAAAAGGTAATAATATTGTAAATATACAAGGGTTTGTGGATGTTGACTGGGTTGGAGATATTTACAAGAGAAGATCCACAAGTGCTTATGTGTTCAGGTTGTTTTAAGGGGTAGTAAGTTGGATGAGTAAAAATAAATTAGTTGTTGCTTTATCCACTACGGAAGCAGAGTACATTACAACAACTCATGCCTGTAAAGAAGCAGTGTAGCTACAGAGGTTGTGTTCAATATTTTGTTTAAAAAAAAAGGCTATGAGAATTAACAGTGATAGTCAAAGTGAAATATTTTTGGCCAATAATCTTGGTTTCATGATCGATCAAAACATATTGATATCAAGTACTATTTTGTGAGAGAGATGGTTGAAGAGAACCAGGTGATATTGGAGAAAGTTGATATAGAGAAGAATACTACTTATTCATTAACAAAGGTTGTACCTGCTCAAAAATTTTCTTGGTGTAGAAGATCTATGGGCATGGTTGCCCTTGAAAGTTGACAATGGCAATTTTTGACCCCTATGGAAAGTACTCAACAAGTGGAAGAATGTTGGAAATATGTTGAAAATTTACCATGTTATTCTGGTGGGGCTAACACTAAAAGGTACTCGACACTTTTTACCTTTACTCATCGAGGCCAAATATTTAGGTTTTTAAGTTATTTTTAGACCCATATGGGATTTTAGGGTTGTTGGCAATTTGAGTTATTTTATGTTGTCATTGATGTCACATGAATCACTTTGAGTTTTGAGTTTTGAGTTTTGGAGAGCATGGATATATACAAGGTTTTTGTGAAAACAAAGGCAAAAAAAATAAAAGGTTTTATTTAAAACCATGGATGGCAGATTTGAAATGGGTTTTTCATAAAACCTAGGTTGGCTTTTTTTTTTGTCCAAAAAGGTGCCCCGATGATGGAGATATTTAATTTTAAATATTTAGTTTAAATTTTAATTATTTAAAATTAAAATTAAAATTTTAAAATTAAAATTAAAATTTTAAAATTAAAATTAAAGTCATCGTTGACGTCATAAAAACCATGCGCCGTCAAAATTAAATTAATAATTAAATGTGTCGACATATGTGAAATTAAAGGAAGGTTGCATATTGTAGCACCCTAAAATTGGCACAGTTAAACCTTAGTAAAAAGATAAAAATTCAAATTTTAACCTCAAACTACCCGTTAACCGCCTATTACCCGCTCCCCTTGTTTTCCATGCTATTTTTAGGATTTGTTTTGACCGTTGGACGATATCATCCCAGATCTGACGAATTCGTCTGGAACAGAACGTCCAGAAGATTTCATCCCAAAATAGAATTTTCATACTTAGCTTCTATTCCAACAGCTCCTCTAACCTGGGCAGAAAGCGTGTCTACATAGTAAGAGTCTCCCCCGTTGGAGATCTCCCAAATTGGGATGATCTCCAACCTCCTAACCTCTCCCTAATCCTATATAAACTAAGATTTTCTCAGTTTATCCCCCTGACTCTCTGCCTGAAAGTCTGCTTAAACCCCCGAACTTCCACGCACCTTAGAGCATCCTCACACCATCATTTGCATTCTATATTTCATGTTTTCTTGTAGGAACTTTATTTTTTTCATTCGAAGCTAGCTCGGATCGTCGCAAGTGATTCTAGGCAATTTCGGACGATCTTGTCGAGGAGCACAGACGATCTAGTACGATTGGAGGTGATCCCAACTGTAGTCCAGATTGGGGGCAATCAGAGCCCAGAGTTTGCATCTCTTTATTATTTTCTGCATTTCTCTATACATTATCTTAGTTATTATATTTATGCATCTTGGAGTTCACCTCATTTAGCATAACCTCATGATAAAGTTAAAATCAATCATTAAATCTACTACATTAATCTTATTTTTTATTTGAATCTATTATTTAGGCATGTTTGCTATTATTTTTATCATTCTCCTTTGCTTTTGTAGTTGCATATTTGGTATTTTGTATCTATTCCTGTGATTGTAGGTTTTTGACGAATTCGTTAGATTGATGACGATCTCATCTAATCTCAGACGATCGTCTGAGATTGGAGATGATTCGATGTAATTTTAGACAATTACGTATGATTTGAGACAATCTATACTGCTACAAAACTCAGAATCTTCATAAGACATCCAGAATCAGGTATGTTCTGTCCCATTCGACACATTCTCTGTGTTTAGCATTTATTCATATTTTTTGTATCTATAAAAATAAGCATTGGCATATAGAATAGTTTAGATTCATCTTGGCCAAACCTATGAATTGAATGATTAAAGTACAAAATGAACACATTAAACCCACTATCAACCTAGGTGTGGAAACTGCCACTCAAAAGTTTCCTGGTGAACCCACCATCCATCCAAAATTCACCCTTATACCCCTCCCCCAAGAGGCGGGACCTTCAAAGGGCCTCTCAGTCTGAGGTATTGTCCTATCCTTCTCACATCCCCATTTTGGGTGCGGATCCTATAGCCTGAAGGTAAGGATGCAAAAATTTTTGGTGAAACCGACGTGAAAAACTAAAAACCTTTTGAAAACAATCCAAAAAACAAAACATAAATGCATTTAGAATCAAAGATTGCATATCATATTTAGATGGTAGATTATAATAAAATTCAAGCTATCACCATTAATGTTGAGAATCAATTAACAACTATAGAGATTACTTTTGTGCTTAGAGTACCTCAAACAAATAGGATTCCACCTTTGTGGGACGAACTTGATAGGAGATTGGGTATCATTGGGTCTAGGGCAACAAAACTTAGGCAAATTAAGAGGTTTGTCCTAGATAGAATCCTAGATCCTGATCAAGTGACCTTATATTATGAACTTCAGAGAGCTTGCGATAGGTGGTTAGCAGATAAAAGAGCCCTTGTGTCTTCAAAGCTGTACACCTTTGAGGAATATCTTGAGAATGCAGTTGTAGTACATAAATTTCTATCTCATATAGAGGATCAAGAGGTCGTTCTTACAGATAGAAAAATATGGAATAGAGTTCCTAGAGTTGTGTTATATCGAGAGTATTGCCATGAAATTTATTTCTACCAATCGAGTCCGAAACGAGATAATATCACTATAGCACACTTTATCAAGTTCTTGAAAAACCATTTCCAATTTGAATGGGAGCATTTCATGACTCCTGATGAACTTGATACTATCAATGACATCTATAAACTATTTATAGAAAACTAAGCTATTATTTTATTATTGTTATTTCTTACATTTAGTGTGCTATTTGTTGTCTTTATAAGCGTAAAACAAAAAAGAAAAAAAAATAAAAATAAAAATAAAAACAAAAATAAAAACAAAACAAAATCATAACAAAAATCAAAACATTTTATTTTAAGTATTATAGTAGGTATATAATTAAAATATATCTACCTCCTAAATTTGTTGCAAATATATTAATATATATTTCCTATAATATAAATTTAGACATAATGACTAGACTCAGGAATGGAAAACAGATTGAAGTAGAAGAAGATTGTTTAGGAAAACCAGGAAATAACCCAGATGTCCTTCCTGAAGACCCAATTCAGGAAGAAGGAACCTTTGACCAAAAAGAAGAAGAATTTGCTGTAGGAAATGAACAAAAAGAAAATGATAGAGAGGAAGGATCCTCATCCCCTAAAATATCTCCAGAAGGAGCTATTACTTTTGAGAACATGGAACATTTCTGGAAGTTCCTCAATACTAATATTGACACTCTTAATAGAGCAGTCCATATGGACAAAGATCAAATTAGTGACACTCAAGCAACCCTAGAAGACATATATCACACACGCACTAATCCCTTGTCATTCGTTGATCAAGAAAGGGATCAAGCTAGACCATCCAATTTTGATATGGCCGCTATAATCTAGAACATGCAACAACAACAGGTTACCCAACCACCTAGAGTGCCTGTTATCAAGCCTAGGGTTATTCCCACACAAAAGAAACCTTCATTCATTGCTCTATTTCGCCAAGCTATTGATCAATATACCTCAAATCAACAAAATCCTAAAAAAAAACCAAATACCAATTTCCAACAATCTGGGATACAACATAATGCTACAACAAATATTCTTCATAATACTCTTCCTACCAACCATTTGCATAACAAAAACATAGCATCTAATCCTTATGTCATACCAGCATATGCTCACAAATCCCATGATCATGTACCACCGAACCAATATGGTGGGCAAACTGGTAATCTAGAAGCCATGGTGAAACAGTTAGTCTCCCGCATGGACCAGATAGATCCCTACCATCCCTCGTACAATTATCAAGAGATGTGTAGTCAGCCTCTAGATCCTATAGTTGTAGCACAACCATATCCCAAACACTTTCCTATGCCTGTCCTACCTATATACAAAGGAACCGAAGATCCCATAGAGCATCTTCATATTTTTAGGATAGCATGTCATGATATATCACATGATGACTTGTTATTACTAAAGATGTTCCCGAAAAGTTTAGGAGGGATGGCATTGGAATGGTATTATCAACTACCCACTCATTCTTTGAGGAATTTCGAAGAAACCACCGAGTATTTTATGCATCAATTTAGTGCCTATATCAAAATGCATGTAACCATTAAATATTTGTACAACCTAAAACAAGACAAAGATGAGTGTTTTTCTGACTTCTTAGCTCGATGGAGGCAGTTGATAGGAAAATTACACTTTGTGTTACCTTATCGAGAAATATTGGATATCTTTATCAATAATTTACAAGAACAACTATCCTATGAATTATCAACTGCTACCTTGACCACCTTCGATCAAGCTATAGACTTAGCCCGAAGAGTGGAAGATGATATTATTAGGAGAGGTTAGCTTAAAAAGAAAGATGATGAGAAAACATCTAGAAATCAATATAAAAATAAACAAGTTGTGGGTGATGGAGTCACTGATAGCGGAAACATTGCCAATGTTAATACTATGAAAACAACAGAGAAGTTCATATTGAAACCTCCTGATAAACCACCTCGAGAATTTACTAGGCCAAATCAACCTTTATCAACCATTCTCCCGCAACTATTAGCACGAGGTTTGATTCAATTACCAAATATCCAAAAACCTGATCCAACTATACCCGGATACAAAGCTAATTTACATTGTGATTTCCATAGAGGGCCTGGACACGCTACCAACTTTTGTAAAATATTAAAACATAAAATACAAGACCTGATTGATAACAATGAGATGGAGGTGCAAGTCTTTCAACCTAAACAAAATCCTTCTAATAATGCTCAAAATAAAATCCCCCAAAATCAGAATCAGAATCCCAATTAATCATTGGACATATTTCAACATCCTTTACCAAAGCATGGTAAAGAGGTGGCTAAGAAAATTGAGCATCATAATGTTCCCCCTCCTACCCGATATGTAGGGACTATTAGTGGACATTCACCTACTCATGATGTGAAAGTATTTGACACAACTTTATCCATGGTTACAATCAGACCTCTATATAATATTCGAACCCCTGATCTTAGTGATACCAAATATGAGACTGAAAGTGACATGGAAATCACCTCAAAGCAATTGAATAGTTCCGAAGAAGAATCATATCCTATTCAAACTATCACAAGTTCTATGGTTCCAGAAGAACCATTTCCTAGAAGAGTCACTACTAGACCATATTCACAAAATAATATTCACCTACAATATTATTTTGTGAATGATGAATGGGCCTTGGTCTAGCGTTTATGGCTTGTTCATTAGAAAGGAATCATGCGCCTAATGTTCAACCTAAGACTCCTTATAATATTAATGAACAATTATCAAATACTACAACTAGAATTTCCCTTTTGGACATTTTAAGATCTTCTCCTATCCATAGGGATGAATTAATGCTCACATTAAGCCAAATGATGGTACCACAAAATATTCAACCTGAAGCCATGTCCAATACTATCATAACTTGAGAAGTCGATTGTATTGAATTTTGGGATAGAGATATACCACAACATAGTTTACATAAGGATAACCCCTTATATATTACTGCCCTAATTGGGGATGTAGCAGTTAAACGAGGCTTGATTGACAATGGTTCATCTTTAAACATATGCGCTTTTGACTTCTACCAAATATTTGGGTTTAGAAGTGATGAAATGAAAAGAACTGATATGATCATAAAAGCCTTCAATGACGAAACACAAGAAATGTGTGGAGTTATTACTATCCCCTTGCAAGTTGGTCCGAGAACCTTAGACATGATCGTGTTTATTGTACATTGCCCTGCATCGTACAATATACTTTTGGGTTGCCCTTGGATCAACACGATGCGAGCTGTTCCCTCCACTTTACATCAATGTGTTAAATTTGAATTTAAAAATTAGTTGGTTACCATTCATGGTGATCCTAGACCCTTTGATATGTGTGCTTTGGCAAAACCTGTTGGAGTTCAATTTTTCCCTGCTCTGTCATCCACACATCCTAATTCTCATCAACCGTCTAAATGTGTGAAACACACACCCATAACATCATCTAATTTTTCCCCATCAACTACACCTCTACATATAGCTCAACCATATTTCGAACAAACCACATTAGGACCTCGAAAAGATCCTAAAACTACAACCAATGCTTCTTGTTTTACTCCTATAACTTCCATACCTATAGACTCATCCATCGATATCTCTATAACATCTACATCCACTATAGGCATACTTTCCACATCCGACGATGTAGGAAATGTTCCTTCTACCTCTTATGCTCTTATTGATGAGCTCTTACCCGATTTATCTAAAATTCTTATATAAAAAAAAAAAAAACACTGCCATGCAAGATTCCCTTATTTTAAATAAACTCCCACCCTCTCCTCGTACCTTGGGCCTCCCACAGCCTATGGGAAGTATTTACCAAGTTAGGAGTTGTGCTTTTATTTATAAGGGATATGACTGGGGAAGAATACCTAGAAACATCAAGACACATTGTGATGGATATGCTAGATGCTATTTTGCTAATGAGTATATTAAAGCTAAGCCTATAATGCTTAAATTGGGATATAAAGGGAAAGGTTTGGGACCTTTATAGAATGGTATGAAAGAACCTTTTGAGGTAGAACCGTGGCTTGCCCGATGTGGTGTGGGCCTATTTCCTAGTAAAGGTCAGCCCTTCCCATTCGAGGATGATGACCACCTCATATGTTACCAAGATTATCTGGATAAATGGGATGTCTTGCATTTAATGAATAAGCCTCTTACATGTAATATGTTATCCATAGCTTACCCTAAGATGATTGTCGAATCCGACGATGAGTTGGAGGGGGATATCTTTCATGATGTCTCCATTGAGGAATTGTTACATAACGAATTTTATTTCGATGGCTCTATACCTAGTATAGCCCAGCTTGAGGCCACGACTCCTCAAGATGAATTATCCAAGCTAACCTTGGAAGAATTACAAGAATTAGGCATTTCACCCACCCCACCTAATTTTGAGAGAGATCTACACATGGAAGTAGAAAACATCATAAAAATTAACATTGGAACCAAAGATAACCCTCACATAATCAACATTGGATCAAAATTGAGTCAAGAAAAACAAGATAAATACATTGCATTCCTTAAAAAATATGAAGATGTCTTTGCTTGGACATATGAAGATATGCTAGGATTAGACCCTTCTGTAGTTATGCATCACCTAGTAGTCCATCCGGATGCTAAACCTGTTAAACAAAAACTTAGAAAAATGCATCCTCAAGTGGCCTTACTAGTCAAAGGGGAATTAGAAAAACTCTTAAATGTTATTTTTATACAAGCCATTGATTATGCTGAATGGATCTCAAATGTAGTTCCAGTAACTAAGAAAGAAGCCACTAAAGTTAGGGTTTGCACAGACTTCAGAGATATTAATGTTGCATGCCCTAAAGATGATTTTCCTCTTCCCAACATGGATCAGATCATTGAATTTACTGCTGGGAGTGGAATGATATCCCTAATGGATGGATTTTCTGGTTATAATCAGATCAGGATAGCTCTTGAAGATCAAGCTAAAATAGCCTTTATTACCCCTTGGGGGACCTTTTGTTGGAAAGTGATGCCATTCGGTTTAAAGAATGTAGGTGCAACTTATCAACGCGCTATGACTTATATCTTTCATGATATGATGCATAATATTCTACATGATTATGTAGATGATATTATAGCTCGTTCCATCAAAGAAGATGATCATTTAGATGACTTGAGAAAAGTATTTGATCGGTTAAGGGAGTATCTTATCCGATTGAATCCAGCTAAATGTATATTCGGAGTTAAGTCCGATAAATTATTAGGGGTTATAGTTTCTTTACGTGGCATTGAAATTGACCCTCTCAAGATCATGGCTATCACTGATATGCCCGCACCCACAAATATATCGGAATTATGAAGTCTACAAGGTAAGCTTCAAGCTATTCGTCGCTTTATTGATAAGTTGGCAGACAAAACCGAACCTTTTCTTAAGCTTCTTAAGAAAGATGTCTCTTTTCATTGGGACGACGAATGTCAGGAAGCATTCGAACTCCTCAAACAATATCTCCTTAAACCACCAGTGCTTTCACCACCTAGATCTGATCGTCCATTTATTTTGTACATTTTTGCTTTCGATTTTGCCTTAGGAGCTATGTTAGCTCAACTTGACGATGAGAAGAAAGAACGTGCTAATTATTACATTAGCAGAACCTTAATCAGTTATGAAACTCGCTATACCATATTAGAGAAGTTATGTCTAGCAGTCATATTTTCTACACAGAAACTATGACATTATATGCTCAGCCAAAAAACGTATGTTATTGCTAAATTTGACCCTTTGCGATATCTCATGAGTCGACCGTACTTATCTGGTCGCACAACAAAGTGGGTTCTTGCGCTAAGCGAGTTTGAACTCACGTTTATAGGACAAAAGTCTGTTAAAGGTCAAATCATAGCAGATCAATTAGCTGTTGCACCCTTAGAGTCTACCCATCCCCTCATCATTGAGTTTCCTGATGAATGCCTTAAACTAGAGGCAGACCATCCAGAGCAATGGTCCCTATACTTTGACGGAGCCCGATGTATGAGTGGGGCTGGTGCAGGTATTATTTTAATATCTCCACAGAAACATCTTATACCTCTGTCCTTCAAACTAACATTTGCTTGTACTAATAACACTGCTGAATATGAAGCTCTTATCCTTGGATTACGAGCTGCTTTAGCGCTACAAATTAAAAATCTATTGGTTTTTGGTGACTCTCAACTTGTCATAAATCAAATCAATGATGTTTATCAAACCCGAGATGATAAATTGCATCCATACAAAGCATATGTCTTACAATTATTATCTTTGTTTGATCAAGTTACCTTGGAAGCTATTCCTCGAACTAACAACCGTGCGGTTGACGCTATGGCTGCAGCTGCATCTCTTTTGCCCTTGGAGTTAGATGACGAATATGCTACCATCATTATTCATCGACTCTAGGAACCCGCTTCAAGCAAATCATGCTTAGAACCTTTGGATGTGTTTCTAATCAATGAAACTACTCCTGAACATTGGTACACTGATCTATTTAATTTTCTTCAAAATGGGACCTTTCCCGAAGGTTGTAATAGCAACCAACATAGGTTATTACGTAGACGAGCAAGTCGCTTCGTGATTATTGGTAATACCTTGTATAGGAGATCTTTTGAAGGCATCTTACTGAGATGTTTGAATCTAGCAGAATCTAGATCAGCTTTGAGTGAAGCCCACAATGGATCTTGTGGGGGGCATTTTAGTGGTAGCGCCATTGCTAAGAAGCTCCTTAGGATAGGATATTTTTGGCCTACCATGGAGAATGATGCACATGCTTATGTGCATCATTGCGACAAGTGCCAAAAACATGCTGACCTTGTCCATGCGCCTGCACAAGAGCTACAAGCTATTTCATCTCCTTGGCCCTTTTCAAAATGGGGCTTAGACATCATTGGAAAAATCAACCCTGTGTCATCTGATGGACACAAATTTATCATAACCGCCATCGAGTATTTCATGAAGTGGGTTGAAGCTATGCCATTAGCTTCTTGCACTGGAACCCAAGTTTCCAAGTTTATTTTTAATCAAATTATTTGTAGGTTCGGAATCCCTGCAAATCTCATCTCAAATAATGGAACTTGTTTTAAAAATAAATATGTTAAGAAATTATGTCAAAAGTATAAAATTCAACATCGTTGGTCCACTCCCTATTATCCTCAGGGTAATGGCCAAGCAGAAGCATCTAATAAAACATTAATCAAAATCCTTAAAATATTGGTCAACAAATCTGGCCGAGATTGGCATATTCAATTATATCCTACTTTGTGGGCTTATCGAACTAGCGTTCATACTCCCACAGGCACTTCCCCCTTTGTTTTGGTCTATGGCGCTAAAGCAGTTTTTCCCTTTGAATTAGAAGTTCCTTCTTTGGCTCTGCTACTTCAAGATACTGAAGTAGGAGATGAATATCGTGCTGGCAGACTTAGTCAGCTAGAACTCCTAGATGAGAAGTGCATCAATGCTTTGGAGCATCTTCGTGCCTACCAAAACAAGCTTAAACGAGCATACCTCAAGAAAGTTCATCAGCGATCCTTTGAGATCGGTGACCTTGTCTTAAAAGAAAATCAAAAAAATACTAATGCAACTAAAGACCTTAAAGGTAAATTTGAGCCCAACTGGCTCGGACCATATGTCATCACTGCTAAATTTGGATCGGGAGCATATCGATTAGCTACCTTAGATGGTAAATATCTTAAAGAACCTATGAACATTATGCATCTTAAGCGTTATTATGCATAACATTTGGTCCTTTTTCATCATTTATATATATTGTGTATTTTGCATATTGTTTCATTTTAGTAAAATTTCAAAAAAACAGTAATAGTATTTCTTCTTGCAATTCATCAATCAAAATCAAAATATAAAAACATCAAAATCATCAAAATCTTCAAAAACATATTTTATTTTCATACTTGTCAATTCTTGAAGTATTGCAGTTATATTTTCAATTATTTTGGATAAATTAGCATTTATTTGGAATCCCGCACTTTCACATTCACATGAATAAATATCTTGATTTTATTTTGTATGATTATTAATCTCTCTTATATCAAAGTCCACGAGTTGAATTAAATAAAGTTTTGAGCATAGAGAACTGATCTTGTTATTTACTTGAACCAAATATATCTTTTCACATTAAAATGATTTCATTGCAAATTCAATATGATGCTACATAGTAAAAGTGGTTTCTTGAGCGAAAAGTTTCCCCTGCTATCCTATCATGCACATGGTCTAGAATCTTTGAGAATTGACAAAAGGACAAGCTCACCCCTACCCAGAATAAAAATCCCTTGCTCTACAACTAATCCGAGCAAGTATCCCTAGCATAGGAAGAAAAAGAAAAGTCAAAGAAAATGAGAAAAAGAAAAATATCATTTTGTACCATCGCAGCAATATTTCAGCATTATCTCAAGTTCCAAGCAAAATACAAAACAAAAAAAAAGAGAGAAGAAAAGAAGAGAAAAAGAAAAGGCAAAAGCAAAATGCAATAAATCCCTTTCCCTACCCCTTGAAAAGAAAAGAAGGGTGAATGAGCTTGAATCCCTGGAATTCTCAATTATTCAAAAACTGTGAGGTAAGCCCCATAACAGGTGGTTTGTGCCCAACCCGCTTGGCCTTGGGTAATCCCTAGCGTGGTGATATGTCTGTCACATTAGCGACCTTCTTTTGTATAGACCTATGTCGGCTTATGGATTAGCTAGCTCTTGATAACCTAACTTACACAGTAGTCTGGTATGGTTACATGCATATAAATCATGGTCAACGAACATTCATTTGGTTAATTCAAATTACTTGTATCAAATTATCTTGCTCAAAATTGGTGAACGAACAATACAATTGCACACACATTTGTATTTGAGAGATTCTCTATCATTATGATAAATCAAGATCGGCAATGAACTCACATATGCACATGAGGGTTCCTTACAAATCTACATTTGTCTTTGAGATAATTTAAAATATTTCTGCAACTCTTTTGGAATAAATTTTATTCTTATTTTAGAACATCTGTTTAGTATAAAAACAATTACATACATTGTTTTCAAAAATCCAAAATTCTTTTAAACAACCTATTACAAAATCTAGCAAATAAAGTCAAGTTTGTATATTATTATTTTTTGTTTATCAAAAATAAAAAATCAATCATGCAATAAAACTAAAATATCAATTTCTTCTTTGGATTTCACGATGATGGTATAAGTCTATACCTATAATTCTATGCCTAGCGCAAACCATTGTCCTAATTTTATTTTCCCATTCATTTAAAAAAAAACAAACATATGGCTTACATCATTATGTTACACAATTGTGCTTTAAAACGAACGAACACTTATTCTATTTCATGTCATTATGTCAACATTCAATTTTGCAACCATGGTATAATTTCTAAGGAATTGTTCAAAATTTTATCACACTTAGGAATTTATGCCTAGCAAAATCATATTTCTTTTAGTATCTCACGCATAATATTTTTATGAAAATCTGAAAACAAATCATCACCATCACAACACAAAGTCTTAAGACAGTCTCTTAAGCATTCTTTTACTTTTAGCAATATTTCTATATTGGGATTAGCTTGACGACCGAGCGAGCGGTGACTCCATGAAATGGTCTATAACAATGACAATGTCCTTTGAAATTATTGTTAGAAGTCCCTTTTATTTTTCATCAAATCACACCAAAACAACCAATTGTTTACATCAGATTATTTCATTTAAATTTTACAACATGACATAAAATTATAATATTTCTAAAATGACATAATTACATGAATCATCAATAATCAATTGCAAAATTCAACATTAAAGCATCATACAACATATACACAAGTCATATCATCAAAAAGACCATATATATATATATCAACAAATTATGTACATCATATCAAAACTGGACTGGTATGCCACAATCAATAGCCTGGCATACTCAATCCTCTCAAAAAATATATAATAATAAATACAATCTCTGTGCAGTGAGCGTCTAGCCTCGAGAAGCCCTCGAGCTCTCAGCCTCATCTCCTCTCCCGCCCTGAGGTGGAGGAGGAGGCCCCATCGGAGTCCACCCTGTGTCGTGGGTCCTCGACATCGATCGTGACGATGTCCTCGATGACCCCATCCTAATCGGCCCCGCAATGTCGGCTGGCAGCTGTAACCTCTGGCTCTCTGGAACCATCTGGTAGTATGCTCCCTGGTAGAACGCAGTCTGAGCCATAGACCATGCCAACTCCTGCATGCTCGCTCCTCCGCCCTGAGCTCTGAGCCGTGTAGCCTCATCCTACAGTGTCTGCACCTGAGCCTAGAGGCAGGCAACCTCAGCTCGGAGAGCCATCGTCTCACTGCTCTCCCCTACCTCGACACCCTTGCCCTTATCGGGCGATGGTGGTCTCTCCCCCTGCTGAGAAGGGAGTCCCTCCTCCCTCCTCCCTGTCTGCTATGGTCTCTATGGAGCCCGTGCCATCCTTTGGCATCTCTCCTATGGAGACCATCGCTGCTCTCTCCCACCGTGACCCCGTGCTGCCTCAATAGCAGCCTGACATTGCCTCCCCATCCATTGCACAACAGCATGCATCGGACCCTATGCCCTCGTCATCCGAGGAGGGTGGATGCCTGTGTACCAGGCATCGTATCCATCGGTAACCCCAACATCGTCACCATCCACTGGCTGGATGGGGGCATCATCCATGTCCTGACTCTAGAACCACTGCATGTCTGGAGCCCCACTCAGTGTGGTACTATCTCGGATAGTCTAGGAGTACTCGTAATCCCTGAGAGAAGGGATCCCCTACTGTAGACCGAACTATCATAGAACCTGGTCATAGCGGTGGAGCTCTACCTCTCCCCGCTCCATCCTCAGCCAACAGACTCGCCTGATGCGAGCCAGCTCCTACCCATCCTCTGCCCACCTTGGGTGCTCTCGCCATGGCCTCCAGGTGATCTGGTCTGGGATGAGGTCATCTAGCAACCTCCGTGACATCGACAGATCTATCCGCCACTATGACCCCCTCTGTAGCCACCAGTAGAAAACTCGGGGCCTCTCTCGGTCAACCCCTGTCAGTGGGAGCCCTACCGGCCTCTGCACCATGATGTGCTCCCAGCACCAAACCTGTAGTAGCGATGTCAAGACCAGACATCGGCCTCCCTTGTATACGACCCCGTGCAGGATCCTATACAAGCGGCATAGTACAAAGCTGCCCCATGCAAACCTATGCCCATGGTCTCTCATGTCGTAGACCACATCTGATAGGAGCCATGGTAATCTGCACCCGCTCTGGTGGCACAGCAGTAAGCCACCTACCACCCCTGCCAAAACTTGAGTCAGCCTAGATGCCCCAGGCATCTGCCTTAGAGACTCGATGTTCACTCCGCCCTTCTCCAGGGCGAAGCTCGGGTCTCCGCTCAGCCTCATCATAGCCTGGCCTTGATTGGCCATAGGAGTCATCAGCCATCCCTGTATGGGGATCCTCATGATCCTCCATACGTCCTCTAGTGTGGGAGCCATCTCCCCTATCGATAACCGAAAGCAGGACGACCCCGGATACCACCTCTCTGCTAGGGTTGTCAGTAGCCCCATGTCCGTCGGTACTTGTGGCATCTCTGCCACATGCTGTAGCCCGACCTGTGCTAGTCGGTCATGCTCTGCCTGGTCGAGCGTGGCTATGTCATCTCTTAGTCCCCCGTATTTCCATTCCTGACTCTTTAGTAATCCCCTCTGCAAAACAAACAATAAAACAACAAATTTCATTAATAAACCAATTATTAAAATCAATTAAATGCATTTCAAACAAAGCAAAATTTCATAAATATGATGATATCGTCCACCATTGGATGATATCGTCCCAAATTGGATAAAATCATCCTTTGTAGGATGAAATCGTCTCCGATTTCACAACTTGGGGATCGCCCCTTGTTGGACGAGATCGCCCCTAGTTCGCCGATTTCGCCCTCCGACGAAATCGACGATCTAGGGACGATTTCGATGAAATAGGGACGATTTCATCCCAACGTCATCGACGGCCTAAAAATGGCCGCGATGCCCCAAATAGTCAAAATTTAAAACAAAAAATTGCACAAATTAAATTCAAACCTAATTTACTAGGATTAGATCCTTACCCGTAGCCCGCGCGGACCTCTGTCGATCGGTGCGCTGTCTCGACCATTTTGCCTGTAGAGCTCTAAAACCAGTAAAAATGAATAGTAAAAATGAATTAGGGTTTTACCCTATTTTTCTTAATTTTATTTAAAAACAACAACTTTCTTTTTATTTATTTTTGCTTTTCCGTGCTTTTACCTCAAACGTTCGATTTGGGTAAAAACACGGAGGGGGCACCATAGTCAGCAGTCGTACGATTCGACCAAGAATCATCGTCTAGAAAATTGAGTACATTTTTGCTTTCTCGTAAAATGAGAAGAACTCGTCTTTAATGCATTTTCTTCAAAAAATTCGCTAAAGAGGGGGCAAAATGTAGCACCCTAAAATTGGCACAGTTAAACCTTAGTAAAAAGATAAAAATTCAAATTTTAACCTCAAACTGCCCGTTAACCGCCTGTTACCCGCTCCCCTTGTTTTTCACGCCATTTTTAGGATTTGTTTTGACCGTTGGACGATATCATCGTAGATTAGACGAAATCATCCCAGATCTGATGAATTCATCTGGAACAGAACGTCCAGACGATTTCGTCCCAAAACCAAATTTTCATACTTAGCTTTTGTTCCAACAGCTCCTCTAACCTGGGCAGAAAGCGTGTCTACGCAGTTAGAGTCTCCCCCGTTGGAGATCTCCCAAATTGGGATGATCTCCAACCTCCTAACCTCTCCCTAATCCTATATAAACTGAGATTTTCTCAGTTTATCCCCCTGACTCTCCCTGACTCTTTGCTTGAAACTCTGCTTAAACCCCCTAAACTTCCACGCACCTCAGAGCATCCTCACACCATCATTTGCATTCTGTATTTCATGTTTTCTTGTAGGAACTTTACTATTTTTTAGTCGAAGCTAGCTCGGATCGTCGCAAGCGATTCCAGGCGATTTTGGATGATCCTGTCGAGGAGCGCAGACGATCTCGTACGATTGGAGGCGATCCCGACTGTAGTCCAGATTGGGGGCAATCAGAGCCCAAAGTTTGCATCTCTTTATTGTTTTTTGCATTTCTCTATACATTATCTTAGTTATTATATTTATGCATCTTGGAGTTCACCTCATTTAGCATAACCGCATGATAAAGTTAAAATCAATCATTAAATCTACTGCATTTCTCTTATTTGTTATTTGAATCTATTATTTAGGCATGTTTGCTATTATTTCTATCATTCTCCTTTGCTTTTGCAGTTGCATATTTGGTATTTTGTATCTATTCCTATGATTGCAGGTTTCTGATGAATTCGTCTAATGAATTCGTCAGATTGACGATGATCTCGTCTGATCTCAGATGATCGTCTGAGATTTGAGATGATTCGATGTAATTTCAGACGATTACGTATGAGTTGAGATGATCTGGACTGCTACAAAACTTAGAATCTTCATCAGACATCCGGAATCAGGTATGTTCTGTCCCATTCGGCACATTCTCTAGTGTTTAGCATTTATTCATATTTTTTGTATCCATAAAAATCAGCATTGGCATATAGAATAGTTTAGATTCATCTTGGCCAAACCTAGGAATTGAATGATTAAAGTACAAAATGAACACATCAAACCCACTATCAACCTAGGTGTGGAAACTGCCACTCAAAAGTTTCCTGGTGAACCCACCATCCATCGAAAATTCACCCTTATACCCCTCCCCCGAGAGGCGGGACCTTCAAAGGGCCTCTCAGTCCGAGGTATTGTCCCATCCTTCTCGCATCCCCCTTCCGGGCGTGGATCCTATAGCCTGAAGGTAAGGATGCAAAAAAATTGGAGCGATACACATATATATATGCAAATGCTTTCGATTCAAAATTCTAAGCATTGAATGAAGAGAATAAAACATGGAAGCCCTAAAATCCTTCCATGTGACAGTGTGGTCCAATGTTGAGCTTGGGAAGCATGGAGTTTTTGGTTGCAGCAGGGCATGCGTTCGATTCCCATTGGGTTCGATTTTTGTAGAGTGTGGAAGAAGAGCATTTGGCACACATTTTGGGCATGAGCAAGGGCAATGAAATATAGGGAGCATTTTTGCTCTATGTCCTATGTGAGCAGATAACTCACGTGGTCTTTGGTGTCGCAGTTGTGGTGTTGAGTGGGCAGTAACTAGGGTTCGATTCCCTCTAAGAGACAAGTAAACATTTTGTTGAATATTTTTATGATTATTACCTAATGTTGGAGGAATAAGGTGATGCTAAGGGAATAATGTTTGATTAAATTTTTATTTACTTGGAAGGCAAGATATAAGGGTTGAAATGCACTTTTAGAAAAAGAGAAATTTTTGGTGTTTTCCTATTTTATAAGTATACCATATTATATATCGTTGGAAAGATTATTTCGAGGGCTATTTGATTAACTTGATTAGATGGAGAAATAAGGTGTATGTAAAGATATATTTCTATTTTTTTAAAGGGGTTCAAAGTGAAGGTTGTTTTGTTCCTTTTCAAAGTGTGTTGAGTGTGGCAGATTTTCAAGGGGGTTTCTTCATCTTCATAAAAGGTATGGGCACATTCTCCTATTGATTGATTATGGTGGTTTATTTTTGGAATATCATTGGAGAGAAAAGGATTAATTATGGTTTCCTTTTTGAAAGTGGTTGGTTGAATGCTTCAAGGTTTTCTGGTTTGTGAGTTGTGTTTAAACCTTGTTTTATAAGCATAGTTATTGAATCCCATTGGTTATGAAAATAAATTGAGTTAGAAAAGAATATGAGTATCATTGTTATGTGAGATTTGTGGTTGAGCATTATTGGAAACATTTGAGTTGATCGATACATGCTTGGACTAGGGTTTTGTGAGAAAGAGTTATCCCTTATGGTGATTGGTTGAGTTGAGTTGATTGAACCTAGTCAAGTGATGTGTGAAGTGATTGTTCAAGTTCCATGAAATAAACTATTCCATAATTCTAATTTGAGTTGAGATTGAGTTTAGAACATATTGAGTCTCTAAAAATTCTCTTTATGGTTTCATAAGACTTGAGTTGAGTTGAGATTGATTTGAGTTGAGATCATTGTGGATCAATGTTGTCATCCATTGTAGAGTGCATTGCCATTCATTATTGAGTTCATAATTGAGCCTTGCCTTGATAGTTTTATGGATGAGATTTGAGTACTACTTGAGCATGATTGATTGAGCCTTTGAGAAGGCCTTTGGGATAGATTTTTGGATAGTTTTGGGATAGATTTATGAGCAATTTTGGACAAGTTCTGTGTGTGCTTGTTGAGTATATTTGGATAAGTTCTATGTGAGATTTTTGAGAAGATTTGGATAAGTTTTGTGTGAACTTGTTGAGCATATTTGGACAAGTTCTGTGTGAACTTGTTGAGCAGGTTTGGACAAGTTCTGTGTGAGCTTGTTGAGCAGATTTGGACAAGTTTTATGTGATCTTGTTGAGCAGATTTGGACAAGTTCTATGTGAGCTTGTTGAGCAGATTTAGACAAGTTCTATGTGAGATTATTGAGCAAATCAATGGAGTGCCTAGCTAAGAAGATTAGTGGATTGTCTACCTAAGCAGATCAGTGTGTTGCCTAGTTGAGTAGATCAATGGATTGCCTACCTTAGCAGATCAGTGTGTTGCCTAGCTGAGCAGATCAATGTATTGCCTACCTGAGTAGATCATTGTGTTTCTTAGCTAAGCAGATTAGTGGATTGACTACCTAATAAAATCAGTGTATTGCCTAGATTTGAGTAGACCATATTAATCATTATATTGGATAAGGATCCTTATTTTTTTGTGAAATATTATAAGAATATTATCTTGTGGAGTACCCCACATTGGAGGAACCACGTTAAATCTTGTGTCTCAATTGTGTGTAGTGACTTATGCACTTGCTTAATATTGCTATCTGAGTTACTAATGCACACTGCTATATTTGGTTATTGCAATTAAAGACATTAGTAGATATTGGTTTTGAAAGAAAGTAAAAAGTGGGTGCTATACTATTCACCCTCCCTCTTAGTATAAGCTTGTGTTATTCAATTAGTATCAGAGCGGGTTCCTTCAAAAAGGCTAACAGCTTGAGGTCATATTCTACTAGGTTACAATATGAACAAATGGTATATTGATAGTGGGTGTTCTAGTCATATGACTGGGTATAAGGATAAGTTCATTTCTTTAAAAGGGAACAATAGCGGATCTGTGAGATTTGGTGATAATGCTTCAACTAAAATCAAAGGGAGAGGAACTTTAATTTTGGATTATGGAAAGACTACTACATAGGGTGTACTCTATGTTGAGGGTCTAAAACACAATCTACTAAGTGCAAGTCAACTTTCTGATCGAGGGTACACAGTTACTTTTTCCTCTATAGGATGCAAAATCAGGGAAACAAAAACATGGAAGCTTGTTGCAAATGTAGAAAGAACCAATAACAATCTCTACATGCTCAGTGAAAAAAAAAGAAAACTATCTTCTATCTCAAGAAGAAGAAAGTTGGTTATGGCATAAAATTTGTGTCACTTGAACTTCGATAACATAGTAAGGATAAGCAACAAATAAATTGTCAGAGATCTACCAAAGATAAAAAGACCTTCAAATACAATTTGTGAACAATGTCAGTATGGAAAAAAGACAAGATCAAGTTTCAATCCAAAAGAATAATCCTCTTTCAAGGTATTAGAATTGATTCATACTGATTTATGTGGTCCTATGAGAATCAAAATTCTATAGGGTGAAAGTTACTTCATGTTGTTCATAGATTATTATTCTAGAATTACTTGGGTTGTTTTTCTGAAAGAGAAATCAGAGGCATTTGAGCATTTCAAAGTTTTCAAAGAAATGGTAGAAAATGAAACAAGAAAGAAGATCAAGTGTTTGCAATCAGATAGAGGAGGGGAATTCATCTTTGTAAAATTCATTGAGTTTTGTGCAAAACATGGAATCAAAAAAGAATATTTAGCAACCAAGACTCCAAAGAAAAATGGAGTAGTAGAAAGAAAGAATAGAACTCTTGAGAATATGGCCAGAGCAATTCTAAATGAATCAAGAATATCAAATGGGTTTTGGAAGGAAGCAATCAGTACAACAGTCTATGTTATGAATAGAGCTCAAAATAGAACAAAGCAACATAATATTCCATATGAGTTTTGGAAAGGAAGATCTCCCATGGTAAACTACTTCAGAATTTTTGGAATTAAGTGTTATATCAAAAGAGAGGATAAGGACTTGGGCAAGTTTGATCCTATATGCGATGAAGGTATTTTTATTGGATACTCTACAAAGAGTAAGGCCTACAATTCTACAATAAATTTAACACATACCATGGTGGAAAGTATAAATGTCAGAGTTGATGAAAGAACAACAATAAATGAGCCATATCAGGAAGATATTCTTGAAGAAGAAGAAAGTTGTCAAGAAGAAATGGGTGAAGATTCAGATGAAGAATATTTGCAAAATATACCTTCCAAAACTACATCAAGATATATTCAAAAAAATCATCTAGAGGACTTGATCATTGGCAGCCCCGATGTAAGACGAACAATAAGAGGAATCATAGGCTCAATAGAACAAGCAAATGTTTCACTACTATCCAAGATAGAACCAAAGGATTTTAGAGAGGCAGAAAATGATGAATATTGGATTAAAGCAATTAAGGAAGAACTAGATTAGATTGAAAAAAGTAAGACTTGGGAATTAGTTCCAAGACCAAAAGGAAAAAATGTAATTGGTACTAAATGGGTCTATAGGAATAAACTAAATGAAGATGGTCAAGTCATCAGAAACAAGGCAATATTGGTGTGTAAAGGGTATGCACAAGTAGAAGGAATTGATTTTTATGAGACCTTTGTACCAGTTACAATATTGGAAGCTATATGGATGTTTTTGGCACTTTCAAGCTATAGGAATTTCAAATTATATTAGATGGATGTCAAATTAGCTTTTCTGAATGGTCATTTAGAAGAAGAAGTTTACATTGAACAACCAGATGGGTTTAATCAAGCAGATAATCCATAGTAGGTGTGTAGATTGAAAAAGGCTCTTTATGGCTTAAAGCAAGCTCCTAGAGCATGGTATTCAAGACTAGATAAATATCTTCGAGAGCAAGGTTTTAGAAAGGGAATAGTTGATAGCAATCTATATATTAAAAATAAGGGAAATGATTTGATGATTGTGGAAGTTTATGTGGATGATATTATTTTTGGGGGTAGCAATGACAAAATGTGTCAAGAATTTGTAAGAAACATGACTAATGAGTTTAAAATGTCTATGCTTGGTGAATTAACAATTTTCCTTGAATTATAGATTTCACAATTATAAAAAGGGATATTTCTTTCACAAACAAAGTATATAAAGGATATGTTGAAGAAATTAAAAATGGAAGATAGTAAGCCAGTTAGTCCTCCAATGGTTACAGGGTGTAAATTAAGCAAAGATGATGAATATCCTAATGCAAATCAAACACTATATAGATGTATGATTGGTAGCTTGTTATATGTTACAGCTATAAGACCAGATATAATACAGGCAGTTGGTTTAGTGGGAAGATTTCAAGCAGCTCCAAAAGAATCACATGTGACAACAGTAAAAATAATACTCAGATATCTCAAAGGAACAATGGAGTATGGTATATGGTATCCTAGAAGTAGTAAGTTTACTATCACAACATACACAGATGAATATTGGACAGGAAACATTGATGATATAAAAAGCACAAGTGGAGGAGCATTCTTTCTTGGTGATTGTGTAGTTTCTTGGCTAAGTAAGAAATAACCATCAATGTCACATTCCAAAATAGAGGCAGAATATATTGCAGCAGCAACATGTTGTTCACAGGTATTATGGATGAAACAGACTCTCAAATATTTCAGCATAGAACATGATCATCCCATTCCTATTATGTGTGATAATACTAGTGCTATAAGTATATCAAAGAATCTAGTAATGCATGCTAGAACAAAGCACATTCCAATCAAGTATCAATTTTTAAGAGAACAGGTTACAGAGAAACAAGCAAGATTGGAATATGTTCCTACAAAAGATCAGATTACAATCATATTTACAAAACCATTACCAAGATAAACGTTTGAGCACTAGAGAGAACTGGGAGTAAAATTACTACCACCCCAAAATTAATCACCTCAAGAGAGAAGGTGGTGAGAGGGCTAAGCTTAAGAGTCATATATTTTAGCCCCATAGGTGTCCCTTTTGCCATTGATGTCAAAGGGGGAGAGATTTGAGTTAGGGGAAGCAGCCTCCAAATAGAGTATTGAGTCAGGGGAGCAGCTTTGATTCTCAAAGATGGTTTTTACAGTGATTGTGGTTTTTGCATTAGAAGTGTTGCCATCAATGACAAAGGGGGATATTGTTGGCAATTTGAGTTATTTTATGTTGTCATTGATGTCACATGGATCATTGATGTCACATGGATCACTTTGAGTTTTGAGTTTTGGAGAGCATGGATATATATAGGGTTTTTGTGAAAACCAAGGCAGGAAAAATAAAATGTTTTATTTAAAACCATGGATGGCAGATTTGAAATGGGTTTTTCTTAAAATCTAGGTTGGATTTTCGTTTCGTCAAAAAATGTGCCCCGGTGATGGAGATATTTAATTTTAAATATTTAGTTTAAATTTAAATTATTTAAAATTTAAATTTAAATTTTAAAATTAAAATTAAAGTCATCGTCGATGTCATAAAAACCATGCACCATCAAAATGAAATTAATAATTAAATATTCCGACGTATGTGAAATTAAAGGAAGGTTGCATATATATATGCAAAGGCTTTCGATTCAAAAGTCTAAGCATCGAACGAAGAGAACAAAAAGCAGAAGCCCTAAAATCCTTCAATGTGACAACGTGGTCCAACGATGAGCTTGGAAAGCATGGAGTTTTTGGTTACGATAGGGCATGCATTCAATTCCCACCGGGTTCAATTTTCATAGAGTGTGGAAGAAGAGCATTTGGAACACATTTTTGGCATGAGCAAGGGCAACGAAATATAGGGAATATTTTTGCTTTGTATCCTATGTGAGCAGATAGCTCACGTGGTCTTTGGCATCGTGGTTGTGGTGTTGAGTGGGCAGTAACGAGGGTTCGATTCCCTCTAAGAGGCAAGTAAACATTTTATTGAATATTTTTTTTATTATTACCTAATGTTGGAGGAATAAGGTGATGCTAAGGGAATAATGTTTGATTAAATTTTTATTTACTTGGAAGGCAAGATATAAGGGTTGAAATGCACTTTTAGAAAAAGAGAAATTTTTGGTGTTTTCCTCTTTTAGAAGTATACCATATTATATATCATTGGAAATATTATTTCGAGGGCTATTTTATTAACTTGATTATATGGAGAAATAAGGTGTATGTAAAGAGATATTTCTATTTTTGTAAAGGGGTTCAAAGTGAAGGTTGTTTTGTTCTTTTTCAAAGTGTGTTGAGTGTGGAAGATTTCCAAAGGGGTTTCTTCATCTTCATAAAAGGTATGGGCACATTCTCCTATTGATTGATTATGGTGGTTGATTTCTGAAATATCATTGGAGAGAAAAGGATTGATTGTGGTTTCCTTTTCGAAAGTGGTTGGTTGAATGATTCAAGGTTTTCTGGTTTGTGAGTTGTGTTTAAACCTTGTTTTATAAGCATAGTTGTTGAAGCCCATTGGTTATGAAAAGAGCTTGAGTTAGAAAAGAATATGAGTATCATTGTTATGTGAGATTTGTGGTTGAGCATTGTTGGAAATATTTGAGTTGATCGATACATGCTTGGACTAGGGTTTTGTGAGAAAGAGTTGTCCCTTATGGTGATTGGTTGAGTTGAGTTGATTGAACCTAGTCAAGTAATGTGTGAAGTGATTGTTCAAGTTCCATGAAATAAACTATTCCATAATTCTAATTTGAGTTGATATTGAGTTTAGAACATATCGAGTCTCTAACAATTCTCTTTATGGTTCTATAAGACTTGAGTTGAGTTGATATTGATTTGAGTCGAGATCATTATGGATCAAAGTTGTCATCCATTGTAGAGTGCATTGCCATTCATTATTGAGTTCATCATTGAGCCTTGCATTGATAGTTTTGTGGAAGATATTTGAGTATTACTTGAGCATGATTGATTGAGCCTTTGAGAAGGCCTTTGGGATATATTTTTGGTTAGATTTATGGACAATTTTGGGGCAGATTTGTGAGCAGTTTTGGACAAGTTTTGTGTGAGCTTGTTGAACATATTTGAACAAGTTCTTTGTGAGTTTGTTGAGTAGATTTAGACAAGTTCTGTGTGAACTTGTTGAGAATATTGGACAAGTTATGTGTGAACTTATTGAGTAGGTTTGGACAAGTTCTATGTGATCTTGTTGAGAATATTTGGACAACTTTTGTATGAGCTTGTTGAGCAGATTTGGACATGTTTTGTGTGATCTTGTTGAGTAGATTTGGACAAGTTTTGTGTAATCTTGTTGAGCAGATCAATGGAGTGCCTAGCTGAGCAGATAAGTGGATTGTCTACCTAAGAATATCAGTGTGTTGCCTAGTTGAATAGATCAATGGATTGCCTACCTTAGCAGATCAGTGTGTTGCCTAGCTGAGCATATCAATGTATTGCCTACCTGAGCAGATCATTGTGTTGCTTAGCTAAGTAGATTAGTGGATTGACTACCTAATCAGATCAGTGTATTGCCTAGATTTGAGTAGATCAGATTAATCATTATATTGGATAAGGATCCTTATTTTTTTGTGAAATATTATAAGAATATTATTTTGTGGAGTACCCCACATTGGGGGAACCACGTTAAATATTGTGTCTCAATTATGTGTGGAGTATCCTTAGCTCTTTCTTACTATTGATATATGAGTTATTAATGCACACTGCTATATTTTGTTATTGCAATTAAGGACATTAATTGATATTAGTTTTGAAAGAAAGTAAAAAGTGGGTGCTATACTGTTCACCCCCCCTCTCAGTATAAGCTTGTGTTCTTCAAGGGTTTCTATATTTGAACCCATGCTTTTGTGCCCATGATATTGTAAAATCTGTGCATGTGGCTTTATTATATATATCACACTTGCATTAGATTTTTAAGAGAGACATAAGGAGAATATTATTGTATTGGATATGGTCAAGTTAATTCAATAATAAGATAATATAATGCCAGTTTTTGCCCGACTGAGGGTTTCCAAGATAAATATTGTGTACTATGTGAATCTGTGATCTTCTTATTTTGATTTTGTTATTATTGCTTTTCTATTTTAGTTTATAGAGGCTATTTATTTCTCTTTAGACATGGATTTTTTTTTTGTAGATAAGATACTATAGAATTAATACCGGGTTTTATAGGTTGACCCAAAACCTTTTACAAAAATTAGTCCAGGGTTGTTGATGAACATGTCCTTACTAAGGATCCTATATATGTAAAATCTACATGCCGCCAAAGCCATACATCTAGTAACTCACATAGCCTATTATCAAAAAGAAACTTCCATAAAAAATTTTGGGTATACCCCGAGGAAACACACCTGCATCATAATTACAACAAAAAAAACAGACATAGATACCTTCCTTAAAATAGTGGAGAAACAAAAAGCTGCAGACACACATAGCAGAGTACTAAAAAAAACTCCCACAAACTCTGTATTGACAATTACTCTTAATAATTCTTTGGTAATTGCTTTCTTCCGTATATGACATGCTTTGGGACCACATCCCATCTTGGCCAATCAGCCTTGGAGAAGTGAACCTACTGGCTAGATTTATGGTGGTGGCTATCTGGTGGTCCATGTGGCTCTAGTTCAAAGTCTTATATTGTCATTTCTTTCTTGCCCTGTGATTATCAACTAACCTCAAATTACTAAGATGACTAGGAGCCATGTTATCTGACATGTGACTATCCCCATTAGTCTTTGTGGTATTTCCAAGCAACATCCACCAAGACTGACAACTCGGATAATTTTTATTGTGAGTCCATTTCAAAAAAGAGACGGGAATACTCATAGCCTTTAAAATTACAGTGCCTTCCCTGTTGGTAAATTCAACTATCATTCTTGGCATTCTTGTTGAATAAGCTCCTCTAATTCGCTCGGGACACCATGTTCCCATTTGAAAAGTCCATCACCATCGACACCCAAATTGGCCAGATTATCAGCAACTTTGTTAGCTTCCCGAAAGATATGTTGGGATTTTATGTCCTGTCTTCCCTGAAAAAGGATCCTAGCCTCTTCAACAATTGTTTTAATCCTCCAAGGAGGTATTTTCCAATTATTGAGGAGATTTATAACATGCATAGAGTCTCCTTATATGATCAAATTTCCTTCTAAGTCTTGAGTCATTTGAAGACCTCTCCACATAGCTATAGATTCAGCTTCGTTGTTCGTATTTGTTCCCAAATATTCGAAAAATGCAAGCATTATATTCCCATTATGATCTCGTGCAATACCGCAAATGCCTGCTCTACTAGACATGGCTTTCATAGATAGAGGCGTGTCAATTTTTTCATGATTTCATATAATATTTACATATTATACTCTTAAAGTTGTAATGAACCCTTGCATATAATTCCATAGGCAACATCACTACATGCTACCCCTATAATTGGACACAACATTGGTGGTGGTGATCAAGGCACATGTAGCTACTCAATACCTTCTAGGCTAGAGTCATCAATGATACACTTATTATTTTAAATATAAAATAGTTGACGTAGTTTATATTGTATGCTATACAGTAAATTTATTTGGGTTGTTGATTTTCCATGTAGGGATTGAAAATGATATCGATCACTCAAATTGAGAGAAGGAAATGCTACTTGATTTAGATCCATCATGATAACATAGTGGCCAAAGGCACAATGATCAGTACTGACCCTGAATACCTTGTACATGGTCAATGTTTGGGTGAAGGTTATTACAAAGTCAATGGGCATGTCATCCATAAAGAGAAAACAATATTGTTTAGAAGGAATTATCAGATGGCCACAATGAAGGATGTTGTGGGCTTCTTCATTACTTTGCCTATATCAAACATTGTTTACAAATAATGGGCAACCAAGATACGAGTGAGGTGAGTAGGTATCCTGAGCATGAGGTTAGCCAGTTAGATACAAGAAGGTAATTTGGTAAAAAAAATAGAATGCAAGTGTTGTTAGGGCATAGGATTAAGTGTCCAATCATGCATGCATGTTGTAATGTATTCTTAGCAGCAGTACTTAATTTGCATAGATGGATAATTATGTATCGGAAGTATCAAGATACCCTCTCACCTCATATTTTATGGTTGGGGTGGGTAGGAATTTTTAGACATATACCCGTTATATGGAGGGCTCAGGTTGTCCATTCACCTATATTTGTAAATAATAATTGCACTTGAAATAAGAATTTTTCATTTACATATATAATGATAGCTAATCGTAATCATAATATTTTATAAATCCTTAATTATATTAAGTATTAAGGTAATCAAGTTAAATGCTTATTGGATTCTTTTGATTTATGTCTATCAAATTTTCAATTTTTGAATGGTCTCAAGAAAAATGGAAAAGGATATGCATTTCTATGACCCTATTTTTAACTAACTAGAAGGGCTTTTCTGATAAGTAGTTTTTTTTAATATTCTTTAACTTGATTCAATAATGTTCAGTTTTAGAAATTTATATGGAAAAGATTACAATTTATGTACTTAAACTTGTCTGGGAATAAGACTGTCAAATTCTACCAAGTTTTATGTTCCTTGAATATTGCTAGGTTGATAAATTCATAGTATTAATAATTAATAATAAAGTTTGCAACTTCTTTTCAACCATACTTCTAACTCACTCTGTCCAATGTGTGCAAGGTATTGAGCCCACATGAGACATTGGCTTCATATAGTAGTGTCCATTATGTAGGGACATGGGTACCATTTGTTTTGAAGCCACCAAAAAGTGGCCAAGGCTATGTCTAAAAAGGAACATTAGCATGTAACTACATCTTCTCTGGTTTAAAGTTGAAGCAACATCACTTGATTTGATGTTGAGATCTATGGTTTACCAAAATAATCCAAGATCTTGGTGGTGATTGAATATTATTGCAATACCTATACCATTAGTTTCTTATGTTTCACCTGTAGCAACATAAGTCATTAGTATATTTCATTTGATTAATATGACCATTGAATGGATATTTTTATTTTCATATATTTTTTGATAATGCAGGGAATGATTAGAATTTTAGGTTTTGACAACAAACCAAATAACTAGAAAGGTCTTGATTTTATACACTATAGAAAGTAAATTGTTCATTGTTGAAGTTTGATATATTTACATGTATTGAATTGATTTATGATCTGGAGATTATTATCTTTTGAATATTATAGGATTTTGTTAATATTTTATTAGAGTAAAACTATATCTTTTAAATATTAGAGTATTTTGTTAATATTTTATTAGAGTAAAATTGTAACTATATGTATTTGGAAAGTAAAAATTTATACAGTTGTATTGATTCAAATTTTTTCTAGCTAGTAGATATAACAATATTTTTGTATTCTTTCATCCTCATCATTAGAGGAATGAGAACAAATTTTAACATATATATTTTTAAAATTAGTGGTTTACTATGGGACATCCCCTATTGGTTTTCAGTTGCTCTTTGCTCTTATACACTACAAATATAGGTATAGTTATAGCACATGAAAAGGAAACAACGAGAGCTAGAATTGTTGTTTTGCTCTTTGGAGTGGGCATTAAAGTTGCCAAAGCTTGGCTATAACTATATGTATTTGGAAAGTAACAAGTTATACAATTCTATCATCACGAATCGTTTCTAGCTAGTAGATATAATAGTATTTTTGTATTCTTTCATCCTCGGCATTACAGGAACGAGAACATATTAAATTTTCACACATATATTTTTGAAATCAGTGGTTTACTATGGGACACCCCCTATTGGTTTTTAGTTGCTCTTTGCTTTTACTACAGATATAGACATAGTTATAGCACATGAATTTTGAAGTTTGATACAGATACAATTATAGGCATAGTTGCTATTTTCTCTTATACACCATAGATACAATTGTTCTTTGCTCTTATACACTATAAAAAGTAAATTTTTCATTGTTGACGTTTGATATATTTACATGTATTGATTTATTTATGATCCAAAGATTCAAAAAGTAAAATATTTTGAATATTACATGATTTTGTTAATATTTTCTTAGAGTAAAACTATATCTTTTGAATATTAGAGTATTTTTTTAATATTTTATTAGAGTAAAACTATAACCTTAGTTATCAAGTTCGAGTTCATATTCGAGTTTGACTCCCTTGAAGTTCAAAAGAAATTCGTCATGTCTAAAAATTTGAAATAAAATTCGACATCAAATTTGATATATTATAAATGTGCATATATGAACACAATATTTTTTTAATAAGATATAAAAAAAATTCAATTTAGCTCCACAATAATTAGAAATAAAAATAACAATAATAAATTTTAAAAATTGAGTATTTGTCCTTAAATTGTTTGATTTACTAAATCATTAAAAATAATAAAACTGGATATATCTTCTGCACGCAATTTAATGTTGGAGTACTGAATGGACTAACCTCATTATTTATGCCCGTAGATTGCTTAATTTACATTACTTTTACACCCGTAAATATTACATAATTTACATAATTTTTAATGATTTTAAATTTTAATAAAATTATTTTTTCCTTTTCATATTCTCCCGTAAAATTCCCATAAACCCTCCCAAAAAAACTCCAATGCACCATTTGCAACACGAAGCCACCGCATGTCATAGGCCTTTGTTAAAAAAAAAAAGCCTAAATTTATGATGACCAAAAAAATCATGCCGGCATTTTTTCCTTATGCATTCCCACATAATTTTTTACTATGGTGAATTTATGCGTTCCCACATAAATTTTTACTACGACAAATTTAAGGTTTGTTCACCGAACTTATTTGTTAAAATTTTAAATTCGACTATTTTCGAACTTCATCCAAAAAAATCACCGAACATGATAAGTAAGACTATAACTATATGTATTTGGAAAGTAACAAGTTATACAATTGTATTGGTTTGAATCATTTCTAGCTAGTAGATATAATAGTATTTTTGTATTCTTTCATCCTTAGCATTGGAGGAACAAGAAAAATTTAAATTTTCACATATTTTTTTAGTGGTTTACTATGGGACATCCCCTATTGGTTTTTAGTTGCTCTTTGCTCTTATACACTATAGATATAGGTATAGTTATAGCACATGAATTTTGAAGTTTGATATAGATACAATTATAGGCATAGTTGCTCTTTGCTCTTATACACTAGGTATAGTTGCTCTTTGTGAAGAACACAATATTATACTAAGAGGGGGGGTGAACAGTATAAGGTAAAGTGGTTTAATTTTCTTTCCAAAATAGTATTACCCAATATTATCAATTGCAAAAATAAAATAATGTACAGATCATCACACACATAAGAGACACAAATTTAACGTGGTTCACCCAATGTGGGTTACATCCACAGAGAAAATATTTCTTATAAATTTTTTCAACAAATATCTTGGGAACCAATTTCCTATTACAATGTTTATGGGCACCAACCCAAAGGAGATACCAATCCCCTATGTTCAAGTTTGTGGACCTCTATCTATAGGAGACACCAATCCCCTATGCTCAAGTTCATGGACCTCTATCCATAGGAGACACCAATCCCTTTTGCTCTAGTTCATAGACCTCTATCCATAGGATACACCAAGCCCCTCTGATGTGGTTCATGGACCTCTATCCATAGGAGACACCAATCCCATTTTCTCTAGTTCATGGACCTCTATCCATAAGAGACATCAATTCCCTTTGAACTGGTTCATGTACCTCTATCCATATGAGTCACCAATCCCCTTTATTCTGGTTTATGGACCTCTATCTATAGGAGACACCAATCCCATTTGTTCTGGTTTGTGGACCTCTACCCATAGGAGACATCAATCCACCTTGTTCTGGTTTATGGACCTCTATCCATAGGAGACACCAATATCCTTTACTCTGGTTCTCTCCAAAGCCTACTCAAATTTTCTCTAAGCCTATTCAAAAGGCTTTCTTAAATCTTATCCAAGCCTACTCACATGGCTTGCTAAAATTTGCTCCAAGCCTACACACAAGGCTTGCTCAAATATGCTCCAAGCCTACTCATAAGGCTTGCTCAAATATACTCCAAGCCTACACATAAGGCTTGCTCAAATATGATATAATAACTTTCTCACAACTCTACTCAAATCTCCTCAAATAAACCTACTCAAATATACTCATAATTGTAGACATCCAAAAGTTGCACATTGTCCCTTTCCCTGCCTCCACGGTCAATCAATTTGTAAAACCCTTGAAAATTTTGCATAAATTGGCTAAAAAACTATTCATTTATCAAAAGCACTATTCATCATCCTTAGCCCCTTTGGGCTAGCTAAGCCCCTTCCTATGCTTAACCCTAGGTCCTCATGCGAACTCATTCCAACTCAACCAAGGTTGAATCCTCCACAATGGTCAAAAAGCACTTTATGCTCAAAAGTTAATATTTTTGGTTAAAGTATGCTTTATGGCTAAACACATGCTTAATTATATCTAATCCTAATTTTATTTGAGCCTTCCACATCACCTAGTCTACTTTGACTAGCCTAGCCTTCCACCTCACCTATTCTAGCCTATCCTAGCCTTACCACCTCTCATCTAGATATTTCTCCACCTCACACTCCCCTGGGTCATAAATAAAAGATGGAGACTTTTGCACAAAAGAAGCAGTTTTTAATTAAAAGATATTTCTAAAAGGTGTTCATTATGTCTAATGGATATTTTTAGCAAATTTATCATTATTTGTGGATGGATGAGGGATTCTCTCACCCAACCTCATTTATGAACCAAGACACCTCTTAGGCGGACACCTAACCATTGACACCTCATAGGGGACACCTCATCCCTTCCCTCTCACCTTGGCCAAGTCTACAAATAGAAGGCCATTTTCACCTTTTCATAAGAACTAAATTTTGCTTACCAAAACTCTAATGAAATCACTATAGCCATTGCATCCATCCTACATCCATCACACAACCATCATACTCACATGACAATTGATTTATCACTTTCATGATGTTTTCTTGTGATCGAGATAGGTCAGTAATCCCATAAAAAGTGCACTTTCTAAAGGTGACCCATGCAAAAATCAAAGAAGAAACTACTCCAAGACAACCAATAAAGTCATCTTGCATATTTTGTCTTAAAAAACAAGTTTACACGACCTCATGCGAACCTCCTGATTCAAGATAGATTCACACAACCTCGTGTGAACCTATGCTATAGACACCAGAATCACCGAATATAGTAAGTAGTTAATTTAGTGTTTTTATGTTGTTTTTAGCAATTATTTTCATGTTTTAAGCTTGTTTAAGAGTCTTTTTGTCTTCATAACCATGGGATTTGACTAAGGCAGACCCCTCAACACACTAACAATATTTTATAGGTTTAACAGGTCCAGCAAGCACAAAGAACACATCCAACCAGTGGTGGCACATGAGCAAGAAGCCCATATGCACTGAGGAACATCAAAAATATGAATCCTCCTATTTTTTAACATCTTGATAAGGGATTCCTTAGGGAAGACCCTCTTGTAGAATTCAGGGCAAAAGTTGTAAAAGGATCCATCTTGTAACCTCCTTTTATTTCAATACAAAAGTAATGATTCTATAGTTTCATTTATTTGTAATTGTAGTCTTTTTTAATGGTTTCATTCTAGCCAAACCAAAAATACCTCAAAATCCATCTCAAGCAAAACCACAAAAGGTTTATTCGTGCATTAGTGAGCTTTCTAAAGAGGATAGAGAGTACACACTTGGATGTGTAAATTTTCCATTCTACCTCAAAATTGGTTCCTGAAGCACAGGTATTGGTTCTAGACACCCACAACCAATGACAAGGTAAGTCAGGAGAGCTTAAGAGCCTCATGTTCTCAAGGATTGCATGCCCCCATACCTAGACCACCAATCATCTATCGCCATGGTGAATTCAAGGTTAAAACATCCTTGTATTTCTATGTAGCAATAGTTAGCTTATTTTCCAGTAATTTACTTTCTTTAGGTATATGCAAAATCTCTTAGGGTTTATGATGTCTTACCAAGCTAAAAATTGACTTTTGGAACTTTTTGTGTAGGTACCTATGCTAGAACACTATAGGAGCTTCAAAATAATTATCAAGGCCCCAAAACTAGTCAATCCAATATTTGAACCTTGGTTCACACAATCCCATGTGAACCACTTTCCAGAGGACAGGTTCACACCCCAACATGCGAATCTCTAGAATCAACATAGCTTCAGAGCAAAATGTGAATTAGAAGATTTTACACACACCTGGACATAGGTATTGTGTGAAATTTATATTTTTCCTTCATTTTGAGGCTAACCTTTCCTAAAGGTCTTGCATTCCATAAAATCACATTTGCTTGTTTGTTTTAGGTAATTTTACACCTACTTTCTAGCCTAGCTTCATTTCTAGTCCTTTACTTTCAGCTCATTTCCCTTCCAAATGCATTTAACTAGATTTATTTATTGTTATTTCCCTTACAAAGCATCTAATTAGATTAATTTCTAGTAATTTCCTTTCCTCATCATTTCCATTTGAAAAACATTTAACTAGCTTCCCTTACAAAAGCATTTAACTAGATTCATTTCTTGTAATTTTCCTTCCACAAACACTTATTTAGATTTCCATTCCAAAAACCAATAGACTAAATTTATTTTTGTGAGGACGCACTTAATTAGATTTAATTTGAAAAAGAATCCTAACTTAGCTTTCATTTGAAAAGACATTTAGGGTAGATTTACTTCTAAAAATAGTACTGCATAAACAAACACCACACACTCATAATCCATTTTTAACGGTGTAAAGACTAGCTTTCATATCTAGTTTGAATTGGATTTCATCACCAATTTATCACCAAATTTCAGTGAGGTCTGGGTTTTACTCTCCATTGGTTCACCCCCAATTTTAGTCACCATAGTATCCCCCTAGGTGGATCATTATAACATTAATACTTGACCGATCCTTCCCATTTTGAGTGTTGGTTATACATATTTAATCATTGGAAGGCACCTTCGAAGTGGGTAGTTTTAGAAAGCCCATTTACCATAGGTATTTTCAAATAATTTGTAAGTGCAACTGATCATTACTATCGATGCCTTAAATATGAGGGTTAAGCAAGAGCATGGGTATGTTAGTAACACCACATTGATAGTGCAACCTCTCTTCGTGATAGTATATTGACTCATTAGAGAATTTTGAGTCTCCCCCCTTTGGATACCATTTTATTATACCAGATTCTACCTAGGTTGCCAATTTCCTATTGGAAATATCGTTTGATTTTGCACGCTTTTGGATGTTCTAGAAGGTTTTATACTACAACATACCTGATTCAAAGTAGAATTCACCCATTTCTCATTATTTTTCTTAGGGCAGATACTTACTCTCATCAAAACACATGAAAAAAAAAAAAAACATTTGCTTATTGTTGAGTCTCGTGAAAGTGGTTACAACAGCATATAAAACTTGTTTTAACTCACTCCTTAGTTGTTCCACATTTTCACTTCCATGCCAAACACTACATAGTCTATTTTTAGGCAGTTTGCACTTCCCTGTGTGAATTTCTTGCACTCATATACATTCCCATGACCCCATGCAAACCTACCTTACATGCTACAAAACTACACAAAATAGGTCTACACAGTACATAGAGGTTATCCACAGTAGAAATCCATCCTCTATCATTATTTCTAGTGGTTCACACGACCCCATGTGAATATTTGGTTGTAGGAGTGGTTCATATGAGGTGTTTTTTAGGTCATATATTTATTGCACAACACACAAACACCTTCCAAACCACATATCCATCATCTATTTCTAATTTTTATGGTTTGCATGACCTCGTGCAAATATTCGGTATCAAAAGTGATTTGCACGTGTTGATGTCTAAAAATGTACACCTTACATTGCACCCATGCATAGCATCAACATGGGATTTCCCCTATCATGTGGAACTGCTTGAGAGGATAAAAACTTCAGAGAGATTCAGCTCTCAAAAACACAAATAGAAAATAAAACCAAAATTACAACATAAAACTGCACTAAATAAAAAAAATAGGGGACCTGATTTTATAAAACTACACAGTAAAATAACATTAAAATAAACTACACTTACTAGCTCATGGGGAAAAGGGAAAGGAAAAATAAAAGGAAAAGTAAATCAGACCAATAAAAATAAAAAATAAAAACAAGGACGATACACCAAAATAAGATAGGATGATTGATCTAACAAGAAATTCCAAAGAGGCACAATGTAATACAAGACATAAGACAATCCATGCACAAATTGCAATAGGTAAGGTTGGTAGACCAAGGGCCAATGCCACATGCAATATGGCCAAACTAAAAATACACAGGCTATAATTTAAATAGTTTATTGCATTATTTTCCACAATATTACAAGGCCAGTAAGTTCTGGAAATCAATGTCTTCAAAGGTCTGAAAAAATGTCCTTTATAGTAAGAGATGTTTCAACTCTCTATAATATTTATTGTCCTTGCAACCATTACAAAATTTATTGCCAATATAAGTTACAACCCAAAACTACACATAGTAGTTATAGCTAAAATTGAACATAATAGTTACAGCTAAAACTGCACACATCAATTACAACTAAAACTGCACTAAAAGTTACAGCTAAAACTGGGAATAACAGTTACATACTTTACTGCAAACAATAGTTATAGCTAAAAATGGGAACAAAAATTACATACTTTACTATAAAAAACGGTTATAGCTAAAACTGGGAACAATAGTTACATCCTAACAGTAGTTACAGCTAAAACTGGAAACAACAATTACATACTAATAGTAGTTACAGCTAAAACTGGAAACATCAATTACATACTAACAATAGTTACAACTAAAACTGCACACAGTAGTTACAGCTAAAAGTACACACAATAGTTATGTACTTTACTACACTTACATTTATATCTGCACCCAAGTTTACAAGGCTATGTAACGTATTTCACTTACATGGCTAAAATAATTACACTTTGAAAAGTGGACAACGCATGGATAGGAAAAATTAAATAATTGCACCAATCAAAACTGAAAAATAGTCAACACAAATTTTTCTATGGGAAGCGAGCGACAAAATTTGAATGGGAAGTAGATGCCAAAAATGAATGGGAAGTAGGCACCAAAATTTAAACGAGAATCAGGTGCCAGAATTTGAACGGGAAGTAGGCACCAAAAATGAACGGGAAGCAGGCGCCAAAATTTTCTAGAATCAGGCACCATCTGCATGTATCACTCAACTCCATCAGCTGCAAACATGAACTTATGCATCAAATATCACTAGACTTCTGAAATTGGTGCAATGGTTAATAAATTAGAGTAGAAGGCTAAAAAATTATTAATAATTTGGTGACTCACAGGGGATACATACCTCCAATGTGCAAAGAATCCAAAATACTGGGTGAAATTAGCATCCATTGGGCACAGAGTCATTGATCATCTTCAGATTTACACCAAAACCAAATTCCACACTTGATTTATAAGGTAGAATTGCTAAAAATAATCCTTGCAATGGAGGAGGAAACTGCACAAAAGCTGAACAGAACAAAAATTGCACTATACTAAAATAATAAAAAAATAACTGCACATAACTGAAATATAAAACTGCATAGAACTAAATATAGAAAACTACACAATACTGAAAACAATCAACTTAAAACACAGTAAAATAAAACATGTTTCACAAGAAGCAAGAGGTGTCTTGGGACACTTAGGGAACACAAAAAAAAGGGAACTAAAATTACATCCTACCCTTACTATTTTTGAAGCCTCTGCTCTAACCAACCCCAATTTTGAAAGGGATTTTATTTTGTAAGCTTTTAGGGGAGAACAAAGTATTGTTGTTATTGTTACATAGGAAAATAATAGGTAACTCATATTGTGCCCCCATAATTGCTATCATATCAAATTATTGATTGCTCTTCCTAGAGACTATTTGGATATTCTAGACATCAAATCCTTCAAGTAGCTCCAAAACTTTGTGTTTGTATTCTTCCATAAGCTTATCCTCAACAATAGACTGACCTTTGACTTGTTGTACTACCAATTATGAATCACCAAAAATCTGCAATAGTTTCACACCTCTTTTCTCTTCCTATAAGAGTCCATGAATTAGAGCTTCATACTTTGCCATGTTATTAGTGTAGTTGAACTGGAGCTTGAAGGGATGGATGACTGTTTCCTCAGAAGGAGAAGTTAAAACAACACTAACATCAACACCCTATTCACATCTAGTTGCACAAAAATGTAGCTTCCATACACCTTCAGTTTGTTGTTCTATTTTCATGACCTTTGGCATCATGCTCTTCTCCTCCAAGATACAATATGTTTCCATGCCTACCTCTTGGAAATTTTCATATGGATCAGATCCATATAACATATTTTCCCACTCATCAAGCTGAGTATCAAGAATAGGAGGTGTGGTTTGTGTGTGTACCTCATTAGGATCCATTTGCATCAGATTTATAGCATCTTCAATAGGATTTAAAGTCTCTTTAGGTGTTGAAGATACATGACTCAAAGATTCTTTGAGATTTGTTTGTCCCAGCAGTGCAAAAGCATCCCACATAGAAACTTGCAAGCTGGTCTTATTCATTTGATCCACCAAGTTAATAGGTTGATCCTTTTGTATTTTTTTGGTAGTCCAATAATTTCTTGACCTCTCAACAACTGGGTAAGTAGGCCTATTTTGCCATATTCTACTTGGTTGCTGCATTTGATTTTGCCGATTTCTCCAGTCTGGAGCATCATTGAATGTGATTGTAGGTTGTTGTTCCACATTCATACTTGGAGGCTGAGGGAACATGGTTGTTTGTGATATAGAAGGACCATCAGTTATAACCTTCCCTATAGACCTGGTATTATAGTTAGACTGTACATGCTTCTTAGGTTGATTACCCACAATATAATTTACTACACAATGATAATTTTCTTTCCAATACATCAAAATGCTATCAAAATTTGTTGCAAAAGGATGCTGATATGGTTGTTGTTCCATTGTTTGATAGCTAGGATCCTACGCCACTAAAGCACTACTACTATTTTGATATGTACAACCATTTGGATCATGAGATAATTGATAAGGAGAGCACCATATTTTTTGCTTAGCAAAGTTATTTTTCATGGGCACTATGGTCTGATTTGGATTCGTAACAGCAGGGAACTGTGTTTGTAGAGGCCTAGATGAGTGTACATGATTCTAATATGGAGGGTATTATAGCTAGAAATTCCTCTATGGAGGCTAGTTTTGTTGCTTCTTTAGGCTATTGAGCTTGTTATACATTTTCCTAACCAAATTTAACAGATCCTTTATTTGATCATTTAATTGACCATAAGTGTTAGGTGCATTCTCATTAATTTACAATTGATTAACTATTGGAATATTAGCAAAAACTTGAGAAGCTAATGGACTGGGTATAGTCACATCTAGAAATAGAGGTATAGGAGGTCTAGAGGAAATCCTATGACAATGCACTAAATAATTTTCAACCTGAACAACCTTTTCATATGCATCAAGTAATGTATTGATTCCCATAGTTTGGATGCTCATACCTATATCAGAACTCAAATATCTCAAGAAATACAAAAAATTAGATTGTGCATTTGGCCTTACCTCCATGAGTATTCTATCCCAAGTCCTTTGGAATCTGAAATTAAAATCTATAATCTACTCATTGAAATCTCTTTTGATGGTAGTCAATTGCTCCATAAGTGATAAACTATCTGTTTTATCCTAAAATTGCTTGATCAGTTTATCAACCAAGTCATCCCAGCTTGCAATGGTGAGAACAGGAAGGCTTATCCATTGAAGGGCTTTACCCTTCAAATAAGATTCCAATAACCTCATAGCCACATTATCTTCAGTCACATTATGTACTCAACATATATTTGCCATGTCTTGGAGATGTTCCACATGAGTGACTAAGTTTTCATCGGTATAAAAAGGTAAGGTTTTAAGGGTTGATATTGGAATATCATAATGTGCTATTAGGGCCAATGAACTACCCTAATTAAAAGAAGGATACACTTTAGGTGGCTATTAAGCCATGAATGAAACATAACAATAGACACAACCCTCAAAAAATGATATACCCATTCATCTTCTTGAACTATTACTTATAGACACACCCCTCAAAAATGAGGATGTAATTAAAAATCTAGTCCTTTAACCAACAGAGCTGCCAAGTGCTCTTTTTTTTAAATATACTTTAGCAAGCAAGAATCAATCAAGACAAACACCAAATTTTGATTGTTATGAAACATAAACACAGGATCTATGCAGATATTTCACTAAAACTATAGATGGTCCCACCGGGCATGCCAAAACTGTTGATGTCTAAAAATATACACCTTACACTACACCCATGGACAACATCAACATGAGATTTCCTCTCTCATGTGGGACCGCTTGAGAGGAAAAAACCTTCAAAGAGATCCGAATCTCAAAAACACATAAAAAATAAAACCAAAATTACAAAATAAAATTGCACTAAATAAAAAAACAAGGGAGCTAATTTTATAAAACTACACAACAAAATAACATTAAAATAAACTACACTTACTAGATCATGGGAAAAAGGGAAAGGAAAAATAAAAGGAACAGTAAATCAAACCAATAAAAATAAAAAATAAAAACAAGGGCGATACACCAAAATAATATAGGATGATTGATCTAACAAGAACTCCCAAAGAGGCACAATGCAATACAAGACATAAGACAATCCATGCACAAACTGCAATAGGTAAGGTTGGCAGACCAAGGGCCAATGCCACATGCAATCTGGCCAAACTAAAAATACATAGGCTGCAATTTAAATAGTTTCTTGCATTATTTCCCACAATATTACAAGGCCAACAAGTTCTAGAAATCAACGTCTTGAAAGGTCTAAAAAAATCTCCTTTATAGTAAGAGATGTTTCACATCTCTACAATATTTACTGCTCTTGCAGTCGTAACAGGCTTTACTACCAATATCAATTACAGCCCAAAATTGCACATAATAGTTATAGCTAAAATTGCACACAATAGTTACAACTAAAACTGCACACAATACAAGGATGGCGGGAACGGGAGCGGGTGCATCTGTGGACGATGGCGATGGCATTGGCAATGTTGGAGGGACACTGGAGGATGCTGGTCTAGCAGGTTTGTCCTTGCGCCTTGCAGATGGTGTTGGGCCTACTGCAGGCCCACTCAAAAATTGTCACGGTGAAGACCCAAACGACATGGTGAAACTTACGTCTGACAAAGTTAGGGTTTCACCCTCCTCTCCTTCCAAAGCATGACCTTGGTCTTTGTCCTTTACGGATAAAGTCAGGTCTTCGACAGGAGCTTTCTCTTTCCAAACTCCTCTGCCCTTCTCTGTTTTGGGCACTGAAGTTTCTTTTCCAAGCGAGGCTATGGAACCACTAATCTTCCAAGAGTCCCTCTCTCTGGTTGGGAAATTTGTCGGTGCCCGACCTGATATGGAAACTATTCGCAAGTGGGCTCTTTCCAAATGGTGGTTGTCAGGCAGCTTGGAGCTAGTGGCATTTCCTAGGGGGTTCTTTATGATAAGGCTAAACAATGCCCTCGACACCCACCGCATTCTTACTGGAGGACCTTGGTTTTTCGGCTATCGTAGACCATTTCTGCGGAGATGGGGGGAAGATTTTGACCCTGAAACCCAGTCTATCAACATCGCTCCGATTTGGATCAAACTCCATGGGCTTCCCCCATAGTTCTTCTACAATGATGCACTCAAAGGCATCACTCAACCGATTGGAGATTTAGTCACCATCGACCCTGCTACCCGAGCCAAAACCAGAATGACCTATGCTCGTGTCTGCGTCATGGCTAATCTAGATTCGGCTCTGCCTACCTGCATCGGCATCACCTATGGGAGCTATAGAAGATGTCAAGGAGTTGAGTACGAGAACAAGCCCACTTTTTGTGTGGAGTGCAACACTCAGGGCCACCTGGCTTCTCAATGCCCTTCCCGAAAAAAAGATATCCCCAACGATTCAGGCAGGAAGAAGGATTCCCAGTTCCCCAACACCCAGAAAAAGGCTTCTGGCAGGGGTCATGGCCGTTCTGTAGGCCCCCCTAAAACCTCTGCTCCCAACCATGTAAGTGCTCTGCCTTCTCGTTCCAATCAATTTGCTCCCTTAAATAATATTCATACTAGAGAGGACATCTCCGATGACCTTCCCATAGATTCAAATGTATTACCCACACCCACTGTGATTCAGTCTCCCTTGTCCAAGGGTAAAGCTGCAATGACCTCCCCAAACTCACCCTCATATTCTGGTCCATCTCACCTTCCTCTTCCCTTCCCACCCCTTCCCCCGACTCAGAACCGTCCTCTTCCCCTCTTCCCTGAGTCTGTTGCCCCGTGCCAGTCTCCCCGCTTGCCATCCCCCCATCGACCTGTCCCTAGGACTAACACCAACGACATTCTCCAAACTTCCAGCCCATCGAAATCTCCCATTCCTTCTCCCAAAGCTGATGTCAACAAAGAACAAAGAAGGGGAAGACCGTCCAATGCAGAAAATCTTGCCAAAGCAGCTGAGATTGAAATGGCTGATGGATCTGTGCCTACCTCCTTGGGCCCTATTTCAGAACAACCCACCCACCTAGATTTGGATGAGGCTAGACCTAAACTTACTCCATCTCAAGGGAGAGGCAGAGGTCGCAAAGCAAACCCCAAGTCAACTCGATGAAGTTTGTCTCCTGGAATGTCAGAGGCCTCAATGGAACTACTAAACAGAGGACTATCAAATCGGTGAGAAAAACCCTAAAACCAAATATCATGTTTCTTCAAGAATCCAAACTCGGACGAGAATAGCAGCACTCAAGTTTGCAAGCTAATCTGGGAAAACAACAATTTTGCCTTTTGTCCCTCCTCAGGGGCTTCTGGGGGTCTCCTTTGTTTGTGGGATCCATCAACTATTGAGGGGAGAGTTCTTTCAGTCTCTGACAGAACCATCAACATTTTGTTCACTAATAAAGTCACTAACCTTCAATGGATTGCCACCAATGTTTATGGACCAAACAGTCCTGTCAACAGAATATTGTTGTGGGATAACATTTTTGCAATGCGCAATAACTTTCCTGACTTTCCATGGATGCTCTGTGGTGATTTCAATACTCCCCTTCACCTGTTTGACAAGCAAGGAGGCAATCCGATCACTAGCAGCTGCATTGAAGATTTCAGCGATTTTGTCAACCTCAACGAGCTAATGGACATGCCGCTCCAAGGATCCAACTACACTTGGAGCAACAGACGGGTGGGCATTCACCACATCCAAATTCGGCTTGACAGATTTCTCTTATCCAAAGAGCTCATTCCTATTTTTGGCGATGCCAGGCTTCTTAGCCACCCAAAAATTGGATCTGATCACAACCCTCTTATTTTGGATTGTTCTCGCCCCCAGAAAACCTTCAAAACCCCCTTCAGGTTTGAAAATATGTGGCTCACCCATCCAGATTTAGGTCGGTGTATTCGACAATGGTGGCAGCAAAACTTTAGTCCAAACCCTCTCTCGAATCTGTTCCTCAAACTCAAAGCGGTCAAGCTCAAGCTGAAATGCTGGAACAGGGAGGTTTTTGGCAACCTCTTTACCGAGAAAAAGCATCTGATGGATGAGCTCAAAAGGGTGGAAAATATGATTCAGGGAGGGGATCAGAGGGTTGAAACTTTCATGGAAGAAAAAAGCCTCCTTTCAAACTTTCACAATGCCTTGGCTAAGGAAGAGTCCTACTGGAGGCAAAAATCCAGAAGCCTCTGGCTCAAAGAAGGAGACACCAACATGAAGTTTTTCCATGCTTCCACCATGCGCCACAGAGGTTCAAATAAAATCTCTGAGTTGACCAAGGCTGATGGCACCATTGCCTCTGACATCCATGCTATCAGACAGGAAGCTGTGCGCCACTTCCAGGAAATCTTAGGTCCAAGTGTTGACTGCAACCCCCGCACAACAAGTTCTCTGCTTCAGAACATACCAAAGTTGGTGTCTAACGATGATAATGGGAAATTGCTCCAATTCTTCACCGAAGAGGAGATAAAAGATGCTCTGTTTGCAATGGAACCTGACAAGGCCCCTGGACCTGATGGCTTCCCACCCCAGTTTTTCCAACATTTTTGGGATATTGTGGGCTCTGATGTTGTAGCTACGGTTAAATTCTTCCAGAGAGCCAAAAATATGCCAAGAGAAGCCAATTCCACCTTCATTGTTTTAATTCCCAAGTCCAATGATCGTGCTTCTCTCTCTGATTTCAGACCTATTAGTCTCTGTAGTGTCATCTACAAACTAATCACCAAAGTCATGGCAAACAGATTGAAAGACATCCTTCCCTCCATCATCGACCAATGCCAAGGGAGCTCGGTCAAAGGTAGATTCATTGCTGATGGAGTGATAACCGTCCACGAATTGGCCCATTCGGCATCTAAAAATAAAAAACCCAGTATGTTCCTTAAGCTTGACATGAACAAGGCTTTTGATCGGGTTTCCTAGAAATTCCTGTTCGAGGTCCTTGAGAAGTTTGGGTTTCACAAAGAATGGGTCAAGATGGTCCGTGAATGCATCTCTACTACTTGGTTCTCTGTTCTTATCAATGGTTCACCTGCTGGCTTCTTTCAAAGTTTCAAAGGCATCCATCAAGGGGACCCTCTGTCACCCTTCCTCTTCATCATTCTGGCCGAAACCCTTGGAAGAACACTTACCGCTGCTTGCAACAGTGGACTCGTCTCCGGGATCAAACCAACCTCAACAACCAATGCCATTTCCCATCAACAGTTTGTGGATGATACTATTCTATCCTCTCATGCTTCTGTTCCCGAAGCAAAAATCATTAAGAACATTCTTGATTCTTATGAAGAGGCGGCTGGCCAGAAAGTCAATTACCGCAAAAGCAAGCTATACTTTCTCAATACTCCCATCCACAGGAAAAACAAGATTGCTGAGATCCTTGGGTGTACCATTGGGAGCCTTCCAACTACCTATCTTGGATTACCGCTTTTCCACGGCAAATCGGTCTCGGCTATGTGGAACCCTATTTTAGATCGCCTCAACAAGAAACTTGCAGGTTGGAAAAGTTCAATGCTCAGTCAGGCAGCCAAAGCCACTCTAGTCCAGGCTTGCCTGCAAAGTATTCCTATTTTTTTCTTATCTATCTTCAAAGCTCCAACTTCCATCTGCCAAAGAATTGAGCAAATTCAACGCAGATTCCTTTGGGCGGGAAATGAAAACAAGAACAAATTTTCCCTTGTTGCCTGGGATAAGGTTTGTTCCAAGAAAAAGGATGGAGGACTCGGGTTCAGGGACATCAAGCGGATGAACATGGCCCTCATTGCCAAGCAGTCCTGGAGACTTACCATCAATGAAAAAGTCACCTGGATTGACATCATCAAAGCTAAGTACCTCCATCAGGTTCCCTTTCTTGGAGAGCACAATCTACCTAACGGATCTCATTTCTGGAATGGTGTCACCAAAACAAGGAAGATCATTATGGAAGGCTTAAGGTGGTGTCTTGGAAATGGAATGACCATTCACTTCTGGGATGACCCGTGGATCCATGACAAACCTCTCAGCCAAGACCCTCATCTTGCAGTGCTCAAGACGGTTACTGAAGACACCTTTGGAGATAAGGTGTGTCATTTTATTAACTCAGATCTTCCAAGACCCAAATGGAAACACCTAGCTCTTAATGGGCCTAGGCATATCACCGAGGCGCTCAGGTGGCTACAAAACCTGCTGAGGACCTGCATCATCCCCAGCTCTCACAAAGATGACACCATGGTTTGGAACCTTGAAGATTCAGGGAATTTCACTGTTAAATCTGCCTACTACAGCCAAGAAGCTCCCAGTGATGGCCGGGACTTATCTAACCAGGTCTGGGTCCCCAAGATCATTCCCAAGGTCAAATTATTCTATTGGTTAGCCATCCAAAATAGAATCCTCACCACTGACAACTTGATAATCAGAGGGTTACTCATTCCCAATTGGTGCATCCTATGTAAAAACGCCTGTGAATCAACTTCGCATGTTTTTCTGGAATGTCCCTTCTCTCTTGCCATGCTCAACCAGGTTCTCAACACCTTCGCCATCTCCATAGCCCTCCCTCATTCCATTCCCCTCCTTTTTCAACAATGGCCCCGACCTTTCAAGAACAGTCAACTTAAATTCATGTGGCAAGCTTGCCTTCACATTTTCCTGTGGCAGATTTGGCTTGAGAGAAATGACAGAATTTTCAAAAACCATGCTACTGATAAGAATATTGTTGTGGCCAAAATCTTGGCCCTTGCTGCGGAGAATGCCTCTCTTGTCTCGTCTTCCAAACCCCCCCTCCTGGCATTGAATCGGACCTAACTAAACTTTTCAATCTTTTCAATTTTTTTGCTACACCCCGTACTTCTGTTGACAGGTCTGTTATCAAGTGGGTCTTACCTCCTACTGGGTGGCACAAGCTTAACTTCGATGGCACAGCCAAGGGCAACCCCGGAGCGGCTGGCGAAGGAGGAATTCTCAGAAATCATAGAGGAGAAATAATTTTGGCCTTTGCTCAAAACCTGGGAATTCAATCTAACAATATGGCAGAGGCTCGGGCCTTGCTACAAAGCTTGATTCTCTTGGAAGGCTTGACCATCAACAAACTTATCATAGAAGGAGACTCATTGCACTCGCATCAACTGGCTCAATGGGACCTCTGTGCCTCCCCGGGCCCTTGTTTCGATCTTCCAAGAATGCAAGGCACTAATTGGCATTTACCTAGAATTAATCATTAAGCATCAGTATCGAGAAGGAAACAAAGTTGCGGACTGGCTTGCTAACAAGGGAGTTGACGAAACGGATATTCATGTTTGGAGAGATTCCTTCCCCATTGGCCTAAGGGACGCTCCTACATCCAATGTCTGCACAATGTGAGGAGTTAACTGGGCACCGGGTTTGTTTGCTTTTGGATCTGGATGAGTCTTCGCATCCTTTCATCCTTCCTCTCCCTTCGGCTGCGTTTTGGCTACTTGTCACGATTTCATGACACTTTTCACCGTTGGCCGCGAATTTTTAGCTTGTCGCGATTTCGCGACATCCTTTTTGCTTTGGCCGTGAGGTTGCTACTTGTCGCGATATCGCGACACTTTTTTCTCCTTCGGACGCGGTCTTCCAACTTGTCGCGATATCGCGACACTTTTTCTCTCTGGGTGCTTTTTTGCAACTTGTCGCGATATCGCGACACTTTCTTTCTTCAGGCACTTTCTTGCATCATGTCACGATTTCACGACATTTTTTCTCTTTGGCGGAGGTCTTCCATTTTGTCGCGATATCGCGACACTTTTTCTCCTCGACGGCGGCCTTCCATTTTGTCGCGATATCGCGACACCTTTTATCTTCGGCTGTGGACTTCCAGATTGTCACGATATCGCGACACTTTTTCTCTCTGGCTGCGGTCTTCCAGATTGTCGTGATATCGCGACACTTTTTTCTTTGGCTGCGGTCTTCCAGATTGTCGCGATTTCATGACACTTTTTCTCTTCGACGGTGGGCTTCCGGATTGTCACGATTTCATGACACTTCTTCTCCTTGGCAGCGGTTTTCCATCTTGTCATGATTTCACGACATTTTTTCTCCTTGGCAGCGGTTTTCCATCTTGTCGTGATTTCGTGACACTTTTTCTCTTCGGCTGCGGTCTTCCATAATGTCGTGATATCGTGACACTTTTTCTCTTCGGCAGCGGTCTTCCATCTTGTCGCGATTTCGCGACACTTTTTCTCTTCGACAGCGGTCTTCCAGATTGTCATGATTTCGTGACACTTTTTCACTTCGGCTGCGGTCTTCCAGATTGTCGCGATATCGCGACACTTTTTCTCTTCGGCTGCGGTCTTCCATAATGTCGCGATATCGTGACACTTTTTCTCTTCGACAGAGGTCTTTCATCTTGTCGCGATTTCGTGACACCTTTTCTCTTCGGCAGCGGGCTTTCACAATTGTCGCGATATCGCGACACTTCTTCTCTTCCGGCTCCAACCTAACAACTTGTCACGATATCACGACACTTCCTCTCTTCTGGCAGCAACCTTGCATTATGTCATGATTTCGTGACTTCTTCCCTCCTTCGACTCCGACGGCGCTTCTTGTCACGATTTCGCGACTTCCTTTCTTCTCTTGGCAGCTTCGGCGCATCTTGTCGCGATTTCGCGACATCACCATTTTGGTCATGATTTCGTGACACCTTTCCTCATGTGGAGGTTTGCCCGCTCTTTAATATTTTCTTCTTGGACCACCTCGGTCATTCTGGAATTCATGTAATTCCTCTTGTACAAGGTTCGGGGACCTTTCAACACCCCTTCTACCAATCAAAAAAAAAAAAACTGCACACAATAGTGATAGCTAAAACTGCACTAAAAGTTATAGCTAAAACTGGGAACAATAGTTACATACTTTACTGCAAACAATAGTTACAGCCAAAACTAGGAATAATAGTTACATACTTTACTACAAATAGTAGTTACAACTAAAACTGGGAATGACAGTTACATACTAACAACAGTTACATCTAAAATTGGGAACATCAGTTACAACTAAAAATGCACACATCAGTTATAGCCAAAACTACACATGGTAGTTACGTACTTTACTGCACTTACATTTATATCTGCACCCAAGTTTACAAGGTTGCATAATGTATTTCACTTACATGGCTAAAATAGTTACACTTTGAAAAGTGGACAATGCACAGATATAAAAAATTAAATAACTGCACCGGTCAAAACTAAAAATAGTCAACACAGATTTTTCAATGGGAAGCAAGTGCCAAAATTTGAATAGGAAGCAGGTGCTAGAAATGAACTGGAAGCAAGCTCTAGAATTTGAATGGGAAGCAGGCACCAAAATTTGAATGGAAATCAGGTGCTAAAAATGAATGGGAAGCAAGTGCCCAAATTTTTTGGAATCAGGCACCATCTGCATGTATCACTCAACTCCATCAGTTGCAAACATGAACTTATGCATCACATATCACCAGAATTCTAAAATTGGTGCAACGGTTAATAAATTATAGCAGGAGGCTCAAAATTTAATAATAGTATGATCCCATGCAAACCTATGTTTTTGAGAATAGACAGTGTCCCAGTCAGCCACAAAAATTTCTAGAGTTCATATTTCACATCTTTTGATTATTACCACACTCTTGCACACATCACCATGCGAGTTACACAAATGTGTGAAGCACTTCATCATGCTATTGAGGTTGGTTAGTGGACTGTCATGACTGTAGGTACCTCTTATTCTCAAACCAATGATCCAACTTTTGATTCTGAGTAGGTTACTTTCATTGTACCACCTGATCTTTTTACAGGGCCCTCAGTCCCTAGCACTAGTTCTATGTCCCATGTGGCATCTTCTGCACCATCCCATATCCTAGATGAGACCTTTGAGGATAGCCATCCTTTGGATGATCTCTCCTCCCCTAATCCCCCATCCACCTATTTCTAGCATGTCATATATACCCCTCCTAGCCACCCCATACTTGTTATGATGGCTAACGAGTTCACTCCACCTCCTTCAACATATGCTACCCATCCCTTTCTCGAACACTCATCTCATGCCTTTTTGGGATATGAGGTTGATGTTGTTATTTTCCAAATCATTCCTGATGTCATCACTATGCTCCAGATGGTAGGTATGGTGTCCACACCTTCTTCTTCTACACCACCTCCTACCACATCTTCATCCCAAATTCTACCATAACAATAGGTCTCATCAAGTTATCAGCCTTCATCCTAGCCACCATCATCACTCCCATCGTAGTATTTTTCACATCCATATTAGTACTACCAGCTCTCCTCACCATATTTATCCCATCCCTCATTTTAGGTTCATCAACAATTGGTATCCTTGTTCTCGCAATCACCTCATTTAAAACTGTAGTTTGCTTCCTACCCACCTACTAGCTATCCCTCATTTTCTTATTACGACCCTCCATTAGTGCCTTCTTCATCATTCTTCTTAGCACCCCACCTCTATTTTGACCTCCATCATAAAATCTTGCTTATCTAGGTAATCCACCCTGCTATTCAGTTCAACCCAAATCCCTGCTCACCATCCAATCCACACCACCCCAATCCTCATCTGTTCCACCCCCATCTTCAAAAAAGTTCTCTTTGACCACATCTTCCTCTCTTCCACCCCCATCTTCTACACCACCCGCTTTCTTCACCTCGCCACCCACATGGTACTCCACCACTACTACCTAGGTGCAACCAAATTTTTAATGTGTGTAGTAGTAGCAGATGCCCATGCCTTGCCAATATATTATAGGGTATTATGATCAGCAACAACCACCATATGTATTCCAATATTCATACATATTGCCTCATCCATCCTAGGTTCCTATCCCACAATATCAATCTATGTCAGTGTTTGATCCATAATAGGTTGCTTACTATCATTAGTGGGAGGAATAATAGTTATAATATCCACCACATTTTGATTATTCATAGGCCTCATCACATCCATTGCCTACATCTACACCATCACCCCCATTTCCCACTCCAAAAAATACCACTGTTGTGCTCTCTAGTGAATTTTCAAGCCATGCAGGAGTAGATTCACACATTGTATTTATGCACAACTAGTTATGGGCCTCAAAAACCTACATATAATAAATTATGCAATGAACCAATTTACACTTTTGTACGTATACATCCATATCCTTACATATTTGAGATCCCTAAATTTGATCAATTCAAAAGTAATGAAGATCCTAGAGAGCACCTTAATAATTACCATTTTTTTTGTTACCAACTGCATGGTAGTGATACCCTTATGCTTCACACATTTGCACTTTCACTTGGAGAACAAGCATTAGATTGGTACAATCATCTTCCTCGCCATAGCTTATTCACATTCAAACAATTGGCCAATCTTCTTCTTGAGCATTTCTTGATCAATATCAAAACCAAGCTTACCTTGTTTGATGTCTATGCTTTAGACCAATTTGATGATGAGCCTATTACTAATTTTGTTGCTCGTTGGAGAGTGGTCATTCATGATATTGCCTTGTCATAAGCATATATCTCAAACATTACATATCCATTAGAGCCATAAATTCGAGGAATCCATTACCAAAGCTAAGGTTATTGAGGACATCAAGGTCCACACAGGTAAAATCAAGCTCTGACCAATGTAGTCCTACCCCACCAATTACTACTACAACCACCCCCATATGCACCATCCACTACCAAACCACCCCTACCAATTAGGTCCTTCTAAATTCTCCATATCCACTGCAACAAGTGGCATCAACTCAATATCCACAATTTGCACCTTCGCAACCTCCCCATAATGTATACCAAGTCAATCTTCCACCACCTACTACTCCATACCAAACCAACCCCCTAAAGCCATCTAATCCATATCAAGATTACAATCTGCATCTGTCTCATCCACCATGCAATTGGATGCCTTTGTCTGAGCCCATGCCTGCCCTATTCCATAGATTACATGAAGGCAACCTCATCACTTTACCAAATATCTAGCCTCTTGATCCAAACCATCCACTCCCACGGGACCATAATATGTAAGCTTTTTGTGATTTCCATTACCAAAATGGCCACACTCTTGATTCATACTGCATTTTTTGCCATATCGTGCAAGATATTATCGATCGAGGCACTATTCAAGTATTCAATCCCCTCACACTATAAAATCAAGACTTGGGGATATATCAAAATCCACTGCCTGTTCATGGGGGTAATCCACATCAATATGATCCACACTAGGTCAATCATGTCAATCGAGTTCCTCCTCAGTAGGGGTTTGTGGGTATGATCAACATCGCAACTCATAATTAATGCTATCCACCCCCTACTGCAACCCAACAAACTTCCACTTCTCAGCCACCACCTACTCCAAATTCATGAATTCCTCCACCCATTTTTCATTTGATACCATAAAATATCATCACCATCCATGGTAGCATCTCCCATTATCTTCGTACTGCCCCTACAAGATTATCCATCTATGACCTTCTAAAACAATCCCAACCTCACAGTGAAGCCCTTGATTCTATCCTTTGCTCTCTCAACATTGAGACTCATGATATAGATGCATTTTCTAACTTCGTTGGCAATATTCAGAGATGCCTTCAACCTTATATCAGCATCCATGACCATAAAACTATAGAATTTTTATGTGAGAGAGTGGATCCCCCATTGCATATTCAAGCCTTCATAAATGTTGTAACCTATAAATGTGTGCTTATTGACATGGGTTCCTCCATTAGCATCATTTCCACTACCACCCTTGGCCATATTCACCTTCCTCCTTCTCATTTCACTACTCCTTCTATGGACCTTTGAGCTTTTGATGTCTCTATGTGCCCTACCCTTGGTACCATCATCCTTCCCATCGAGGATGGTGCCAAAACCATTTCCACCCTCTTCTATGTCATCGAAGGTGAGAGGTAGTATAACATTCTTTTGGGATACCTCTAGATTCAGGATATGCAATGCATCCTCTCCATGTTACATCATTGTATCAAATATGTTCATAATGGCTTGGTCCACTGCATTCTTGTTGACGGTGATCCATTTGAGTTCTACAATATTATTGCTCTTCCACTAGGTCCACCCTTATCATCCACATAGTTCACCCCCATCCCACATCATTCTTTGGATATCACTTATCTGTCATCTTCACAACCACCTCCCACACTTGATTTGAGCCATGCCAATCACCCATCACTGGAACACCTACTGAGTGCTACGAGTGGACACAGTGTGTCACTCAACTTGATGACCAATTAGCTCAATTAGATCCTCCTGATTCATCCGATGAGCACCAAAAATGCTCATTTTATATACACGATTAAGGAGAATTATCACTGGTTCAATTAGCATTTGAGATGTATTTTATATAACTTATGCATATAATTGATAGAAAATCCAGTATTATGCTTGATTGGTGTTTTTAGTGAGAAATGTGTATAAATGCAGGTTTTATTACTAATATGGTGTTTTCCAGTCTACATCCACTTGGACCTGACATACTTCTACTTTCGGAGACTAAGGCATGAGAGCAGGTGCCTTCCTCTTCAAGGAAGGTGCCCAAAAAAAGTACGTGCCTTCCTCTTCAAGGAAGGTACCAAGCAGAAGTAGGCGCCTTCCTCTTCAAGGAAGGCACCCAGTAGAAGTAGGTGCCTTCCTTATAAGGAAGGCACCCAACAGAAGTAGGCACCTTCCTTATAAGGAAGGCATCCCCAACAGAAGTAGGCGCCTTCCTTATAAGGAAGATGCCCAACAAAAGTAGGCACCTTCCTTATAAGGAAGGCGCTCCATGCCTTCATACTTTGCAAGATTTACAAAGTCAACTTTGACTGGTTGACCAAGGACTATGAAGGAGGTTGCACGTGAAGACAATGGAGATATATTTTAATCATGCATTTATTAAATAGAATATATTGAATATATTGTTTGTTATTTTTATCAACCGATTGGCCGGTTGACCTTGTAAAGCTCTTAAAGCATATTATTATTTTTAGGATGCATTAGTTTAGGATTTGTTGTTACGTACACCTAAGGATGTTTATATTTATCTTTCTGGTGAACGAACATACTTTAAAATAGAAGAATAAAATATGTGTAGAATCAATTGTAACTAAATCACATCACGTGATTAAAATAGACTAATTTGTTATTGTAATGAGATCTGGCTACACTTTATATAAAGACGCAGGCCAAATGAACAATAGGGGAGATGAATGATTAATTTTACACATAACTTATTTTATTTTATTGTTTAATTAATTAAGAGTGCAACTCCTCTTATTCGATCAAGCTCTACATAGCTAGCCAGGCGGACTATCTGCGAGAGCTTGGGACCACTCCCTGTAGTAATTCTTCCCTGTTTAATTTGTGCATTTGCTTTTTGTAGATTAGTTTACTGCTTTAATTAATTTCAGTTGTGTGTGTTTATTTCCTTGCATTTTATTTCCACATTTTATTTCCAACACTTTACTTTCTATTTATAATTTATTTATTTCATTTCTCACACTTAGTTTATTTGGTTTGGTTGGAATCCAATTACACAAACCTCCCCACCAAACTGAATAAGGTACAACTAGATTTGTTCCCTAACATTGTAGGTATATACTATGCATGACACTCATAAGTTTACGGACTTATCGGATTGATAATTTATGGAAGAGAAATGAATGTTTTTTGGAACGCAATTTTTGCTTACCATTTTGGCACCGTTGCTGGGGAGTGTCTAAACTGTAGTGTTATAATTTACAGGTCAGATAAAAAGACTATTTAAAATTACCTGTAGATATTTTACCTGAGAAGTGTGAGTCCACCAAGGGCCTTTTTATAAGGCCAAAAATAGTTTCCGATACAGTTAGAGCCAAATCCCATAGGCAATTATTTATATTTTATAGCTTCTTAGGTAAACGTGGGAATGAACCTGATGTACCAAATTAAGTGTAGAAGTAGGAATAAAATGTGTTGTTGAAAAAAATTAGAAAAATCTGGCATTAATGGATTTCCATCATATTTTCAATGGTTCCAAGAAATCAAAAGAAAAAGCATAACCCAAGTCTGATTGAAAATCTTTAGGGACGTGTTTTTATACAGAAACCATTGAAAAATTGTGCCTCTAGAAGCTTGGTTTTAAATTAAAAATTTTTACAGGCTTGAAATTTTTGCAACGTATTGGTAAATGTTTTTTATGATGAAATTAATAATACAGGGAAAATGACAGAGCATAATTTAAAGAGTGCCTTTTTGTGGAGTATGCTCTTCACTTGCGCTTAAGGCGACCTGGTGAATCAAAAACTAGCATGTGTTTTTAACAGACTGCTATGCCATGTTTTCTTTAGGTTGCTAGCTCACGGATAGTCATTTTCTAGCCTGCACACTTGGCCATTACGTTGAAAGAAGTTTGGTTGCGAGGCCATGAAGGAAAATACTCTTCTCATGCTACAACATATCAGACTAGTTGAAAAAAAAGAATATTTCGAGAAGACTAGTTCAGATGTAGGCATGGGGGAGACCCCACCTTCATCAATGCCGCCAAAAACACAATGAACACTATTTATAGTGTTCATGAAAAAAAAAAAAAAAAAAAAAGAAAGAGAGAAAAAATAAATCATCTACTGAAAAGGCTCCAAGTTAATGAGCAAATAAAAAATAGAGTTTTATTTTTCTGCTTATTGAAAGAGAGTATCCTCTTTCCCAAGGACCAGCTTGGTCTAGAAGGTAAATGAGAAATATCCAACCGATAGCTAAATAAAATAGGGAAAGAGCTTGGAGGAGATCAGATTTCAAATTTCTGCACAAAGGCCACATGGTGCTTGAGCACCAAAAAAAAAAAAATTGTGAATGGAGCTCAAGGTGGCTAGAAAAATAATAGCCCATAAATCTCATCGAGGCATTTTATGAAGGTGTCACACTTGAACACCCGACACATGTTGTATATTATGGAAAATATTTGTTTTTATGCTCACTTTGAGAAATAGAGGATCATAGGGCCGCTCTAACTCCACCTGCGATGTAAATAATTCAAAGTGGGAGATTATTCAGATGCACATGTGTCAAGATTGTGTAAAGATTACTCAATTGAAAAAGTGATGTGTTCAGGGGCACACAATGAGAAAATAGTGCACGAAGATTAATCCCTGTAATGCATACGAAGAGTCCAATACTTTGGATATGCATTAGAGCAAGATTAACATTTTTTTTATGTGCTAATTGAGGAGCATGGTGTTTCAAAAATATGAGTTTTTGGTTGTCATAAAATCCTTTCATAATGGTACATGGAATGTAACTTTCACACAGTAGGCTGCGTAGTTACCTGACTCACACAACCTCCACTTTTGAATTCACAGTGCCAACATTACAGTTTTTATGGTAGCATTATCATTCTATTAAAATATGTGAAGAAAATATACAAAAGAGAGACAGAGTCTCACTATGATGGAAGATAACATCAACTTTGAGAGGATCTAAAACCATGGAGAAATCTGCTTTTCACAAAAAGTGTGAGGGCAAAGATGTTTTAGTACATGGCACATTTTGCCAAATTCTTAGGATGGATCATTGACAAACCTCCAGATGTAAAAATCACCAACTCAAATGGTTGAAGTTGACATTCTGTTCTTTGATGCAGATGATGAAAAAAAAAAGATAATCCAAGATCTGTTCTGGTCAAGGCAGAATAGACCCAAAAAAAAAGAAAAAAACATAGAAAAAAAATTAGTTAGAATTTTATTTTAATGCCTTTAGTTTATATTTTTCTTTTATGTTTTGTAGGACAGCGTGTAGTGCGAATTAAAAAAAAAATGAGCTGTCTGTGAAGATTTCATGAATTGAGAATTATACGTGGAGTTTGTAATAACACTATACGAACTATCTCGTGTACCTGATCGTGTAGCATCTAATCTAGCAGGTGAAAGCTAGTAGAGTTTTACCTTGGCAACATTAGCACCTGAAGGTAGGCTAAGTAACCCTGATCAAGTGAATGGCTTTTAGCCTAAGGTGCTTGTGAAACTTTGGGAATGTTTTGTAGCAAGGTGTGTGACTGTTACAACCTAAGTAAATTATGAGTAGAGTCAAAGATGCTACACCACGTACAAAGTAGAGTGTCGAGACAATGTTCAAGTAATGGTCAACGAGCTCTATTAACAATCGCCTCACATTTGCAAGAGTGGATCAGACATCGGCATGGGGGAGATCCCATACCATACCAGTAGCTTGGATGAATGTTCAATAATTCGTTGAAAAAAAAGGAAGAAAAAAAAAGAGAGAGAAAGAAAAGAAAAAAAAAAGGAGGATACATGAAAAAAAAAGAAAAGAAAAGAGAAAAAATAAAAATAAAATAAAAGTGAAATATGCCTTGATCATCAATAAGGTGCCTTCTGCATGAAGAAGGCACCATACAATGGAGGCACCTTCCGCATCAGGAAGGCGCCATACAACGGAGGCGCCTTCCACATCAGGAAGGCACCATACATTGGAAGCGCCTTCCGCATCAAGAAGGTGCCATACATTGGAGGCACCTTCTATATGAAGAAGGTGCCATACATTGGAGGTGCCTTCCACATCAGGAAGGTGCCATACATTGGAGGTGCCTTTCGCATGAGGAAGGCGTCATACATTGGAGGTGCCTTTTGCATCAAGAAGGTGCCATACATTGAAGGCGCCTTCCACAACAAGTAGGCACCTTCCAAAAACAAGTAGGCACCTTCCACAACAAGTAGACACCTTGACATATCAGGTGCCTTGATCCATTTCCCGCACCTAGGTGGTTCAATGGCAAAAAGGAAAAAAAAAAATTATGTGAATCCTCCCTAAAAAAAAAAAAATGCATAGAACATGTCCTGCTTAGCATAAAAATTTCTTTCTTTTTGCTTTGCAGGAAACCATGAACCGAATTGCAAGCTACAGGCATCCTGAGAGCCAGGGCCTAACAGGCATGGAGTCATGACTCCTATTTTACTGCTTTCATGTGTGTAGGTAATCGTGCCCAATGAGTGCAATCTGAAGGCATCCTAAGAGCTAGGTCCTCAGGCACAGGCCATGATTCTTGTTTTCTAGTTTTTTTGTGTATAGTTTCGTAGGACATGGCCGTGAACACAATCTATAGGAAGAGTCGGCTTAAACTAGGCCTAATATATGTGACATTTTGTGCCCTATAATTAGGAGTGCAACGAAGCAGAAAAGACACTTCCTTCCCACCAGGAATAGAGTGCCTACAATCAGTCCAATACAATAGTGCCTTTTTCTACTTGGAGGAAGGCACCAATAAGCAATTTTCTTCTCCCTTGGATGGGGGTACATGTTGTTCAGTGTGGGACCTAATGTTTGGAGGGATGCAGACCTATTGCACAGAGGGACCTGTTGCTGGCGATAAGGGCATCACCAACTTAAGTGGGGAAAGATGCGGGTGAACCAGAACCTCCTGTAATAAAAAAAAAAACTTCTGTTGTTGGACTCCCAATTGAAATGCAAATTAGAAAAAAATCTTGTATGGGAACACCAACAGAAGAAGGCTCAGCCTAAAAAAAAAATGGGAGTTCGGAAGGCTGTTGTCACGAAGACATGACAATTTTTAGACATGGGGGGAAAGACGCCTTATTTTTGGCACCTAACTTACTCCTATGAAAAAAAAAACCTTTTGTTGAAATAGCTCCATGATAAAATGCAAATCAGAAGCAAAGTTTTATTTTTGCTGCCCGTTGGAAGAGACTATCCTCTTTCTCGAGGACCAGCCTGGTCCCAAAGGGAAATGAGAAACCTCTAACTGGTAGCTAAATAAAATGGGGGAGGAGTTTGAAAAAAAATAGATGTCAAATATCTGTTTCCTTCAGAATAAATGCATGGTAAGTAGGCACCTTCCTCTTCAAGGAAGGTGCCAAAAGAAGGTAGGCGCCTTCCTCTTCCAAGAAGGCAACAAGAAAATATAAGTTCCTTCCTCTTCTAGGAAGGCACCAATAGAAGGCCAACGCCTTCCTCTTCCAAGAAGGCACCAAGAAAAGATAAGTTCCTTCCTCTTCTAGGAAGGCGCCAATAGAAGGCCAGTTCCTTCCTCTTCTAGGAAGGCACCAAGAAAAGATAAGCGCCTTCCTCTTCCAGGAAGGTGCCAATAGAAGGCCAGCGCCTTCCTCTTTTAGGAAGGCACCAAGAAAAGATAAGTGCCTTCCTTTTCTAGGAAGGCACCAATAGAAGGCCAGCGCATTCCTTGCCATAGGAAGGCGCTGACAGGAAGGCACCCATAGGAAGGTGCCATAGGAAGGCACCACATGAAGGCGCTGATAGGAAGGTGCCATAGGAATACGCCAATAGGAAGGTGCCACAGGAAGGCACCAACAGAAAGTCACCACAAGAAGGTGCCACTAGAAGGCAAGCGCATTCCTCTTACAAGAAAGCACTGACAGGAAGGTACCACTAGAAGACAAGTGCCTTCCTCTCATAGGAAGGCACCTACAAGAAGGTGCCACTAGAAGGCAAGCACCTTCCTCATAGGGAAGGTGCCCCTGTTCTTCACCCATTGACTAGACAAGCACCAACGTATGAGAACATCCTACCAATGCCAGCACATACAACAGATGCAACTCAATAATGCACCTAACAGATGTCGTGAATGATGAAAGAAATATTGTTTTTCCTTACTCTAGAAAACAAAGGAATGCAGTGTTGTTCCAATTATGCATGCAAAAGAAATAATTTAGAGAGGAGATCATTTTGGATGCACACGTGTCAGATGATGAAAGAAAAAATGGAGAGAGTCAAGATCTGTTCTGTTCATGGCAAAACAGATAAATATACATATAAATAAATAAATAAAATCTCTAGGAGCACCAACGTGAAGACGTCTCACACCACCAGCATCATATATATCATATTCTACGAAATTCACCCAGGTATGTACTGATTTTCTTGTTAATTTTGTGTATAGTTATTTTAAAATAATTTCTATGCTAATACCAGTCGATGCCTCCATAGTTTTTCAAAATCTCCCATTAGAATTCAAACACATGATGTGCCTTGAAAAAAATATAATTGAAAAAAAAGAGGCTATGGCATCTACATGAATAAATTTGGCATCATTTTCATTGCCGCCTCCTAACAATGGTAGTCATCTTGAGCGAACACATATAAATGATGCTACTCTCTACCACAAAGGAGGTTTTGGAGATGCCAAATATGTTTTAGATGTGGGTAAAAGTAGTAGCTGGTGATTGCACTTGTTTTAAACAAATTTGGTCTCACCAAATATGACTAATGTGCAACACTGGAAAATGCCAGCATTAGTGCAGTGGTAATTTTCCCTAAACAGTGTGGTCACGATTTAACTATTTATCTGCAATGATTAGTCGGGATGTGTTTATGACTTCTGCTGGTGCCACATCACTCTATGGATGAAGAATAACAACACTCAATGAAAAAACACAGTGCTGAATGGAAAAAAATAGCAGCACTCAGCGGCAGAGAAACAGAGATGCTGAAGGCCATTAAAAAAAAAAAAAAAAGAGGAAAAAAAAAAAAAAAAAAAAAAAAATATATATATATATATATATATATATATATATATATATATATATATATATATCCCAGGGGTTGTTTTCACGAAGACATGACAAAATTTTTGGCATGGTCATCCTATGAGAGGGATAACTTCACCTTTTGGTGCCACGAGGGCATGTCACATGTTAGGCATTGGGGTATGATGAGCACTAGAAATACTCATTTTATATACATGGTTAAGGAGAATTGTCACTAGTTCAATTAGCATATGAGATGTATTTTATATAACTTATGCATATAATTGATATAAAATCCGGTATTATGCTTGTTTGGTGTTTTTAGTGGAAAATGTGTATAAATGCAGGTTTTATTACTAATATGGTGTTTTCCATTCTATATCCACTTGGACCTAACATACTTCTGCTTTCAGAGACTAAGGCATGAGAGCAGGTGCCTTCCTCTTCAAGGAAGGTGCCTAGCAGAAATATGCACCTTCCTCTTCAAGGAAGGTACCAAGCAGAAGTAGGCACCTTCCTCTTCAAGGAAGGTGCCCAACAGAAGTAGGCGGATTCCTTATAAGGAAGGCGCCTCGCAGAAGTAGGCACCTTCCTTATAAGGAAGGTGCCCCCAACAGAAGTAGGTGCCTTCCTTATAAGGAAGGCGCCCCCAATAGAAGTAGGCGCCTTCCTTATAAGGAAGGTGCCCCCAACAGAAGTAGGTGCCTTCCTTATAAGGAAGGCACCCAACAAAAGTAGGCACCTTCCTTATAAGGAAGGTGCCTCCATGCCTTCATACTTTGCAAGATTTACCAAGTCAACTTTGATTGGTTGACCAAGGACCATGGAGGAGGTTGCACGTGAAGACAAAGAAGATCTATTTTAATCATGCATTTATTAAATAGAATAAAGTGTTTGTTATTTTTATCAACTGATTGGCCGGTTGACCTTCTAAAGCTCTTAAAGCATATTATTATTTTTATGATGCATTAGTTTAGGATTTGTTGTTACGTACACCTAAGAATGTTTATATTTATCCTTCTGGTGAACGAACATACTTTAAAATAGAAGAATAAAATATGTGTAGAATCAATTGTAACTAAATCACATCACATGATTAAAATAGACCGATTTGTTATTGTAATGAGATCTGGCTATGCTTTATATAAAGACACAGGCCAGATGAACAATAGGGGAGATGAAAGATTAATTTTACACAGAACTTATTTTATTTTATTGTTTAATTAATTAAGAGTGCAACTCCTCTTATTTGAGCAAGCTCTATGTAGCTAGCCGAGCGGACTATCTACAGGAGCTTGGGCCCACTCCCTGCAGTAGTCCTCCACTGTTTAATTTGTGCATTTGCTTTTTGTAGATTAGTTTACTGCTTTATTTAATTTTAGTTGTGTGTGTTTATTTCCTTGCATTTTATTTTCACATTTTATTTCCAGCACTTTACTTTTTGTTTATAATTTATTTATATCATTTCCCGCACTTAGTTTATTTGGTTTGGCTGGAATCCAATTACACAAACCTCCCCATCAAACTAAATAAGGTACAACCAGATTTGTTTCCAAACAGTGTAGGAATATACTGTGCATGACACTCATAAGTTTACGGACTTACCGGATTGATAATTTATGGAAGAGAAATGAATATTTTTCGAAACACAATTTTTGCTCACCATCATCCACACCACCTCCTCGTCTACCTGAACCCATTCTATCCTCATCCTTACCACCTAGGGGAGTCCTCCCCTCCACCTAAGGGTATGACCCCTTCGTATATATCTATACTCATGACCACACCAGGTCCTAAAGAGTGTAACATAACCAACACTTGAGTTATTCCCTCCACCATCCATTTTACCCATGACTATGGCTGACCTCATGATGTGCCCTTGACTATTGGGATAGTGGTTCCTCTTGGTCCTCCTGATAATTGCATGAAATTTTTATGTGGGAGACTTGATTTATTAGTAGAACCTCCAACACCTCCACTACCACAAATTATATTTTGTGGTAACCTCAATCACATGTCCAATCCTATTTTTACCTGAAATTATATGTGCATGTACAACTAGAATGGGTATAGTCTATTGAGATACGAACAGGGGTGTCGCACCCACATCAGTCCTCCCTTACGCAAATCCACTAATCGATTTGGAATTGGTTACAATCCTACAACAATCGATAACCTTGAGAATGCTTTGCATAATCTTGATATTGATCCCCTTGAGGTCCTTTTAGATAATGAATTTGAGTTTAACCTTTTGATCGATAGCTCATCCCCTCATTCTACAATCAAAATTCCATCTGAGTTATTTCCTCCATATCCACCCTATGAACCCCTATCTTCTCTAGAATTTAAGGCCCTTACTCATCAGTTCATTGACCTATCTCTAGATCTATCTATACCAATCGATCCACCTTATTTATCACTACCAATTGTTCCATTCATTCCTATTAATGAGATAGCATCGACTCGCGGTCCCTGTTATCCTTCTTTTTCCCCACCTATTATGTTATGACTAGGTCATCACCAACCATTTTTGTATTCATTACTATCTTCATCCAATTCATCATCGCCTTCATCTCCTACCACAACCATATCTAGCATCTCAGTTAACATAATATCTATTGACTTGTAAGCTCCACTTCTATATCCAAACCACCCAATTAGGTTTCACCTCTCGTTACTAATTTTTTTATTTAAATGATATTTCTTCCATGCCTTCACCCAATGAATTCCTTCCAACACCTCAATTGCAATGATCTACTAATGCACCTTTGCCTACCGTACCACCCCATATCCCATGGATTAATCATATAGATATCTATATTGATGATGAGTTCCAGCTTCTTGAAGCCATCGATGACCTTCATCTCATCCCCACACCTACCCAAATTCATGATGGTTCTCACATTCTTGTCGAGGACACTATTGAAGTTGACATCGGCAATGATCCTACTCATTCACACATTGTTTATCTCACCGCTAGCATTTTGAAGAAGAGCACATCATTTTTACCAATTTTCTTAGACATTACATAAAGGTATTCATGTGGTCCTACCAAGATATACCTGATCTTGATTCATCATTAGTTGTGCACAACCTTATCTTGCATGAAAATGCCAAACCCATCCAACAAAAGTTGCATCACATGCACCCCACCATGGCCCTTATGGTTAAATAGGAGTTGTAGAAACTTCTCAAAGTGGATTTCATATAGCCTATCAATAACCCTGAGTGGGTTTCCAAAATGGTCCCCATAGGCAAACCCAAGGGGAGCATTCGTATTTGCACTAATTTTAGGAATATTAACAAATATTATCCCAAGGACAATTTTCCACTCCTTAATATTGAAACATTGCTTGATGCTACAACTAGACATGAAATACTATCACTCATGGATGGTTTTTTAGGTTATAACCAAATTCATGTCAATCTAGATGATCTATGCAAGACCTCTTTCATGACCTCTTGGGGACCTTTTGATAAAGGTCATGCCCTTGGCCTCAAGAATGCTGGGGCAACTTACCAATGCACCATGACATACATCTTGCATGATCTTATGCACAAAATTTTCAAGGACTATGTCGATGATATTATCACCAAATACAAAACCCATGGTCAACATCTCAAAGACCTACATCAAATATTTCACCAAATTTTAGAACATAACGTTTGGTTATATTCAAAAAAATGTGTCTTTGGTGTTACCAAAGGTAAAATCTTGGATTTTATTATTTCACAGAGAGGTATCGAAGTGGACCTCCAAAAGGTCCAAGATATCATTGAAATACCTCTCCCTATAAAACTCAAATAGATATGTAGCTTGCAAGGAAGAATCCAATCCAACGATGATTTATTGCCCAACTTTTTGATAAGTGTTAGTCATTCAATCATCTTCTACAAAAGGGGGTCCCTTTCAAATGACATGATAAATGTCAAGCTACCTTTGATGCCATAAAATCACACTTGACATCTCCACCTATCCTAACACTACCTCATACAAATCACCCTTTCTATATATACATTTTTTCCACTGACATTATGTTGGATACGCTTCTCAATCAAAAGAATAAAATGGACCAAGAACAAGTTGTATACTATATCAGTCACACATTGATTAATTACGAAAGATGGTATGCTTACATGGAGAAACTTTACCTTGTCATTGTATTTACCACACAGAATCTACGATATTACATAATTAACCATACCACCTATGTAGTTACCCATGATAACCCACTTCACTACATGATGGGTAAGAGCTACCATAATACTCGAACGACCAAATGGATCATGCTCCTCATGAAATTTGATCTTGAATTCATTAGTCAAAAATCCATCAAAGTCCATGTCATTATTGATCAGCTGGTTGATGCCCCTTTACCAAGTGATTCCCCATTCCTTATCTAGCTTCTAGACGATTATGTATTTCATACCACCAAATTTGAAGAACCAGTGGAACCTAAATCAACTGTTGATTTAACCCTCTTTTTTTATGGCTGTCATTGTGAGCATAATGGGGGTGCAGGTATAGTATTTTTATGTTGCAAGGGGAGCCACTCCCTTTTTCCTTTAAATTAGGCTTTCCTTGTACCAATAACAATTTCAAGTATGAAGCTCTTATCCTGGGCCTAAAGCAAGCAATCTCAATGCAAATTCGGTGCTTGGACATATATGGTGACTCCCTCATAATTGTAAATCAAATGAAGGGAGAATGGAAATGTTGTTACCCAGTCCTTCAACAATAAAAATAGGTACCCAAACACTTGCTGATCCAGTTCAAGTGTTATGACATCATAAGTACTTCTCGATCCATGAACTACTTCATAGATACTATGGCTTCTCTAGGTTCACTCATTCTACAAAATCTACTTTTTGACACCACTCACGTGTTCATTCACACCCTCTTCCATTTTTCTATTTCCACCAACCCACCTTCTCGTGATTATGGCATCAATATCGTCAAATCTAAACTGCATGACCCATGGTTTTCCCAATTCAAGGATTACCTTAAGCTTGGTATTATCCCACCTAATCTAAATCATATGCATAAACAACTTTTAAACTATGTGAAATATACTATACATTGCTAGGTGATATCCTTTACAAGCACAATTATGATGGCATCCTATTGTGCTATCTAGAGCCCTTTGAAGCCCAACACATCACACAAGAGGCTCATGATGGTATTTGTGGTGGACATTTCAATGGTATAGCCATTACCAAATGTATTTTATGAACGGGCTATTACTGGCCCACAATAGAGCATGACTTCTATGATTATGTCAAAAAGTTTTTTAAATGCCAACATCATGCTAATATTACACACTTGCCTTTTTAGGCTTTTCAACCTATTCAATCAATATTGCCATTTTCACAATGGGGTTTGGATCTTATTGGAAAAATCACTCCTACCTCATCTAGCAATCACAAATTCATTATTACCACAACCGAATACTTGACAAAATGGGTTGAGGCCATACCTTTAATTTAAACAACTAGTCCTAAAACTATTGATTTCATCACCCAGCATATCATTTATCATTTTGGCATCCCATCAAAGATTATTTTTGACAATGGCACACCATTCAAGAACAAGAATATTCATGCATAATGTGATAAATTCAACATCCAACATAGATTTTCTACTCCACACTACCCATAGGGTAATGGCCAAGAAGGAGCTACTAACAAAACCATTTGTATTATTCTTTACATAGCCATTGCAGAGACACTGTGATTGGCACAATAAAATTCTATTGGCATTATGGGCTTACCATACAAGTATCCGTACTCCAACCAGGACAACCCAATTTTCCCTTGTATATGGCATTGAATCCATTATGTCCATGGAGCTTTAAATACTATCCTTGTGGGTTTCCATACAATAATTCATTGATTATGATACAACTCGTCAAGCCAATCTAGATCAGTTGACCCTATTAGATGAATGTCACATTCATGCCATTGAACATACGTGCATTTATTAAGATCATCTCTGAAGTACCTACAATTCCAAGGTACACCAGTGAGAATATCAAGTTGGATATTTAGTCCTCAAAGAAAACCAACAAATTACTAGCCAATTGCATCATCTCCATGACAAATCTACACCCAATTGGTTAGGTCCTTACATGGTTATTGTTGATCCCAAAAAAGGTTAGCCATATTTTTGGGGCCAAGTCCACATTTGCACTATGCACCCTATTCTCGTGGGGTGCACTCCAGTCACCCAGGTGCACTGGTTGTGTACCCCAAGCCAAACCCATGTGATCCACACCAATGGAGCATGGATCCCCCTGGGCAAGTGCACAAGGCCGTGCATTTCATCAAAAGTCCATGCGCTCCACGGGGAGGTAGAGTGCATGATAGTACCTTGGGGCGCACAAGGTTGTGTGCCCCGAAGTCTGGTGTGCACCCTACCATGGAGAGCACTACCTCAGTAGGAGTGCACAAGGCTGTGCTCTCCACTCCAGCCAAGTGCACTTCACTCTCATGTGGAGCATGCCACCTCAACTAAAGTGCATAAGGTTGTGCACTCCGTTGTAGCCAAGCATGCTCCACTCTCATGTGGAGCACACCACCTCAGCCAGAGTGCACAAGGCTGTGCACTTCACTCTAGCCAAGCATGCTCCACTCTCATGTGGAATGCACCACTTCATCTAGAGCACACAAGGTTGTGCACTACGCTCCAGCTGAGTGCGATCCACTCTCAAGTGGAGCACACTACCTCAGTTGATGTGCACAAGGCCATGCACTCCACCCCAAATGAGTGCTCTCCTCTCAAGTGGACCACACTACCTCATTCAGGGCACACAAGGTTGTGTTCTCCCCCCTAATCAAGTGTACTCCACTCTCAAGTGGATCACACTACCTCAGTTGGGGCGCACAAGATTGTGTGCTCCCTCCTATTCGAGTGCACTCCACTCTCAAGTGGAGCGCTAGTATCCAAGATGGGTGCACAAAGTCACATGCCCACATTTGGGTTGTACACTCCACTATGGTGGAGCACAAAAGGTCAAATTTAGGTGCACAATGTGTACGACCCATAGAGGTGAGTGTGCTCCACTCCCTCAAAGTTTGCACAGGCACATAACCCTATGCACCACCTCAAAAGCCATGTGCTCCACTTCCCAAAGCAGGGTGCATGTGTGAATTAAACCTTTTACACCTCAAGCAAGCACCTACCTACCTGCATCCCACCCCAACCAGTAGAAAACTGCCACGTGTCCCACATTTTTTGGATAGCCATAATTTTTTCATTCCAACAAAGGTAGCGATGGTCGACGTGGTGCACCCAACCTATACCAACAACTCACAATGAGGAAAAATGTGTAGGCACTACCTACCATATTTAATGTACCCATTATAAAGGAAGGTGGTGACCACATTTTTTCACCATCCATGCTCGTAAACTACCTATCGACAAGCTTGAGCAGAGAGGGCACTAGAAAAAAAAATGTAGCCAAGGTGGGCAAAAAATTCACAATAGTTGAGCACAATGGCATCTACCAGCTTCTCGGTCCCTGAGGCATCACTAGTCCAGAAGAGAGTTAGTAGAATTACCAATGCATGGTTAGTTGACAAGAAGCCAGGGAGGGCCCAAAACCCCAAGGTATTGAATTTTCCTGACTCTAGCAGGGACATCATCGAGGAACAACAAAAGGAGGTGGAGGGAGTCACCATATACTCATTTGATCCCACGGAGGAGGAAAACCAGTGCCACCCAATGCTTCTAAGGGATATCTACGCATGGGCCTATCATGACAACAATAGACCTACTCTTGTATGAAATAAATAGAATATGAACCTTTTGATGAGTGTTGTTGAGTCTCATCATTTAATCTCAATGATTTATCAATCCGGGGTGGTGTCCAAGGCTGTCTACGATAGAAGGCTAGGCAGAGTACAATTTAGGAATTCAGATTTTAAGCATTTATTGGTGAAGCAGATTTTGGTTTAGCCTTTTGGTGTCACACTAAACCTAGTCTGAAGAATGGAAATTGAAATAAATTACAAAAATTGAAAACTAAATCTAAGTTGCAAGAATTGAAATCTAACTACAATTGCATGAATTGAAATTGCTAAATTGAAATCTAATATACTTTTACAGAATTAAAATCTAATTACTCTTGCAGAATTGAAATTGCTAAATTGAAATCTAATCTACTTTTGTAGAATTGAAATCTAATTACTATTGCAGAATTGAAATGATGCTTGTAAATAAAACTTATTCTAAAAACACCTGTCAATGCCCTGCTACAAAATGTCGCCAAGCTTCTGCTAGAGGAATTGACAAAGAAAATGAAATATGCTAAAAATGAAAAGTTGCTACAGTAGAGAAAACATGGAAAGCAAAGGAAAAATGCATAATATAATTTGTCAGCTGACATACACACAAATGCTATACACAAACATAATAGAAAACATAAATCACATAATACAAAATAAAAACAATAAAATGAAATCTGGCAAGCAATCTATTAATTTTGCTGCAGCAAAATTACAGATTAAAACCTGCCATAAAATCCCTCCTTCTAGATCTGAAAGTGGGCCCATAATTCTTGATCTAGAAGGAGGTGAAAAGCACTTCTTAACTAATTAACACTCAAAACATAAAATGATAAAATACTGCACTTTTATTGATGACAAAACATGCTGAAAATTGTTACAAAAAAATTACTGTACAGTACTAATTGCTGCTACTGAAAACTATCCTCTATTCTAATTTCTAAATGGCTCAACCAAGGAGGGATCTATGTTATTTATATAAACATTTACAACATATCCCATGCTCAAATCAACCTATGTGCTACTTTACAACGATTTGCCAATAATTCTGGATTTGAAATAAATGCAAATCTGGACAGTTTATGTTGCAGTAGTAGTCATTGGCCCTTAGAAAGCATCTTCAGTGGTGGGAGTACATGGTAAGAGTCTAGAAATATCTCACACATAATTCTCCACTTCAGAATATGCCATTCCTATCTTGCAAACAATTTTCTATTATGCTGCAGTTTTTCTGGGTTTATTTTAGAAGAGGATCAAAATTGATCTTTTCCATGAATGGTGGATTTGGACGGTAAGGATGAAAAAATCAGATGCGAGATATTTTCCCTTAACTTTATAAACCTTCTTATCCCATTTTCCACCACCAAAATTTAGTAAAAAAGTACATTATGTTTTCATTTTGAAGATAAGTGGCTCATTTCGAAGACACTGCAATTCTCATTTCGAAGACATTGTGTTCATTTCGAAGATATTTAGAATGACCAACTGTGTTGACTCCAAATGATTTTGTCTACATTTCTAAGGTGGATTAGCCTTCAGGACCAGATTGCAATAGTCTTCATTCTTCCTTGGATGTGAATTTCATGCCTTGCCATTTATTGGTAGCTTGTTGGAATTTATATGGTAAATTACTGCATTTTCCAGTTCTGCTACACAGTTTTAAAATATTGTCATTTCTTGAAAATTCAATCAATTTAGAACATGGAAAACTTATTCAAATATCAACATGAAGGAGTACATCAATTTGCTACTGAATTTATACACTTCATTCACCAAGTAACCATGCTGAAATAGTGCAACAATGCTGCACAATTGTCCTCGCTCTGTTATACCCTATTGCTACCTATTTAGACCATGTGGGAATGGTTCTATATAGGTCAGATGTCTTTTGTAGTCCTTCTAAACTCATTCCAACCATATCCTCATGCTTTGCTTGACAACTTCAAGGTGTTCCTATAAAGTGACAACTTACTGATTTTTATATGGCTGTTTTTTCTAGATTTTCAGATTTATGACAGTCCTAAACTTTTGTCTTCAATGTGGATTTGAAACAAGTTGAAGGGCAGAAAAACATTCAAAAACCATTGAGAAGTTAATGGATATCAGCATACCACATTTGGTTAATTGAAATGCATGTTCTTACTTGCTACTTAATCAAGCAAAATCAGTCACAAAATGCTGAAAATAGTCAAAAACAGAGATATAGTATTCCTAACATAAAATCATGCAAAAACTTAACAAATAGTATATTTTAGTCAACTATTTGGCATTTAACTTATCATATGGTAGCCAAACATTGTGCAATAATGATTCAAACATTGTGCAATAATGAGGCATTTTTGGGCCTCATCATCCTCCCCAACTTGAACTGATGCATGCCCTCATGCATCTTAGTTGGCCATAGTAATATGTAGGTTTTATTCTTGTGAACAACATCCTTTGCTACCTGCTAACTGAGAAATTCCTCCTTGCTGCACTATATCAAGTATTTTGCAATTAAGCACATGTATGACTCTTTTTTCTATTTTTCTACAAGTTTTAGTGCTGCAAGGTACCTCTTAAAGGCTTGATATCATATAATTCATCTTGCAATAGTCTTATTGTGGAACCGTATTTGGCAGATGCACTACTATTGATGGAATTTTTTGTTCTTAACAACATTTCAACCTGAATGCTTATTTTTGTTGTTTGCACCTTTTGAACAAAATTGATAAATTTTTTTATTTGAAATGCTTGAGGGATGTACTTACTTGTGATAGAGCCTTATAAACCTCAATATTTGATGTACCTTACTCTTTTTGCTATTCTGTAGCATTTTCAACAATTTTGGTACAGTTTTTGCTCATTTTGAAGATATCCTACTCATTCCGAAGATACTACAATTCTCATTTCGAAGATCCACTCATTCCAAAGATACTGCAATTCTCATTCCGAAGATCCGCTCATTCCAAAGATACTGCAATTCTCATTCCGAAGATCCGCTCATTTCAAAGATACTACAATTCTCATTTCAAAGATCCGCTCATTTTGAAGATACTGCATTTCTCATTTCGAAGATGTCTGTTCATTTTGAAGAGACTGCATTTCTCATTTCGAAGATCTTCAAAAAAAAATTGAAATGACCTTCTATGAAAAATTTAGCTACAGATTCTATTGTGGGTCCATCTCTAGAGTGTATAAGCCTTCCATAACATCAAAAATCCCTTCTTCATCCTTTTGTTTAGATTTTATTCTTTTTTTTGTATGTTGTTTTATTCCAGTAGTACTAAAATAGAACCTTCAGGTGCATTTTTTTGATTATCCTCATTCAATTTATCAGACAATTATGAGATATAAACTTGTAGTTCTCCTTCTAAAATTTGCCCTACAATTTGAAATAGAATTGCTGCCATGTCTGTCCCAAAATCATGTTTTTGCACAGTTTTGGAATTTACATGCAATTAAGGGCATAAGGGGGTGTTTCTTGACATCTTGAACATGTTCCTTTTTATTTTATTTTTTAACTTGTCACTATTGTATGAATAGTTTATGCCAAATACCGACTATCATACACTAAATGCTAAATGTGTACTATGAATTATATGCAAGAAAAACATACCTTACTGTCCTAAAAATTAGTCATGCACCTTACAAGCTGCTTTTGATGTTTGTTAGCAGGTTATCTGAAAACATAAACAAACATAATACATGTGTAGTGTGAGATTTGTACAATGGTGGAACAATGATGGGTAGATCAACAAGGCAATGCATGCCAAAAAATTGGTTTTCATGCAAGCCAACTTAGTAGCGCCTCCAAGAAGGTTTTCACTACTGAATTATTCATTTTTTTTATATATATTTTTTCATTTTTTTCATCAAAAGAGGCTGCCATTTCTGGTTTTCAACCAACTTCTGTCCTCTTTTTTTTCAAGTGCTTCAATCAGAGAGAACATATCCCACTCTTATTTGGATAAGACCAATCCTTATTCTGCAAAAACATGTCAATTGTTGTATGAAAACACCATCTCTTTCTGTTGAAACCTGCAACATTGATGTGACCTTCCTTACTAGATGACTAGTAAGAATCTTCTTACATAATCATTGCCTCCTTATTGCTGGAAATGAAGTATTGGCTCCATTGTTCCTCTTTCTTGCTGAAATTGATGCTTATCCTCATGTATCCCCATTTTCTAGGACATGCCTTTGCTACAAATTTTTTTCTCTTTTTTTTTTTCAAATTTTCTTGTCTTGCTTGTACCCAAAAAGGAAGTTCACAAACAAGACTATTCTTCTTTTTTTTCTTTTCTTGTATTTTTTTCTTTTTCTTTTTTTCTTTTTTTCAGACTTTTTATCATCACTCTGAATCTGATATTGAAGATAAATTCTCTTCCCTTATGTGTACATCCAATGGAATCTCCTTCAAGAACTCCTCCTTAGTTAATGGTGCATGGTATACCCAAAGGCAATGTCCATTCACCACTAACATCCTCCATGAATTACCAATGGAAGAAAGAAGCACTGCTCCATATCTAAAAACTTCTTCAATCAAGTGTTGTCCATGGCTCCTAGTCTGTAAAATCTTATCAATCTATTCTTGAAACAATTAAATACCAATTCTCAAAAGATGTTAAGTGCTTACATCAAGATAAAATCTTGATATACCCTTGTAATTCCATGTAAAGAGATTGAAATATTGTTTTAAAATAGCAACAATTTTGCTTTTTGTTTATAAGTCAGTCAGCTAATAATGTTCAAGAATTTTCTTGGTTGCACTTCAATTTGTTTCATTCTTAGGAGGATAAAATTTACCCCTTTGTAAAATGAAAGTAAATTTTCTATGTGCAGTTTTTATCCTTTATCCAAGGCTAATTTCTGTGTGTTTGGACTAAAGGTTTTCTGTGTATCTCCATTGATTTTGTCTCTTCAAGTTCAGGTAAGTTCTTGTTTTAGCATAGTTGGATGTTGCTACAGTCAATAACATTTTCTGCAGGTTTTTTTTTTTTTATACCAGATTCAGCTACATAGACAGGGGTTGCCTATCCTGTATTATTCAGACTGATCATAGGTTGGGCTTAAAAAAAAATATTTTTGGTTTGCACAATAAGACAAGAAGTGTATAACTTTAGCAGATCAACTACTTGTTAGGTAGGATCACCTCTAATGAGATCAAATATTGTCTGTATAGGCTAAGAATTGCTAGGTTGCGGTTTAGCGTGGTAAAATCCTAACAATATTTAAGTAATAATGGAAAACTCTAGGATCATCATTAAGTTGTAAACTCCTATTTTTATTGTGCAAAAGTTTTTGTGTTTTTTTTTTTATAATAAATTCAGCTTACATAGACAGGGGTTGCCTGTCCAGGTTGGGTTCAAGGTGGTGGTTGCTTGTTTTCTAAATGGACTAAAATGTAGCTATCAATAATTATTATTTATACCAACTATTACATTCAGGTTTAACGTTGAAATTCATAAATTAGCACAATAATAATTATTTGACTCCTTTTACCCTCTAACAACACCATGTTCCCCGGTAACGATACCAAAATGATGAGTGTCATTGAGTCTCATCATTTAATCTCAATGATTTATCAATCTGGGGTGGTTTCCAAGGCTGTCTACAATAGAAGGCTAGGGCAGAGTACAATTCAGACATTCAAATTTCAAGCATTTATTGGTGAAACAAATTTTGGTTTAGCCTTTTGGTGTCACACTAAACCTAGTCTGAAGAATGGAAACTGAAATAAATTATAGGAATTGAAAACTAAATCTAAGTTGCAAGAATTGAAATCTAACTACAATTACATGAATTGAAATTGCTAAATTGAAATCTAACTACAATTACATGAATTGAAATTGCTAAATTGAAATCTAATCTACTTTTGTAGAATTGAAATCTAATTACTCTTGCAGAATTGAAATTGCTAAATTGAAATCTAATCTACTTTTGTAGAATTGAAATCTAATTACCCTTGCAAAATTGAAATGATGTTTGTAAATAAAACTTATTCTAAAAACACCTATCAATGCCCTTCCACAAAAGGTAATCAAGCTTCTGCTATAAGAATTGACAGCAAAATGAAATATGCTGAAAATGGCAAGTTGCTACAGTAGAGAAAACATAGAAAGTAAAGGAAAAATGCATAATATAATTTGTCAGCTAACATACACACAAATGCTATACACAAACATAATAGAAAACATAAATCACATAATACAAAATAAAAACAATAAAATAAAATTTGGCAAACAATCTATTAATTTTGCTGCAGCAAAATTACAGATTAAAACCTACCATAAAATCCCTCCTTCTAGATCTGAAAGTGGGCCCATACTTACTGATCTAGAAGGATGTGAAAATCACTTCTTAACTAATTAACACTCAGAATATAAAATGATAAAATACTACACTTTTATTGATGACAAAACATGTTGAAAACTGTTACAAAAAATTACTGTACAGTCCTAATTGCTGCTACTAAAATCTCTCCTCTATTCTAATTCCTAACTGGATCAACCAAGGAGGGAGCTGTGTTATTTATATAAACATTTACAAAATATCCCATGCTCAAATCAACCTATGTGCTACTTTACAGTGATTTGCTAATAATTTTGGATTTGAAATAAATGCAAATCTGGACAGTTTATGTTGCAGTATTAGTCATTGGCCCTTATAAAGCATCTTCAGTGGTGGAAGTACGTAGGAGGAGTCTAGAAATATCTCACACATCATTCTCCACTTCAGAATATGCCATTTCTATCTTGCAAACAATTTTCTATTATGCTGCAGTTTTTCTAGGTTTATCCTAGAAGAGGATCAAAATTGATCTTTTCCATGAATGGTGGCTTTGGACGGAAAGGACGGCAAAATAATATGGGAGATATTTTCCCTTAACTTTATCAACCTTTTTATCCCCTTTTCCACCGCCAAAATTTATTCAACAAGTCAAAAAGTATATTTTGTTTTCATTTCGAAGATAAGTGGCTCATTCTGAAGACACTGCAATTCTCATTCCGAAGACATTGTGTTCATTCCGAAGATCTTTAGAATGACCAACTATGTTGACTCAAAATGGTTTTGGCTGCATTTCTAAGGTGGATTAGCCTTCAGGATCAGATTGCAATAGTCTTCATTCTTCCTTGGATGTGAATTTCATGCCTTGCCATTCATTGGTAGCTTGTTTGGAATTTACATGGTAAATTACTGCATTTTCCAGTTATGTTGCACAGTTGTAAAATATTGGCATTTCTTGAAAATTAAATCAATTTAGAACATAGAAAACTTATTCAAATATCAACATGAAGTATTACATCAATTTGCTACTGAATTTATACACTTCATTCACCAAGTAACCATGCTGAAATAGTGCAACAATGCTGCACAATTGTCCTTGCTCTGTTATACCCTGTTGCTGCCTATTTAGACCATGTGGGAATGCTTATAAATAGGTCATATGTCTTCTGTAGTTCTTCTAAACTCATTCCATCCATATCCTCATGCTTTTCTTGACAACTTCAAGGTGTTCCTATAAAGTGACAGCTTGCTGATTTTTATCTGGCTATTTTTTCCAGATTTTCAGATTTATGACAGTCCTAAAATTTTGTCTTCAATGTGGATTTGAAACAAGTTGAAGGGTAGGAAAACATTCAAAAACCATTTAGAAGTTAATGGATATCAGCATACCACATTTGGTTAATTGAAATGCATGTTCTTACTTGCTACTTAATCAAGCAAAATCAGTCACAAAATGCTGAAAATAGTCAAAAACAGAGATATAGTATTCCTAACATAAAATTATACTTAACAAATAGTATATTTTAGTCAACTATTTGGCAATTAACTTATCATATGGTAGCCAAACATTGTGCAATAATGATTCAAACATTGTGCAATAATGAGGCATTTTTGGGCCTCATCACCTCGATCGGATGAATTGTCCAAAGGTGTACCACTCCTCCGATATTCTGGTGTGGCTCATAGTTTCTTATGATTCTAGGGCATGCACCATTCATGACTTCAAGGGCCAAGCAGTGGCCCAAATTTTTTCCTATAGGATTCGATAGGTTTTTATCTTGGAGGTCACATCCAAGGTGGTGGAATTCAAGGTATTGGCCCTTCAGACCAATTACATGATGAACATGACATTCCCTCAGAACCTATTAAAGAGGGGGAATATAATGCCAATAGATTTCACCATAGGGAAATTCATGCTCTGTCCTTGGGTGCAATATTATGCTAACACGATCAATCTTGTGTTGGGAGTGAAATACTTGGAGCCTATCACTAAGGAGGTGATTTTTTTAATCCTCCAGTGTAATAGGACAGACAAGACCCCTCTTTACTAGTGGGAGGATGTCATCAATGACAAAATAGATGAAGAATTACGATTGTTATAGGAGTCCATGATGGCCAATAAGAGGGAGATGCCTCATTTCTCATACTACTCTTTCCTAATCCATGTATTCATTGCATATATGGATAAGACCTTGACAGCCCAAATGGGAGGGGTAAATGTGCCCACTATATAGGATAGGTTGTTATGTATCTAGGAGGGCCATTCTAGCTATGCTACCTTATTTGAGAAGGTTCTTCCTATAGTGTATTTTTGGATGTGTAGGAATTTCCCTGATAGAATCGAGGTGGGGGTGAGAGAATTCTTGTGCTCGGAGAAAGCAGGAGAATTCTCCTACATAAGAATTTACGGGTAAAAATTACCCCCAAAGGCACTACCTTTTCACTATCCGACTTCCATCACCATCCTGGAGATTACTTGACAAATGGCTGAGGAGGTGAATATTAGACACTTGAGGAAGAAGGGACCAGTGAAGTTGTTGCCCATTCCCTGTGCAATGGGGCATTACACCTATCTTGATCACTTTGCTCCATTGCGGTCCATCTAGAATATGGATACTTACTGCCTCCCTGAAGTCTCTTGGAGAGCTTATGACCCAGATGGCCACCATAAGAAAAAGGTTACCAATAAATTGGTCCTCCTAGTAGTCACCCATAGTAGTGATAATTTTGAGGATGTGATGTAGGAGGCTTTTAGAAATAACCAAACACTAGATTTAGTATGGAGTATTCCCAAGGATCAACATCCTTATAGTAGACTGGAGACTGTTGGTGACGACAACACCCATATCAAGTTGCATCGAGGATTACTGGTGGAAAAGATGGCCCCACTAGTTCTGGTATCTCCTCCTGAAGAGTTTGAGGATCCCACCCTCCAGACAACTTAGTAATATTCTGAACTTTTCAAGGTCATGATGAAGATTGTCGACGAACAGGCCAAGCTCCCTTCCTCTTCCAGTTCCCCCGTTGCCACTTCAAAAGGGAAAGAGTTGGCCACTGGCTCCTCCAAGCAAACTACTACCCCATCAATGTTAGCTTTAATAAGTCCACGTGAGCAAGGACAATTGATAGAAAGTCAACCCTCATGGTATTATGCCACCCTGGTGATAAACCAAGAGGAAAATCAAATTAAGCCTAGGGTGATGAAAAAAATAGCGCAAGCGAGAGGCCTATCAAATTTTTTAAGGGGCTAAAAAGTGCAAAGCCCAATCCAGTATCCTACCTAGAAAAAGGCCAATACTAAATCATCAGATCAAGGAGTGGAAAAGTTTATGATGGCTAGGGTCACTAACACTTGCCAATTCATAGCTAATAAAGAATATCAAATCTAGGATATAGAAGAATAAATATCTCCAAGTAAGGGGATAGTCAGGAATGAGGGAGCAGTTGGATAAGAAACCACTGATACACCTATTGCCACTTTTGATATCTCCTTACCACCTAGCATGAGGGATACCACCATAGATACTAGCAAAGGCATCATCCGAGCATCTGCTGCACCCATCCAAATGATGAAATCATAGGTATCCACCCAAGCATGGGTGGTCGAAGTAGTATAAAAGAAAATAGAAGGATGGAAAGCCAAGGCTATCAAAGTTGAGCCTCTACAACTCAAATTCAAGCAACTTTAGGCTAAAGTCGACAGACTAAAGATGCCTACTCCTGGAACTTCACAGACTACCATCCCACTCAGGTCAGCAAATGAGTTCAAACAAGAAATGAAGGAGGAAGTCCAAGTTAAAATTGGGGATCTGGAGTCCATCCTAATGGATATATATGCTATAAGATGAGTAGTGGTCCTCATACAAGATAACTTACAGTGTGTAAGGCATAGGATAGATGCAATCATGCCAATTTATAAAATGTTTCAGGAGGACTACGTACCTATTTTTGGGCTATTGACTATTTTGGCAGATGAGTCCCTATGCTTATTTGTAGAAGAATATATCAAGGTCTCCCTATTTTTTTAGAATGAGAAAAATTGGCACCAGTGGGGCCAGGAAGTGGCACAATCAGAATATGAGATCAATGATGAGCTGACCGATTGGAGCTTCTCCATCAAGGATTTTGGGTTAGTGCTAATCATAAAAGATTTTGTTGTTTAGAAGATTCAAAATTTTTACTTAGAATCTGGTGATAAACTATCTAAATGCCTTACGAATTTGGTAGAAATGGTGGATCACCTATGTGAGTTTGCCAACAACAATATACTATGGGCTAAGTATCGGGTAGTGGAGGCCACCCAAGATTTGAACCTACTCCTCTTCTCTCTGAATTTTCATGATGAGTCTTGGGAGTTTATTGACCAAGCCATCCAAAACCATCAGGAAGGAGTGGGGTCCACCATCACCCTTACACATGCACCAAAGGAGCCATAGCTGCAAGCCCAACACCATATAGGGGGAGATATGCAACCACCACCTACGTAGATAAAATGCATGGGCTACGTGCCTATTTTTTAATATATCCTAATTTTAAAGGGAATGAGATCAATCCAGTTGGAGCAAACAATTGTAGCCTTGCTTGAGCAACCACACGCTATATAAGGAAGACTACTGCAACAACAAATTTTCATCAAACCTCTAAGAGAGAAAAGCCAGGTATAGCCTTGTCTATTTAATTCGTATTTTCCTTTGTGTTTTCTGTCTGTTTCTTACCACCCTTCTTTCTGCCATGTCTAGGGATTACCAGGGAGTATTTTTCACTGAGATCATATCCTATTGAACGCATATATTTGGAGACTCTTACATCACTGCAATCAGGACAAAGAGGAGTAGCCCCTTTGTTACGTTATTCGAATAAGGATTTTATTGTAAACTATTGGCATACAGGACCCTAGCACTCTGCTGGGACTGTTTTATGTAATATATTTATATTAATACAAAGTCCAACTCATTCCTGGTTCATATTCTATGTTTATGGTTTGTGTGATGCTCATTCATGTGTTCTTGCAATCAAAACCTATGAATGACGCTTTATATTTCGCTAGTTTAATCGTTTTGTTTACTTTACATTATTTGACTGGGATAAAACAAACTAGTTCATATTATTTTAATCTTTCTAAATTGACTTATAAATTTACTATGACTCTGTAATGGATAAGGCACCGGTCTAGGTTTTATAGGCCCTAATATAAATAGGTTTGATCATTAAAAATATCAAAAATAACTAAACAATATTTTGTTTGGCATAGTGGGCATGTGCATTGTGAAGCATTAGTGAAAGGACCCACTGCTTGGGGTTTCCTTACCCAACCTGGTCAGTTTAGAGCTATCAAAGGTAGTCTATTACCAGGTTAATGAGGTGGATCTACCAAAATCCACAATACTAGTTGTGATTTCAAGAGTTCTCTGTGACATGACATATTTTGAGGGTAAGTGGGAAAACTCCACAATAGTTACTCAAAAATTTGGATCTAGGGCATATCGTTTGGCTACATTAGAAGGCATTTTCGACCTTGAATCGATAAAAATTATTCATGTGTGAGTATTTTATACCTAAAGTGTAGGCATTATATCTTACCATCACTTGTACATATGCTTCTGATCAAATACAAAAAAAAATACAAAAAAAAACAAACCAAAACAAAACAAAACAACAACACCATATTTCGCATTCCATGAAATTAAATAAAATTACATTTACAATCAAATCTGCTTCATCTACCTCATTTTACTTCTTATCTCTTCATTCTCTCCCACTTCTTCCATGATGAATGTTGTATGTTCACGCTTCGAGCGGCTACATATCTTTCATTATTTTTTTCTCGTCATTCTCCTTCTCTTTCTTCTCTTCTTTTCTTACTAAAACTTATCAATGTTGTATGGTCACACTTCAAGCGACTACATACCTTTGATCAGCTTCTATTTCTTCTCTTATATTCTTTTTCTTCTTCTTTCTTTTCTTTTCCCTTCCTTTTCTCATTCTTTCTCTTCCTTTACTTCCCCACCATTCTCTCGTTCACATCATCGTCCTATTTCACTGTTTATAACACTGGGGCAATCCTGCACATAAATTATTGCTTTTGTTCACTACCATATTACATAATTCATTGCATACCTTGATTCACATCCATACATTTTTACATACATCATAATTGCATTCATACATGCATCTATGCATACACATTGTGGATACCATGCTTGGGGAATTAAACATGCACATGCTAGCATAACATTTTTGATGCCCAATCCCATTTTTAGGATATAGGATTATTGAAATGTTTTGAGTGCTTCACCCATAAAAAAATATATAATCAACCACCATCCCAAGTTGACACACTTCAAAAGCATTTTCAAACTTCCCTTGGTTACCTTGCTCTCATTCGTGGACTTAATTGCACATCCTACACACTAATAAAATTTTGATAATGGGATTGACTACGTTGTATGCATATTGATGCCTAGAAAAAATCACAATGCTCATCATATAATTTACATGACTTATCTTAAACCTAATTAATGAGAAAAGGACAAGCTACAAAGCAAGATAAAAATGGCAGAAAATAAAAGCCAACACCCACACAAAAAAATGAGAAGAAAAGAGAGAAACAAACAATGCAACTCCAATACAAGGGAAAAAAACAAAAATGAAAAGCCTCGAATGTACTATCAAAAATATTGAATCCCTAAATTCCTTAGGTCCTTATCGATGAGCTAGATTATAGGCTAAGTTACCATGTAGTTACAAACCATCCTTTTTTAAAATGATGAATTAAACATCAATTTATCACATAAATCCAGGATTGGGGTATTTTTTACCAAGATAGCTTAAAACCTATTTACAAAGTTTTGCTCAGTTATTCAATTGGTTTGATTACTTACCAACTGTAATATTTGAATCTCATCACTACAATTTTTATATCTAACTTCCTTGGAAAAATAGAATGGATTACATCATCTGATTACTGCAACGATGCAAATGTTGTCCTCAAGCAATACTATTACACCATTGCATTATCATCCTATGCATACTAATTATACATCATTTCTTAATGTTACACACTATTTACCTATGCATTTAAACATTCCATTTACATGTAGTTATCCACTATCGCATCTATATTATTCATACATCGTCATAAGCAGAAAAAACAAACACATAAATGCAATTAGACACAAATACCATAGAATATCATGTATATATGTATATATCACAAATAGTTCCATAAAGCTACAATAAAATATGAGTGCCCTTATGGGCATTTCATCACATGATTGTATCATATTTGTACATATATCTATCAAAAATAGCATTGATACTATGTGTTGTGTATCCATACTGATACAAAACTACCAAAAATAGCTCATCATGTACATTTGCTAAAATACAAAATCATGGGTCAATTCTCCATCACCACCCTCACAACCCTTATCATTGCTACTCCATGGGAGTCTCTCCACTCCCCTCATCTGCCAAAACTTGCCCTACCACCACCTACACTGACTACACCTCTCCTATATCTATGGCCATTGGTACCTCCACTCGTGCTGATGGTGCCATCCCTACTTCTTGTGATGCCACAAGCACCACCATCTATTGCATTATTCCACCCACTGATGGGGAACTCCATTTACTTTGATGCGACTACCCCTATGACAATGAAATTGAGCTAAAGTAGGAAGGAATAGGTATCCCCTACATCATCAACTCCCCCTCGTACTTCATCCTCCTTGTAGCCTCCTTCATGTTGGAGGCTATCAATCCCCTATTTACCTACTACAAATGGTACACCTATGTCCATGCCTACTATAGCTATGTCACTATCACCTCTAGCCTCGTAATCTTCCTCTCTACCTACTCCTTCATAGCTAGTGCCTCATGCATACTTCACTCTAACTCTACAACCCTCACTAGGTGACTAGCCTTTACGACCTCTATCTCTACCTGAGCTATATCTAATAAGCCCTATAGCCTCTATGCAGACATAATCATCTCATCCCTCTCTGTCTGAGTAACATCCTACTCGCTCCTTAGTCCATCCCGCTCATTCCTGAGCACATCCCTCTCCTCTATCACTCACTACAAGTGAACCCTAGCTTGATATCTCTCCTCCAAAGTAGCTCTTAGGTCTGCCTCTACCTCCATATTCTCCTCCACCACTGAGTGATTCATCACCCAATCCATCTCAGTATCAAGAAGCTTATCCCTAAGCCTCTTCACCTTCCCCTGCAACTACTACATCTCATCCTCAACCACCTGCACCTCCTATAGCTCTACTGCATAGTCAAAATCATATAAATTTACCGTAGTATCCTCTCCAATCCCCCCTTCTCCATCACTGGTGACTCATTTGACGAGTCATCAACAATGTCCATCATAGGTATATCTTCCATCATCATTGCACCCTCACCTCCCTCTGTTGATGGTCCTGCACCAATATGGATGACCAATCTATCCTGGTCATCATGACATGGCCTCATATGCTTGACCACCAATCAATCTAGTTCTACCTCCTCCTCCTCACCCAGCTTGGGTGATCCCACATCCACATGCCCTGGTGATGTTACTCTTGCCTCACCTGGTAAGACCTTATCCAAAAACACCCTTGATGCCTCAACCCATCCATCCACCAAAATATGCCTTGGATCCCACTATTCTCTAGACTACCACACATCATAATATGGTGTAGTCCTTGCATTTTTCACATACAAGACAACCAATGTCTCATCGGGTGTTAAATCCAATGGTGGCACTACTAGTTTTGGCCCTGTATATCCTGCCATTCTGTCATCACAAGCAAATCTGGCTACCCCTATCACAACCCAAACTATTGTGGCACCCAAGAGAATGGAAATTAATCCACATATGATAGGTACTTCCCCACCACCCATTGCCCTCACCTGATGCACACCAATTGCTTCACATCCTTAGTTCAATTAGGTGCTCCTTGCCACAGATTCCAATGCACTTGATCCATAACCAAGCCCCCCAACTTCTCACGATGATAAATAAAATCACCCTCACATACCCTCTTTTGATTGCTCTCCTTGTTTTGTCTCCACCTCATTATATAGGGTACATCACGATCGTCTATACTATGTGTCTCATGTGGAAAATATACTAGATATAAAATCAAGATGTACTCCCAAGCCCACACTTGTAGTAGTGGACTCACACTGATTCCTATCTATTCCATCCTCACCATCACATGAAACTCATAGTATACTTGTGCTAGAAATGAGGGTGCCCATGCATACACTATGCTCCTCTCTAGCATGTCACACACAATCCCTATCATATTCCAAGGGATTCTCACCCTTGAAGTATCTGGTAACACATGGCTCACTATCAATAACATTGAAATCACATGGCAATTTGATAGAAAATTCTTCTACCTATACTTCACATAGTCCACCCTGCCCTTAGCATCCACCCACTACCACCAATACCCAAATACCCTCTCTAGGATGCCATCCTGCAAATCCTTATCCATAGTCATCACCGTAATGGCCTCTATCGACAATCAATAGATGTGATATATGTCCTCTAGGGTCACCGTCATCTCCCTTGTAGGCAAGTGGATCCCACATATCACACAAAGAAGAAATATGTGCATGGTTTACATGAACCTCGTGCATCTCCCACACACCATATAAACCCACAACCTGCAACCACTGCCCATCCTTTGCATGCCAAACATCTTGCAAGGCCTTCTTGCATTTTTGCAATCGATGTCATGCAAAGATCTTCTTCATCTACCACAAAACACACGTCATGAGTCAGAAATCCTGTATATTAATCCATCAATTTATTTTGCTTTTACATGAACATAAAACAAATTCATGCATTGTAATTAAATTCATGATTGTCATTTACTTTTTCAAGTTACATCAGCAAAAAAAAATCATTCGCACAACCTCATGCAAACCGTCTAATTGAAAAAAAATATTTGTAGGCACGTTCGCTAGCCCATCCACATTCCATGCATACCATTCACACATGTGAAAAATGATAAAAATATGCCAAAAAATACAAAAAATATTAAAACCCTCCCCACGCATGCACGCAACATGAGGCGATCAAAACAAAGTTCAATCATTCAAACAAAAGCAAATTTGGAAACCCATTTGGCTTATTAGATGCCCCCACTTGTCTATTTTTCAATAAATACACTTTTTACACCCCATCCCATACATCACATCCAATGCACATTTTCCCATAAGCAACAATCATCACATGGAAAAACAAAAAGTACAATGGGATACCCATTTACCTATTTTTACACAAAGTGCACACATTCCACCCATCCCATGCATACATGTCTGATCTACGACATTTAAAGAAAAATTTCACATTTTTTTACCCTAAGCAAGCACATGCTAATCGAGAGAGAATAATCCACTTACCTCTAGCTTTCCTACCCTTGTGCTCGTACTTGCTGATGCACTCGCCATTCCATCTCACCTGATCCACAATTCAACAACACTTCATTCTGTTTTCTAATCCACTACCACTTCTCCATATTTCGCATGAAAATGACATAAAAACATTATTTTTAGCACTTAAACAATTTTTTGCACCAATTCGCACCCCACACATGCAAACTGATAGGTTTGCATGACCCCATGCGAACCCATTTTTCCTGCTCAAAATCGTTTCACCTGCATTCCATTTCCCAAGAATTTCTCCCAATTCTTTAGTTTTGTTGATTTTCATGCGAAATTTTCCATTTTTATTCTTAATTATAATCAACTATTTCATCACTAATTTTCATCTCCTCCATCACCAATTCATCGCTTGAGGGGGTAGTCATCCAAATAAATCAAACAGTTACTTCGCACATGATCAAACAACCAAAAATCCAATCGTGAATTCAACATTTGCCTGAGAAATTTTTTGCTAATGATTATATCATGACCAAAATCCCAATCCAAAAACAAATCAATATTTGATAAATCTTAAAATACCTCTACCTTTAGACACCTCATGGATTCCAATCTTCATAGTGGCAGTCGTAAGACCACTTGTGAATGAAGCTCCTGAAAGTTCTACCCTCTGGCTCCAATGATTTGTCAAATATTATCAAACAAGCTCATCAATCAATCAAAATAAAAAATTAGCAAAGGCATTTGTTTTTTCCAAATTGAAACATCTCCAGTTGATCATAATGTAAGGCAGCCTTACGCATTCCTCCAAAAGTAATTAATCAAAAACCATTTTTTATCAATGCGTCTCTCATGTAATCATCCATAAATCATTAACCATAAATTCTTTGCCTTCCAAATCATTTTATTAATGCATATCATCAATTTTTGTACTAAATTGTGTTTCACACAATTCAATATAAAAGAGGTAAAATGTAGACACCCAAAAGTCACACATTGTCCCTCTCCCCGCCTTCACAGTCTATCAATTTGCAAAACCCTCAAAAATTGTATAAATTGGCTAAAAACACTATTCATTTATCAAACACACTATTCATCATCCTTAGCCCATTTGGGCTAGTTAAGCCCCTTCCTACGCTTAACCATAGGTCCTCATGCAACCTCATTCTAACTCAACCAAGGTTGAATCCTCTACCATGGTCAAAAAGCACTTTATGCTCAAAAGTTAACATTTTTGGTCAAAGTATGCTTTATGGCTAAATACATGCTTAATTAAATCTAATCCTAATTTGATTTGACCCTTCCACCTTACCTAGTATACTTTGACTAGCCTAGCCTTCCACATCATCTATTATAGCCTATCCTAACCTTGCCACCTCTCATCTAGATATTTCTCCACCTCACACTCCCCTGGGTCATAAATGAAAGATGGAGATTTTTGCACAAAAGAAGCAAATTTTTAATTAAAAGATATTTCCAAAAGGTGTTCATTAATGTCTAATGGATATTTTTAGCAAAGTCATCATTATTTTTGGATGGGTGAAGGATTATTTCACCTACCTCATTTATGAACTAGGACACGTCTTAGGTGGACACCTCACCATTGACACCTTACAGTGGACACCTCATCCCTTCCCTCTCACCTTGGCCAAGTCTATAAATAGAAGGCCATTTTCACCTTTTTATATGAACAAATTTTTTCTTACCGAAACTCTACCACAATCACTACAGCCATTGCATCCATTCTACATCCATCACAAAACCATCATATATACATCGTAATTGATTTGTCACTTTCATGATGTTTCCTTGTGATTGATACAGGTCAATAATCCCATAAAAAGTGCACTTTTTGAAGGTGACTCGTACAAAAATAAAAAAAGCAACTGCTCTAGGACAACCAGGAAAGTCATATTGCAGATTATATCTAAAAAATATAGGTTTGCATGACCTCGTGTGAACCTCTCGGTTCGAGAAAAATTCACACGACCACATGCAAACCTATGCTATAGACACCATAATCACCATACAAGGTAAGTATGGGTTAATTTAGTGTTTTTATTCTATTTTTAGTAGTTATTTCTATGTTTTAATTTTTTTAAAGAGTATTTTTGTCTTCATAACCATGGGGTTTAACTGAGGTAGACCCATCAACACACTAACAATATTTTGCAATTTTAACAGGTGTAGCAAGCACAAAGAACACATCCAACTAGCAGCAACACACGAGCAAGAATCCCACCTAAACTAAGGAACATAAAAAAGATGAATCCTTCTATTTTTTAACATATTTATAAGGACTTCCCTAGGGAAGACCCTCTTGTAGAATTTAGGGTAAAATTTATAAAAGGATCCCTATTGTAAACTCCTTTTATTTCAATACAAAATTAGTGATTCTTCAGTTTCATTTATTTGCAATTGTAGTCTTTTTGAATGGTTCAATAATACCTATTCAAGTCTGCTTATAATACCTGCTCAAATCTGCTCACAATTTTTCTCAAATCTCCTCACATAAACCTTCTAAAATATTCTCATAATACTTGCTCAAATATTCCTCAATAACCTACTCAAATATGCTCTCAAATCCTGCTCACAAACTCTGCTCAACATGCTCATAAAACTTGCTCAATATTACATTCCATACTTAGTCGTTGGCTAGTTCTCCAAGGAAGGAAATTTTAAATATTTATACAATAGGAATTAGTTTGATTTGGATTATCTATCATCAACTATTATATTTCACTTATGATTATGCATAGCCTCCACAGCAGAGATATGCCCTCCTTGAGGGGAAACTTGCTCATTCAATTCTTGATTTAATATTCTAATTGTTTATCTTTGTTGTATATGGTTTTGTTATTGGTTTGATAGGTTATCTTATAGCATTTTGAGAGTTTCTATATACAATTATGGAAGAGGATCTTGGATCCTTTCAAGTGGTTTCAGTATAGGATATAAAGGGTGGAGTGGGCAACCAAAACATAAGAAATGTAGAGCACAAATGGGGCGTGAATGCAGCAAATCGCTTGATCAATTACAACGGATAAAACATAGGTGCACCTGCTGACGGTCACACAATCAAGTAGTGGATGATTCTTTCATTCTTCCTAGAGGAGATATTTGGTATCACAGGGGTTCAAAATGCTACAAAAAAAATAACCATTACCTTCTGCTCTTACGAAACATTCATCCAAGGAGTAGTAGAAGTTAGATACATCGAACAAGTGGGCAGTTCAGGGAGCAAAGCACAGTTTTCCACATAGCCAAATTCCAACTGATTGTCATCCTAAGTTCTTATGTAGCTAAGAACATTGTCCTTGTGATCGAGAGCCATTGAAACGATCCGAAGTGGGCATAAAATAAGTGCACAGTCATTCTTTTCCTCACACCATTCACCAACAAATGAGAGCACGCAAAATAAAATTATTAACCGTGATAAAGTAAGGTACCAAAGTTCTATATTTTTTTTCATTTTTTTACCGATGCAATTATCCCACATTGGGAGTGCATGAGGTGAAATGTGGTTTATAATGCGAAGGAAGAAAGTAGTAACGTGTGACTATGATCATACAAGCCTCCTTCCTCATGTGATTCCCTTTGTCATATCCATTGTATTGCCTTCCTCAAAAATGATTTGTCCACATATCTTGTGTTGTGCAGATTCCCTATCAATCATCATAGCCCACGTGTCCTTGTGTTTCCTGCTTATTTTTTGTGTCCTCGATGGTCTAATTATCCTCTGGTTTTCATGGGTCTTGCTTAGTTATCGTGTCCTCGGTGGTCCAGTTGTCCTCTGTTGCCTCGCTTCCTAGGTGGTCCAGCTATCCTCTGGTCCCTCCTCGTGTTCTCAGTGGTCTAGCTATCCTCTGGTCCCTTACATCCTTAGTTTACCTGGTGGTTCTTAATTAGTCATAAGTCATGTTTTCACTTGTCAAGGTACACAATGTTTGATTCATTTTTGGTTGTCTTGTATTCGGTTGGTTGATTCATATCTGGTTGTCTTATATTCGATCGGTCAGAGGTCATGTTCCCCTGTCAAAGGTCATAGAATAGTTGTCTAGTCAAATCATGTTCATGAAAAATTGTTGCTAAAAAGTTGTCAAAAGTAATCGAAAATTTGTTGGTGAAAATTTGTTGAAAAATTGCTAGTCAAAAGTTGTCAAAAATATACTACTCAAAAGTTGCAAGGAGAGCCATAAAATCCACGTTGTAGTTGGAGCGACATTGTGAGCATAAATTAAACCAGACTTTTATCCAGATTCATCAGCATTTTGTAGAATCAAAGACAACTATTGTACTAGCACATGAGAAAAAAGTGGATAAAAGAACCAAATGGACGACAATCAAGTTTTGAGGATCCAAATTAAAGGAGCTTGAACTCACAAAGAAGACCTCGTAGAAGCAAAGGTACACAAAGTTCTTCTTCTCCTTTAGGAATTGTTAGCTATAACCCAGGTCATCCATTCATTAACAAAATGACATCCAATACCTCCTCAAATTCCTCCCATGAGAACATCACTCAAGTGGAAATAGGAAGCCCCATGGTCACTACCAAAACATTACTTAAATTAGTAAAGGGTATTCACAACATGAATGTCAAAATAACCCAACTACTCACCAAAAAATCCCAACCAAATCTCCCTAGCCCAAACCACTAGAGTACGGAGCATCAGTACAAATACTATACACACCACAGAGGTAATAATGGTCATTCCCCAAATTTCAATGGCCAAATAAATAATGAGGATAGGGGAAACGAAGTAGTTTTTGAGCAACAAGGGAATTTTGGTAGATCTACCCAAAATCGCCTCTAGAGACAGAGGAATAATGAGGACCAAGAGAGACACAAATTTTACCACCAACCAAGAGGTCCTATTGGAGTCAATTTCCCACACATTGACATGCCCACCTTTGAGGGTCATGATCCACGTGGGTGGATAGCCAAAATGGAAGGCATTTTGGAATTATACCAATTTTGTGATGTAGAAAAAGTTTCTTTTGCTACAACCAAACTAGGTACTAAAGCTTATCAATGGTTCACATTGTACAAATGCGATATGAACAAACAACCTCCCTACTAGGATGATTTTAGTGACGCCTTTCTCTATAGATTTGATGAAGGTCCCATAGCTTCCTACACGGTGTGGTTGTTGTCACTTAAGAATACAAGATCTGTAGGGGATTATATCTCAGAATTTACTAGTATGCTTTACTATGCAACAAACTTACAACCAAATGTGGTGGTAGCAGCTTTTAGAAATGGGTTGAAAGTGAATAATAAAGTCGAATTGGACTTACAAAATCCATCCAGGATAGATGAGTTTATAAGGGTTGCCAAGTTGGTAGAGATGAAGGTGCAACTGGGAACATCCACACGAAATGATTCATATGGTTGACCTTAATTTTGCAATAATTCTTTTCATATAAATGATCAACCATCAAGATACTTCTACTATAAATGTCGTAATCATCATCCAAAATATCAAGAATGTATACCATGACAGAACTTCCAAATTGAATATGCTGATAAGGAAGATGAAGAAATAGAGGAACACAGTTCACCTAAGGATCCCAAAGTCACTGACCAGAGTGAAAATGAGGAGGTTGTCACTGAAGAAGATACCATGACTATTTTAGTATATGCTCTTATGGGGTTATCCTCTCACCATACAATCAAGGTAGCAAGATTCATTTGGAAAAGGAAGGTAACAGTATTAATTTATTCAGGCAGTACTCACAATTTTATTGATGTAAAACTTGCAAGGGTATTAAATTTGCACATCTACTCTTTGAGTCGATAGATTTCAAGTTAGAACTGCAAGTAGGGAAACTTCTCAATGCCTAGGTAAGACCTCTTCAATTTCATTAAAAATGGGTAGTTATATTTGGCATGGTCCCCTTTTTTTTCATGGAACTAGGGAATTCATAAGTTATTTTGGGTGTTGCATGGATGTAACAACTGGAAGCCATGGTGGGTTTTAATTACAAGTAGAACTATGTGGAATGGCAAGAGAATGGGAACACCATTCACGTTCAAGGAATGCCAACACCTCCATAAAAAATAGTAAGTTCACATGGCATGGAAAAGATATTAAGAAATATGGCTATGAATTCATATCCCAAATTACTTGCATGGAAATATTTGCACAAGATATGCCATAAATCCAATCATAAGATCTCCAAAACATTGTTTCCAACTATGAGGAGGTTTTTCAAGAACCAAAAGGACTACCACCCAAATTATCCCATGACCATGCCATACACCTTGTTCCAGGAAGTCTTCCACCTAATGGTCGTCCTTATCGATATCCCAAACCCTAGAAAATAAAAATTGATAAGATTTTCCAATAAATATTAGAACATGGTGTCATCCATCACAACACTAGCCCCTATTCTTCACTAGTAGTATTGGCTCATTGAAAAGAAAATTCCTGGCGTATGTGTCCAGACTTTCATCATCTCAACAAAATCACCATCAAAGATAAATTTCTTATACCTATCATTGATGATTTATTAGATGAACTACATGATGCAATTTTTTTTACCAAATTGGACTTACATTCAGGGTTTCACCAAATCATATTTAGGGAGGAGGATATTCCCAAAATAGCTTTTCGTACTCATGAAGGTTATTATGAATTCTTGATCATGCTCTTTGGTCTCACTAATGCCCCATCTATATTCCAAAGTCTCATGAACCATGTGTTTTGTCCATTCCTCCACAAATTTGTCCTAGTCTTCTTCGATGACATACTCATCTATAGTAAATCTTGGAAGGATCATTTATCACATGTGGGAAGAGTTCATATATTACATAGGGAAAATTTGTTTGAAAAATGATCTAAATGCCGTTTTGGTGTATAAAAAATTGAGTACCTAGGTCATATAGTATCTTAGGAAGGTTTTAAAGTGGATCCCAATAAGATTAAGGCAATTCAGGATTGGCATTTACCTAAAACCATGAAGAAACTTCATGGTTTTTTGGGTCTCACTAGCTACTATCACAAATTTGTGCGTAACTATGGTAAAATTGTAGCTCCTCTCACAACACTCACAAAGAAGGATGATTTTCATTGGTTCTAAGTAGACACTCAAGCCTTCGAGGTTCTTAAAAAAGAAATGTGTACTACCCCATTTTGGCAACTTCAGATTTTCACAAACCATTCATCATTGAATGTGATGCTACAGAAATAGGTATTGGTGTAGTATTAATGCAGGAAGGTCATCCCTTGGCATTTGAAAGTAAACAACTTTTGGAAAAGAATTTGGGAAGATCCACATATGAAAAAGAAATGTTGGCTATTCTACATGTAGTGGAGAAATGGAGACACTACTTAATCAATAGTCATTTCATTATAAAAACAGATCATAGTAGTCTCAAGCATTTTATAGAACAAAGGTTCTCTTATCTAGAACAAAACAAGTGGTTGAATAAATTATTGGGATATGAATTTGTTATTGAGTATAATAAAGGGAAATAAAATGTGGTAGTTGATGCATTATCCAAAAAATATGAAGATGAAGTGGTCATCAATGCTATTTCTGGTCCTTGTTTTCAATGGGTGTCTCAGTTATAGGAAGAATGGTTGTCCAATAGTGAAACAACTCAAATAATTTTGGAATTGTTAGTGGGTTCATCCAAGCACCCTATTTTATCCTATGATGACAATATATTACGAAAGAAGAACCGCATTTACATTCCACACAATTTGACAATCAAATTGGGGATTCTATATGAGTCACATGCTTCCCCATCAATAGGACATTCAGGTTTTTTTAAAACTTATATGCGGGTTAAAAAATCCTTCTTTTGGAAAGGATTAAAAGTAGATGTCAAGCAATGGGTAGCTGATTATGAAGTATGTCAATGCAATAAGGGCAAAACAGTCAAATTACCAAGATTACTTCAACCCTTACCCATTCCAGATCGTCAATGGGAACATATTTCCATGGATTTTATTGAAGGTCTTCCTAAGTCAGAAGGTAAAATAGTAATTTTCATGGTAGTTGATCACCTCTCCAAATATGCTCACTTTCAAGCTTTACAACATCCATTTTCAGCAAGCAAAGTGGCTAAGGTATTTATGGATTCAATTTTCAAATTGCATGGAATGCCCAAAAATATTGTAAATGATTGAGATCCCATATTTACTAGCAATTTTTAGAGAGAATTATTTTGACTTAGTGGTACCAAATTAAATATGTCTTCTGCATACCATCCACAAAAATATGGTCAAACAGAGGTAGTTAACAAATGTTTGGATACCTACCTAAGATGTTTTATTCAGGATAAACAATATCAATGGAGTCAGTGGTTATCATTGGCAGAATGGTGGTACAACACTTCTTACCATTATTCCATTAAGATGTCTCCTTTTGAAGCATTGTATGGAACTAAGCCACCAATAGTAGTAGATTATGTACCAGGATCTTCCAAAGTGGCCCAAGTAGATGATTGGTTTCAGCAACATCAATCAATGCTCACCATTCTCAAAGACAATTTGATCCATGCATAGAATCATATGAAGCAACAATAGGACACACATCATTCATAAAGAGAATTCATTATTGGTGATATGGTATTCTTGCATTTATAGCCCTACAAACAATTGTCACTAAAGATCAAGTCAATTCAAAATTTGGCTCCATGATTTTATGGTCCTTACAAGATTGTGCATTGCATTAGAGAAGTAGCATATCAATTGGAGTTACCTTATTCCTCATGCATACATCCAACATTTCATATTTTCTATCTCAAGAAGGTGATTGACTAGCAAGTACAATCTCAGTCAGAATTACCAGTGCTTGATGAAGAGAGGCGTATATACCTCCAACTGAAAGTAATTTTACAAAGCATAACTCTCACACTAAGATCTCATCACATCTAAGAATTTCTCATCAAATTGCAGGACTTACCCAAGGAAGATGCTATATGGGAACCTAAAAGTATTTTCCAGATATTTCCAACTTTGAGGATAAATATTTCTGAGGAGGGAAGTCATGTTACATTCCATACTTAGTCGTTGGCCAGTTCTCCAAGGAGTGAAATTTTAAATATTTATACAATAGGAATTAGTTTGATTTGGATTATCTATCATAAATTATTATATTTCACTTGCGATTATGCATAGCCTCCATGACAGGGATCTACCCTCCCTGAGGGGTGACTTTCTCATTTAATTCTTGATTTAATATTCCAATTGTTTATCTCTACTGTATATGGTTTTGTTACTGGTTTGATAGGTTAGCTTATTGCATTTCTAAGAGTTGCTATATACAATTGTGGGAGAGGATCTTGGATACTTTCACTCAACCATTCCTAATTTTTGCATAGAAATAATTGCATATATCTTCCCCAAAAGTGCTTTCTTTGACTAAAGTAATTCAGACATATTATACCCATAATTATTTTTCTTCACGAACATATAGAGAATGATATGTATTACAAATACTCAATATGTTCTTCTCACATTCATTAAGTCTTTCGCTTTCACATGTCTCACATTCATTGCATTCAAAAGGATACTCTAGTCTAGCACTTGATAGTTGACCTTCTCATGTACTCCCAAAATATTTCACCACAATCATGCCCTTCAATTTATCTCAACAATTCATAATCATATCACACAATATATTTTCACAATTCTTTCATGGCTACCCCCATAAAACACTTGTCTTTTCTATTTCCACACTTTGCTCAAAAGACTATGCACTCATTCTCTTGTTCTAACAAAAAGAACTTTCATTCATAAAACCATAGTGCATTAATGAATTCTCACTATCTTTTATTTTGTCCTTTTGAAGAAAACTTTCATACATAACTTTTCATCAATAAAATTTCATTTCTAGATATAACTTAAAACACACTTATCTCTTATTTCCTTGCCTTCCAAAATATTTCTTCTTGCACTAGAACTCGAACCCTGGTCTTTTCCCACAATCCTTATCTGCTGGCAGTGAACCACTTCCACTACACAACTTGATGGAAGGTGATTCCACACTCTTTAATTTGAGGATGTGGTCATCTTTCTTCAACCCAAAATGTAGTCTTTGTAGAATACAAACTCAACATTGTTGCTCTCTTTTTCTTCCACACACTTGCCTCTTCAGATTTCCACACAACTGCCTCTTGCGTTGATGTTATGTTTGCTGGATTAGGGTTACAATGACTTGCATACATTATTTCTTTTTTTCGTGCCAATACTTCCACTGCAAGATAATGGATTTAATTTATATGCAAATTAATCAACAATGATATACCTTTATGTCTTGTTCTTGTGTAAGTATTTTGAGCGTAAATATGATCATAGCAATTTTGAGATATATTTCACTATCATTGTTATCATATTTATATTGTGAACACTTGACATGTCCCACAAAGATCTCCCTTGAAAAAATTGATCTATGTAGACAATGTGTCTTTCTCTTTTCTAATGTTGCTCAGAATTTATCATAATATTTACTATTGTGTATACTAGATTTGGTTTCTTTACAAGAACTTAAAATTTGTTTGGTCTCTGGTGTAGCATAGATGACTTTTCACTTGTTCTAAAGCACACTCTTGTAAATGAACTTTGTTCTCATTAAGAAAATGGTACACTTCATTATCTAAGATCAACACTCAACAAATAGTGCACTCTCTTTCAAACACAATATTCATGAATGGTGCACTCTTCCTCTTCCAAGCTCAACACTCAATGAATGACACACAACACTCAACACACTCACACTCTCTCAACGAATAACACATGAGACTTAGTTAATGGTGAATGGCACACTCACTAAATTAATTATGCACAATACTTAGTGAATGGTGAATGGCATACTCACTCAACAATTTGGCACACTCTCTCAATGAACGATGCACTGTCTCAATGAACGACACTCACTCTCAATGAACGATGCTCACTCTCAACGAACGATGCTTACTCAATGAAAAAATTTATGAATGTAGATGAGGGTATACGAATTAAATACTCTTATCTTTCCTCAAGGACAACATGAAGGCTATTCACAATAAAAACACATTCTCAACCATAATGTTTTTTTTTTTAATTTACATGGTGGAATTGGTAGCCGTCATGAATCCGGGAAGGCTATCTGAATTTTATGGTTGCCATAGTATTCTATGTTATTCGCCCTAGAATTATCCACATAAATCTCCATGCAGTGTGCCCTTATAACCACCATGTCATAATCATTTTAAACATTTGATGCCACTAAAAGCACCAGGAAAGGGAGAAACCTTCAATCTAAACGAGGCTTGATATTTGAACCTTGGACCTTCGCCCCCATTATAGGATGCCATAATTATAACCATATATATATGAATAATTTTTTAATATTTTAACCATAAGAGTTGGCCCTTATAATATTCAATATATTTAAAAACTTTCATTTAAATATTGCCCACTTTAAGACCTTACTTTAATATTTAAATATTTAATTTAAATATTAAAGTGTACATTACCAATTAATATAAAGAATGTACATCACCATTTTAATTTCTCAAGCACCATAATATTGAAAATGAAATATTTTATTCTTAAACATATTCTTACCTTTGACATCAATGCCAAATCACACTTCCATTCTAGAACTCATCACTCTTGAAGAATATTTTTGCCTTGAATACCTTGTTCCTTTGACATCAATGAGAACTAACTATTTCCAACAATCTTCCCCTTTGTCATTGATGATAACCCTAAAAAAAAAAAAATCTTTTAATGCAACTGGATTCTTAATCTACTCCCCCTGAGAAGTTGCTCCCCCTTACTAAAATCTCTCCCTCTTTGACATCAATGGCAAAGGGCTCCTTCTGGGGCTAAAAATAAAACACTTAGCTCAGTCTCCTCACCACCTCCTTTTCTTGAGGTTATTAATTTTGGGATGGGAGTAAAGTTACTCCCAAGATACAATGCTCTTCTTATTTTTCAATATTTTTTCAAACTTTTGAAGTCATACCTCTTTGAACATTTTGAGCATCCTTTTTCTTGCTTGTCTTTGGAAGTTCCAAAAATTTTGTTCTACACCACTTTTCTCTATGCCTAAAATTATTACAATTGTAACACCTGATGTTGTAGTGCTTGAAGGTATAAATTAATTCTTCGTGAAGCTATAATCATTCTTACCATAAACCCTAGAATCTATCGCTTTATGACCAAAATTATTGCAATTGAAACACATGATGTTGCAGTCCTTGGAAAGTGCAAGTGACTTGAAATTTCTCTTGTTAAAGCCTTAATCATTTTTATCATGAACCCTACAATGTATAGCTTTATGACAAAAATGATTACATGAGATATAATAAAATTGGAAGAAATATTCATCTTGCCTTGATCTCATGGTTCTTTCTTTGCTTTTCTTATGATGGTCCCTGTTCCATGATGATTCTTTGTTTGCTTCCTCTTTGATACTACCACTTCTCAAATTATCAGTATAGGTCTTAGGATCTTCTTCAAATACCTTCTTTGATGCTTCTATTTAATTTGATATTGACACATCTTCTTGTACATCTTGACCTTCCTCATAACCAAGTCCAGTATTCATAAATGGAGATCTCCTTGTTTTGATAATATCATCCAAATATTTTGAGCTTTTCCTAAACTAATATATCTTATTATTGAATTTCTCAATAGTAAAACTTTCTTTAAATTTTTTTCTTGTAATCCTTTTCTTCTCCACTACTACTACCTCCATTTTATAGAAAATTAGCTGCATAGTGACCAATGTTACCACAACTAAAATATTTCATAATCTATATAATTTTGTGTTTTCTTGGACCCTTATTATTTCTTCTCACAAAGTTAGCCTCTTCTTCACTACTTGATTAATCATTTTATTCTTGTTCTTTATTCTTTTCCTTCTTTGAAGCTTTGAATGCTACCTCTCTTTTTTATGTTTGTTCTTTTTCTATCCTCATATCATATGTTGTGAGAATTCCATGTAGTTCATCCATGCTTAAAGTTTTGAGATTCTTCATCTCTTCTATTGTTGAAACCTTTGCATCATACCTCATAGGGAGTGACCTCAATATTTTCTGAACAATAGTATATTACTCAATATTTTCTCCAAGACCATGAATAGTGTTGAAAACCTCATCAACACGAAGTAGATACATAGCAATATCTTCATCATATTTAATTTTCGAGTTTTAAAAATTCCTTCTGTGTGTTTGAAGTTTTACCATTTTGACCTTGTCATCTCCTTCATATGTTCTCTGTAACTTATCCCATATTTCTTTTACTAAAGTACATTGCATGAATTTCAAAAATTTAGATTCACATAACCCACTCAAAATTGTATTCATTACATTGGCATTATATTCATATGGTTTCTTACCACTTGCATCTGTAGTATTTGTAGATGGTGTGAATCAATTTTCAACGGATTGCCATGTATCATATCCATGTGCCATCAAATAAGTCTTCATCCTCACACTCTAGAAAGCATAGTTAGTCCCATAAAATAATGGAGCCTTATTTGATGAAAACCCTTCCTTATGATCCATTTATGTTCCTGTAATATCTCCCTTCAAGTTGTTAGGCTTTCACAAAGGAACAAGCTCAGATACCAATTGAAGAACACAAGCTTATATTGAGAGGGGGGTGAACAGTATAAGATAAAAAAATTTACTTTTATTTCCAAAATAGTATTATCCAATATTATCAATTGCAATAATTAAATAATGCACATATCATCACACACATAAGAGACACAAATTTAACATGGATCAACCAATGTGGGCTACGTCCATGGAAAAAATATTTTTTATAATTTTTTTAACGAATCTCTTGAGAACCAATTTCCTATTACAATGTTTATGGGCACAAACCCAAAGGATACACCAATCCCTTATGCTCAAGTTTGTTGACCTCTATCCATAGGAGACACCAACCCCCTATGTTCAAGTTCATGGACCTCTATCCACATGAGACACCAATCCCATTTGCTCTAGTTTTTAGACCTTTATCCATAGGAGACACAAATCCCCTCTGATATGGTTTGTGGAACTTTATCCATAGGATATACCAATCCCCTTTTCTCTAGTTCATAGACCTCTATACACAATAGACACCAATGCCCTTTTCTCTGGTTCATGGACCTCTATCTACAAGAGACATCAATCCCATTTGCTCTTGTTCATGGACCTTTATCCATAGGAGACACCAATATCCTTTGTTCTGGTTTGTGGACCTCTACCCACAGGAGATACCAATCCCCTTTGTTTTGGTTCATGTATCTCTATCCATAGGAGACACCAATACCATTTGTTCTGGTTTGTGGACATCTATCCATAAGAGACATTGATACCCTTTTCTTTGGTTCTCTTCAAATCCTGCTTAAATCTTCTCCAAGCCTACCCATAAGGCTTACTTAAATATTCTCCAAGTCTACTCGCATAGCTTTCTAAAATATTCTCCAAGACTACACACAAGGCTTAATAAAATCTACTCCAAGCCTACTCACAAGTCTTTCTCAAGTCTGCTCCAAGCCTACACATAAGGCTTGCTCAAATATACTCCAATAATCTACTCAAATATGCTTACAACTCTGCTCAAATCTCCTCATATAAACCTAATCAAATCTACTCATAATACCTTCTCAAATCTACCTTAGTAACATGCTTAAATCTGCTCTCAAATCTTACTCACAAACTCTGCTCAACCTACTCACAAACTCTACTCAACCTGCTCACAAAAATTGCTCAACCATTCCTAATTTTTGCATAGAAACAATTGCATATATCTTTCCCAAAAGTGCTTTCTTTGACTAAAGTAATTTAGACATATTCTACCCAAAAATTTTTTTCTTCACGAACATATAGATAATGATATGCATTACAAATACTCAATATGTTCTCACATTCATTAAGTCTATCACTTTCACATGTCTCACATTCATTGCATTCAAAAGGATACTCTAGTCTAGCACTTGATAGTTGACCTTCTCATGTACTCCCAAAATATTTCACCACAATCATACCCTTCAATTTATCTCAACAATTCATAATCATATCACACAATATATTTTCTAATTCTTTCATAGCTACCCCCATAAAACACTTGTTTTTTCTATTTCCATACTTTGCTCAAAAGACTATGCACGCATTCTCTTATTCTAACAAAAATAACTTTCATTCATAAAATCATAGTGCATTAATGAATTATCACTATCTTTTGTTTTATCCTTTTGAAGAAAACTTTCATACATAACTTTTCATCAATAAAATTTCATTTCTAGATATAACTTAAAACACACTTATCTCTTATTTCCTTGCCTTCCAAAATATTTCTTCTTGTGCTAGAACTCAAACCCTGGTATTTTCCCACAATCCTTATTTGTTGGCAGTGAACCACTTCCACTACATAGCTTGATGGAAGGTGATTCCACACTCTTTAATTTGAGGATGTGGTCATCTTTCTTCAACCCAAAACATAGTCTTTGCAGAATATGAACTCAATGTTGTTGCTCTCTTTTTCTTCCACACACTTGCTTCTTCAAATTTCCACACATGTACCTCTTGTGTTGACGTTATGTTTGCTAGATTAGGGTTACAACAACTTGCATCCAATATTTATTTTTTGGTGCCAATACTTCCACTACAAGATAATGGATTTAATTTATATGTAAATTAATCAACAATGATATACCTTTATGTCTTGTTCCTGTGTAAGTATTTTGAGCATAAATCTGATCACAACAAGTTTGATATATCTTTCACTATCACTGCTATCATCTTCATACTGTGAGCACTTGACATGTCCCATAGAGCTCTCCCTTGAAAATATTGATCTGTGTAGACAATGTTTCTTCCTCTTTTCTAATGTTGCCTGAAATTTATCATAATATTTACTGTTGTGTATACTGGCTTTGGTTTCTTTACAAGGACTTCAATTTGTTTGGTCTCTGGTGTAGCATAGATGAATTTTTGCTTGTTCCAAAGCACACTCTTGTAGATGAACTATGTTATCATTAAGCAAATAGTACACTTACTTCTCTAAGCTCAACACTCAACAAATAACATACTCTCTTTCAAACACAATATTCATGAATGACACACTCCCTCTTCCAAGATCAACACTCAATGAATGACATACAACACTCAACACACTTAATCACACTATCTCAGCGAATAGTACATTGAACATAGCGAATTGTGTACAGTACTCAGTGAATGATGAATTGTTCATAGTACTTAGTGAACAACAAATGATATACTCACTCAATGAATTGGCACACTCTCTCAACGAATGGTGCACTTTCTCAATAAACAATTCTCACTATCAATGAATGGTGCTCACTTTCAACGAATGACACTCACTCAACGAATGAATATTCTCCTCTCACCCACTCTTCCAAATTTAGACAAGGTCATGCGAACGAAATAGTCTTATCTTTCGTCAAGGACAACACAAAGTCTCTTCACAACAAAAATATATTCTCAACCATAATGTTAGAACCATATATATGAATAATTTTTTAATCTTTTAACCATAAGAGTTGGCCCTTATAATATTCAATATATTTAAAAAAATTATTTAAATATTGCCCACTTTAAGACCTTACTTTAATATTTAAATATTAAAGTGTACATTACCAATTAATATAAAGAATGTACATCACCATTTTAATTTCTCAAGCACCATAATATTGACAATGCAACCTTTTATTCTTGAACATATTCTTACCTTTGACATCAATGACAACTCACACTTCCATTCTTGAACTCATCACTCTTGAAGAATATTTCTGCCTTGAATACCTTGTTCCTTTGACATCAATGACAACTCACTATTTCCAACACTATTCTCTTATACACCACATATACACTTGCTCTTTGCTCTTATACACTATAAAAAGTAAATTTTTCATTGTTGAAGTTTGATATATTTACATGTATTGAATTGATTTACGATATGGAGACATTATCTTTTGAATATTATAGGATTTTGTTAATATTTTATTAGAGTAAAATTGTATCTTTTGAATATTAGAGTATTTTGTTAATATTTTATTAGAGTAAAACTATAACTATATGTATTTTAAAAGTAACAAGTTATACAATTCTATCATCACAAATTGTTTCTAGCTAGTAGATATAACAATATTTTTGTATTCTTTCATCCTTAGCATTGGAGGAATGAGAATAGATTAAATTTTCACATATATTTTTTTGAAATTAGTGGTTTACTATGGGACATTCCCTATTGGTTTTTAGTTGCTATTTTCTCTTATACACTAGAGTTATAGGTAAAGTTATAGCACATGAATTTTGAATTTTAATAAAAATACAATTATAGGAATTGTTGATATTTGCTCTTATACACTAGGTATAGTTGCTCTTTGCTCTTATACACCACAAATATAGTTGCTCTTTGCTCTTATACACTACAAAAAGTAAATTTTTCATTGTTGAAGTTATATTATATGTATTGAATTGCATTGTTTCCAAAGCTTCCAAATCTCGACTTTGCTTTTTTTGCATCCTTTATATTTTTTTTAGGTGAGACCCTAAGAGGGTGGTTTAAAACTACTCTCTTAGGCCTAAGATATCTTAACCCTAAAAGGGTAGTTTACAACCACCCTCATAGCCCTAATAAGGTTATTTTAAACCATCCTCTTAGACTCTAAGAGGGAAGTATTTTGAGGTGGTTTTTAGCCACCTTCATATGTCGCAGAGTTTTTATGATGCCCTCATAGATGATAACTAAATAACCACCTTTAAATATCTTTAATGGTGGTTTAAAACCATCGTTAAATCCCTTTTTTGGTGTAGTGAAATATCATATTCAACATTTTTTTTCAACATCCTATTTATCGTTAGAGTAATGGACAAGTTGAGGCTACCAATAAAACTATCATTGCCATTCTAAAGAAAATTGTACAAGCAAATCATAAATATTGGCACCTTCAAATTTCCCTAGAATTATAGGTATATCAAACTAGCATTTGCATGCCTATTGAGGTAACCACTTTTTCCTTAGTCTATGGAGCCAAATGAATCATACCCCTTGAGCTCAATATCCCCTCCTTGTGCATCTCTTTACAAGAATTTATGGATGATGACACAACACAACAAACACAACTCGATAAATTGACTCTTCTTGATGAAAGGTAAATTAATGCCCTAGAGCATATTTGTGTTTATCAATATTGGGTTAAGTGATCTTACAATTCTAAATTCCATCCTTGGGAATTCCAAGTCGGTGATCTTCTCCTCAAGGAAAATCAACAAAACTCTCATTTAACTTTACATTTTTGTGATATGTTTGGTACCAACTGGTTGGGTTTGTTTATTGTTAAGCAAAAGTTCAAAATAGGAGCCTAGAATATTACCACCCTCAAGGGAGTTGAGAGGCCTAATCCCATCCACATCATTCACTTGAGAGCCTTCTATGCCTGATCCACCAAAAATCCAAAATAAAAATTAAAAAATCCAACATTAAAAAAATGCAAATACATTAAAAGTCAAAAAAATATATCATTACAAAAAAAATCAATCCAAAGCATTTTCATTGCAGGCACATTCAATTCTTATTACAAGTGCATTCATCCCTAATCTACTTGTATTCAGTTTTATTCTATCCTTTTCTTACCTTCTTTCCTCGCACAACACTCTTCATTGTATGGTCATGATTCGAGTAACTACATACCATGGACCTTTGTGCTTTCTCCCTTATATTTTTCTCTTCTCCCTTCTTTCCTCTCTTCTTCATCCCTTTTTTTCTTTTCCACTGTCTTCTCTCTTCTTATTCATTAATTTTTGCTTTCCATATTTTTATCTCAATCACTTCGTTTCATCCTCTATTTGGTCTCATTTTTTCCCTCAAAGAAGTTTTAATTTTTGTTTATATTATTTTTTCCAGTGCTAAGATACTTCTTGTTGTTGTCTTAATCAAGGGTATCTTCCTATCATAGTGGCCCTAATTCATTATATTTTCATTTTTACAATGCTCACTTCACTTAAATTCACCCATAATCATCACTATGCATATGCTTTCACCATCCATATGATGCCTTGTCTCTTTTGAAGTCTCTGATTTGAAGAAACTATAGGTTCTTTCAATAATTCAACCATTCCTAGTTTCTCAATCAACCTCTATTGAATGTCAATCAGCATTTGAGTGCTATATATTATTATGGTTAAATCAAATCTTGTTTTGGACCATGCACATGTATCACGCATTAATTTTATTTCATTTCTTATAAAATATGAACTCATGAGTTGCTATCACCATAAAGTAAACAGTTTCCCCTACTCACCCTATCATGCACATGATCTAACCCTAAGAATTGGCAAAAGAACAAGCACAAATAAAAAATTTAAAAAAAGAGCAAAAAATCTTGAATCCCTAGAATTCTCAAGTCCTTAGATTATGGGGTTAACCTCCATCGGGACTATAGACACTTGACTGATAGTGGAGTACACCCTTCATGTGGCAATACGTCTGTCATATTAGTGATATTGTTTTGTACATACCTATGTACACTCACGAGTGAGCTAGATTATTAGCATAGGTCATAAATTATTAGTCCAACCTCACTCAAAATAGATAATGAATATTAATTGCACACACTGTTGATCCTTGAGACACCTGATTCCCTAGGATGATCTTAGTATCTTAGATGGCCTAGTTGATTATTAGATGAGTTTGATTGTTGTCACTAGGGTGTTTGAGTCTTTTACAAGCAGCTTTAGATTCTTCATCCCTAGAATATACAAGTTGACAAGTGGTCTTATTCTCATTTCACTTTGCCATCCATTTCATCCATATTTTGTATACCTTGTTACCTTTAGTCTTGCTGTCAAGGTTAGTATGATTATGTTGATGTCCTTGATTAATCCATAAACAACAAGTTCATTCATATCTATCTAGGTGTCTCTTACATGGTCATCAAATGCACATAGACATATTCATTTTTGTATTCCCAATGTAGACTTTCATGTATGTCATCTATACCATCTAATCCATACATTATCATCATAAATCATAATCTATTACAAAATTCAAGCCATACCATCATATCAATTAATTTACACACACCACACACATCACCAATAAAAATTCATTATATGTATGCAAAATAAGAATACATCACTAAATCATTCCCTATAGGCTACATATAGCAGATCCCTTAGGCTTATCATCATCACATATACAAAATTTTTCTACCGTGTAACATCCACATTAATTGACTAGCTTTTATTGGAAGAATGTGATACTGTTGTAAGTGGTTGTGGTTGCACGTGCAAGTTTCCACTCTGAAGTAGGAAATCGGTTGAGGCAATACCATCTCCTGGCAGAGACAAAGGTTGAAAGCATCAGGTAATGTGGGATATGATTTCATGCCTAATGCACCTTAGCCCGTGGGTACATAGAAGCCCACTAAGGAAATTGCATACAGGTCATGACTGCTTGTTGCTGCATTTTTGTGCATATATTGTCTACTAAAGAAAATATGACTTTGTTTTTGCTTGAAGTAGATTGATTTTTGATTTTATAAAAGAAAAAGTATTTATAAAAAAATAATAATAAACTATTTAGATTTAATAATATATATAAAAATATATATAATAGAAAAAAAAAAATTAATTAAATTAATAAATAAATATATATAAACATACATATATTAAAATATGTGTATAACAATAAGAATAACATGTGAATGAACTCGTATTTAAAAAAAAATAAAAATAATATGTATCATTTGAAAAAATGTCCTAGTGGATGTCTTAGTTGGAGGAATGTAGGCATTACCACCCGCTACAGAACTAAGTAATCTAATTGCATGAATCTAAGGTGTCACCATGAGAAATGTAATCAGCTCCTATAAATCAATGAGAAGATAATCGATTATTATCATGAAAAATTTGGAGAAATTCTTCAATTGTATGGGAGAACGACTATCTGGGTGAAGATCGATGCAGCTTCATAGTTTAGTTTTTAATTTCTTTCTTGTTGCCATTGATAACCAAGTAAGCCTCTTTAATTCTTTGTGACTATTGTGTGTATATTCCATGTATTTGACTATAACTGTTGTTTTTTATCCAATTAAAAAGTACCATTTACGTTATGTGCTTTATCTGGTTGTGAAAATGAAATACTAAAGCTTGGGGTATTCATTTTTGTTTAGAATTATTGGTTAATTGGAAATTTAAACTCATGACATTATTGAGTTCAAATTTGGATTGTATTGAGAAGGTCGAGTTGTTTTTTGGCTGCTTGATGCATCTTTGTATTCATATAGTTAAAATGCATTTAGCATAGGGCCAAGATGACCCAAAGGCTTTCCTCTATCTCCACCTTGAGAGGGTAATTTATTTGTGAAGGCATTTCATTGTAAGCTTAGTTGACTGTGCATGGAGATGTTCGCTCGAGCATTCGGTGTAGAGGAAATTAATGATAAATGAAACCACTCATTGTACAACATTACTATAGATGCGATAGAAAGATATACAATTATGTAAAGTATTTGAAAATTGTTGTATAATGAAATCAATAATAGTGTTTTACACTATGTATTAGAAGATATAACAAAATCAATTAGATATAGTGATATTCTATGTCTTTCTAATTTTATACTTCACCTATATTCAAATTTCTACACATGCAATTGCCTCTATTTTTATTTAATGTCCAAGTGAATATCATTGCAAAATATACAAGAAGGGTATTGATTGGAATTAAAACCATTGTATTTAACTGTACATTATCAATTTCTAAGTAGAAAAATTCAGATTTAAATTAAAAATTATAGCTTGATGAAATTAGATGCGTCAATAAAAGTTTTTATTGGCCATGTTAAAATGTCACGTCTCAAAACCCTTGTGTGTAAGTTATTAAGCTCGAAAGAAGGGGCATCGAGCTCATTGATGGAAGGCATTTTTGATAACATATACATAATTTAAACTTGCCAAAAATTAGGAAATAGGAAAGAAGTTTCAACTTAGGGCTGTGTTGTGGATTCATAAAAACATATCTTGGCATTATGTGAATTTCTTTTACCAAAGAAGCAAGGGAATGTTTGGACCTTTATGCTCTTGCATTAGGAATTAGTGGATGCACCCTCTTGTCAAAATATTTCAGTCAGAAAGTCGTATATTTACTCATAAATAATATTGGAGTAAAGAACTTAAATAAATCTTCTTAGAAGCGCTAGAGAAATTAGTGTAAATTTTCAACTAGATGGTCAAATTATATTGTATATTCCAGATTTGTTTATGATGAAAACCCATACAATATATGTACTTTTATGAAGCTACGATGAGTCAGGTGCTGGTTATAAATCTATTATAATTTATGGGAGCGGGCTGGCATCATATAGGAAGAAACCAAATATTTTCTTTCTATACGAACCTCGCACTGCCGCTACTAGCAAATGATTAGGATTTCTTCATTTGAATTTTATTTATAGTCGATGCTTGATGTTGTAATATCAAGTAATCCTGGTTGGATTCAATCTTTGCGTCTCTTTTATAAATAAAAATAAATTATAATAGTTGAATTGCTTTACCTTTAGGTTTAAGCTCCAAAGCAACGACATAAACATATGATAATATGGTATAAAATTAGAGTTATAGAAACAATGTCCATTGGAGACAATGGGAACATAATAATAATTATTGTAATAGTAAGTATAACTCTTTCCTTTATACAATAAAATGGGGAAGTGGTAACTTTTAGGTTTAGTGTTGAATATATCATTTTAAAACTATGTCATTATGTCATCCTCTGTCACGCATTGGGAGACTCCAGGAATCAAATCCTAGTAGTTTGTAGGGTATAACTAAAAACCTCAGGAAAGGAAATTATAGTAAATGAATCAGGGAATTAATTATTATTTTTAATGCTTTACAATCGATTAAGATAGGTGGTAATATTATTGTATTATACATTTAAAAATTAAGCTCTAAATATTAACAAGATTAATACTTTAAAATAACTATCTTATTTTGTTTAAAAGGGTTGTGTCCATAATATTAGCACTAGAAATTCATGATAAAGAGTATATTATAATTATTATGATAGCTTTTGATAGAGTATAGGTCATCAATGTAAATTCTAAAGTTTGATTTGAAAGTTTTTGGTTGTAAATTATATTGGGAGTCAAATTTGTTTTTAAGATATAAAAGTATATTTTAAAATGCAGTTTCATTGTGATATAAAGTAGTGGATACTAATAAAACCATGTAAAGATATAAATCCACATTGAATAAACCTCTACACAACTGAATTTTTTTTTAAACAATATCAATGCAATAATAATATCAAGGAGGATGACTTTTCAAGGATATAATGATATTGAGTAGAATATCATCCACCCAATTCCAATAGTTCATGGTGGCAACTATTGTGATTCTGAGGTAATCGTTATCCAAAAAATTAAAAGGGACAGGGGTCCTACGCTATTGAGAGTAAAGTATAATGAACGGGATATTGTTCCATGTTATCATACGAGTAGTACATGAGGATGGTCATGATCCTACTCTAGTCGTGGAATAGCCAAGAAGACTCAATCTAGGGAGAAGATTTGAGGTTGAAAAGTCCAACGATAGATGGTATGGGCAACATTACTATCAAATGGAGTTGGGCCTAAGACATTTGGTCTGAAAGCCATGTGATGGTGGACCCTGGTTAAATCTTAGTTGAAGGTCAATGATCATGCACTAGCATAGCTACGCTAACTCAAATTATAAATCCTTAATAATTGATTGGTCAGTGGACCAATATGGACAAGAGTAGGATTATGAATCCAATTACACCATTCTTTGAGATGGGGAATAAGTTCATCCACCTTTCCAGGTGTTATGGGCCCTGGAAAGGCAACCCCATGCCAAGATCAAGGAAACTTGAGGAAGGAGTAAGGATATAAATAATGGTAACTTAACGTAGGAAGTTGGTCGGTCCCAAGCACTTAAGATACCATCTATAGTGGTAAATGATATTTAAGTGTAATCCTCTATGCCAAAGTAATAATACAATATTAGGTATAACAACATAAATGTGTGATGTTTATGTTTGTGTTTAGTAAAATTTTGAATTTTGTATTTTGACAACCAGGTGAGTAGACGTGGATTGTTATAGTTGATATCAGAGCTTACAAAACCATACGCTATAAAGCATAAATTGTTGTTTTAACATAATTCTTTTATCTCCAGGTATGGCAAGGACCTTAAGAAGGACCAATGTTAATATGCAAGAGGAAGTTGCAGAAGTCCTAAGGAAGGGGCTAAGATGACTCGTGAGAGAGTAAAAAAGAGTAAAAACTATTGAAGTACCTTGGTGAGTAGTCAGAAAATAAAAAGAGCTAGTGGCTACAAAAGCTACCCAAAATGATGAAAATATGGTAAGGATGATTCAATTTTTGTAGGATCAATTGAATCAGTAATGAGAAAATATGGATATCTATAGGGTTCATATGAGTGAGCACATGGATCAGTAGAGGGCGCAAATGGACCAACAACAGGAAATAATTAATCAACAGTAGAAAGTCATTGAAAGTCTGTCTAAGGGTAAATAAACTGAAATAATGAGTGAGTTTCCAAAAGGGTCCTCAAGGAGAAAATTTGGTGTAGAGTTACAAAAGTAAATTAAGAAATTAGATATATCCAAATTTAATGGTAAAGGATATGGTGAAACAACCATCAATTGGCTGAGTGAAGTCGAAGGGTATTTCTCAATCCAACCCCTTTGTTCAAAATCTAAAACAACTTGGGTTGTGGCACATTTAGAAGGTCCAACCAGGGATTGGTGGACCACCTACAAGAAAGTTACTCAGAAAGAAGTTGTTGATATTCCATGGGAGGAATTTGAAAGGGAATTTAAATATCACTTTCTCATGCCATAATTCTATATTGAGAAATATGGTGAATTCACTAACTTACACCAAGGTAACATGACTGTAATAGAATACTATCAAATATTTGTTCAACTATTGAAGTATGCCCTAGAATACGATAAGCATGAAGAATTTAAAGCTCAAAAATTTGTAATGGGGCTACATCCCAAATATGGACAACCTTTTGGAAGGAAGGTACCCAAAAATTTAATAGTTGCTTATGATGTTGCCCATTATGAGGAGGTAAGCCAAAAAAATGCAAAGGCTTATTATCAGCAAATTGAAAAAGAGGATTCCAAGAAAAGGAGATACCCAAAGCAGGATAGGGGTAGAGATCAGCATAAGAAGTTTAGAGATGGTGGATGGTATAGGGGTGATAATAGAAATAAAGGAAAGTATCAAGGAAATAGGGGGCAACCAGAATAAAGAAATTTCCAAGAAAATAGGAACAATAACCAAAACAGGAGTAAATATGTCAACCAAAACAAGGAAGGGGATAAACAAAAGAATGTGGGACCAAATGTATGCTATGCATGCAGAGCCTTAGATCATTTTGCAAGACAATGCCCACAAAAATATGATAAAAAGAATCCTATAGAAGAGGCCCCACACAGAATCTATGCTGCTATAGGTAAACCTAACCTTTTAGGCCAAGCTACTCCATTTTTTATAAAAGGAAAACTAGGCAAGAGAGATGTTCACATTTTGATAGATAATGGTGCAACTGATAGCTTTATTTCAACTAGTATTTTGAGGGACATACCGGTTAAACCTGGGATCATGGCAAAAGGGTGGCAAGTCGAGTATGGTTCAGGATAGACCTATATGGTTAATCAATGCTTATTTGATCCTCAAATAGATATACCTCAAGGAAAGATTAAATTGACACCTATATGTGGCTCCCTTACATGCCTTTGATATAGTCCTAGGAGTAGACTGGTTAAAAGCCCATAAAGCTCTACTAAATTTTGAAGAAAGGTGGTTGGATTTCACAGATGACTCTAATCGGTGAATTTGTGTCCATTGTAATCGAGCATCTTTTGAACCCCACCTAATGACCGCAATGCAAGTCAAAAGAGCCTTAAGGAAGGGATGTAGACTTTATGTGGTCAAGTTAAACAAAAAGGAAGAAACTGAGTCAAGCTCTGCTCTATTTCAATAGTATCTTGTTTTGAATGAATTTAGAGATGTTTTTCCTAAAGATCTACTTGGACTACCTCCAAAAAGAGAACTTGAATTTTCTATTGAGCTTTTATCAAGATCATATCTTGTAGTTAAAACCCCTTACCGAATGACACCACTTGAATTACAAGAACTTAAGATCTAGTTGTAAGATTTTTTAGAAAAAGAGCACATTAAACCTAGTGTGTCACCATGGGGAGCACCGGTATTGTTCGTTAAAAAGAAAAATGGATCTCTAAGACTGTGTATTGATTATAGGATGCTTAATAAAATGATAGTAAAGAACAAGTATCCCTTTCCTAGGATTGATGATCTATTTTATCAATTAAGAGGAGCTACAATATTTTCCAAAATCGACCTTAGGTCAGGTTATCATCAACTAAGAATCAGGGAAGAGGATACATACAAAACTACTTTTAGAACTCACTATGGACATTATGAGTTCACAATGTTACCTTTTGGATTAACAAATGCACAAGTTGCATTTATGAATTTAATGAATAGTGTGTTCAAAGAACAACTAGATCGATTTGTGTTGATATTTTTGGATGATATTTTGATCTACTCTCGAAATAAGGAAGAACATGACCAACACATGAGGATAGTTTTGGAAATTCTTAGGAAAAACCAATTATATGGCAAATTGTCCAAGTGCAAGTTTTATACTCCACAAGTTTAGTATTTGGGGCACATTGTTTCAACTGAAGGAATAGCTATTAACCCTAAAAATATTGAAGCCATAGTAGACTGGCCATCCCCCACCAATGTTTTTGAAGTAAGAATTTTTATGGGGATGGATGGATACTATTGATGATTTGTTAAGGTATTTTCAAAAGTTGCATTTTATATTACCAATCTACAAAGAAAAGAAAAATCATTTAAGTGGACAACTCAGTGTGAAGATGCTTTCAAAACCCTTAAATAAAAATTGATGACTACACCTATACTATAGATACCTGACCCCAAAAAACCATTTATAGTTTGTACTGATGCCTCTCTAGAAGGACTGGGTGGTGTCTTAATGCAATATGAGGCAATTGTAGCATACAAATCCAAAAAGCTTAAGAAACATGAAATAAATTATGCTACTCATGATTTAGAGTTGGATGTTGTAGTCCATGCTCTTAATATTTGGTGACACTACTTGTTGGGAAAGCCATTTGAGTTAAAAATTGATCACCAAAGCTTGAGGTACATTTTCACACAACCTTTGCTAAATGCTAGACAATGAAGATGGATGGAATTCCTAGTCGAATATGATTTCAAAATTGAATACATCAAAGGAAAAGAAAGCAAATTGGTAGATGCTCTCAGTCAAAGAAGACATATAGTTGCTATCACTCGATGCAAATATGGTCTAAAGGAGTAAATAAAAAAATTGCAAAAAATTGATGAGTTTTGTAAGCAATTTCGTACTAAGGTTGAGCAAGAACCAGGTTAGGATACATATTTTAGTATCAAACAAGATCTGGTGTATTTTTGAAGTAAAAAATAGCACCTGATGAAGAAAGGCTAAAAAGAACCATCTTGCAAGAAGCGCATTGTGCTCCATATTCTGCTCACCTGGGTGTAATAAATATGATGGAAAATTTGAAAATAGATTATTTTCGGCCCAAAATTAAGAAATATGTGGTTCAATTTGTTGCGAGATGCCTGGAATGTCAAAAGGTCAAAGCTGAACATCAACATCCTAGAGGACAACTACATTTATTTAATATACTAGAACAAAAATGGCAAGTGATATCCACAAACTTTATAATTGGTCTTCCCAAGACATGATTGATGCATAGTCGTTATACCATCATTAATTCTCAATGAATCTATCAATCCAGGGCAGTGTACAAGGCTATCTGCGGGAGAAGAAGTGAAACAACTATAACTTAGGTCAATCTAGGGCAACAAGTCTTATTGGTGGAACCGGTTGTGTGGGGGGTTTTGGAACATTCCTATCTCTAAATTGCATAAATTAAATCTGAATCTAAGTTGCAGAATTGGAAACTAATCATTAACTATAGAAATGAAGTCCTAATTACAATTACAGAATGAGACCTAATTATATTACAGAATTAACAGTTGCAGAATTGAAAGTCTGATCCTAATTGCAGAAAGGAAATCTAATTCCTTTTGTAGTAATGAAAGTTTAGATCTAATGTGAAAATAAAAACTATCAAAGTTCAGTAACAGAAGGTTGTCAATCTTCTGTTCAGATTTTGACAAAGAAAACATAAAATGCAGAAAATTGCTGAAAAACAGTAAATTCTGGAAATAACAATTTGAAAATAAAGTGAAAACTTTGCTAAAAGTAAGATTGCAACTAAAACTTTAAGCACAAAATTAATCTAAGCATAAATAAACTAATACTGTAAATATTGTCAACTATTTACAAGCAATTGACATAACAAGTTCTACAACTCATTCTGCTGCAGCAAAATCAGAATAAAAACTTGCTTTGTTAGTCCTCCTCCTAGGTCTGGAAGTGGCCAGCCTCTTTGTCTAGAAGAAGGTGTAAGTCTCTCTCTTTTTCTAAATCTTAATCACATTCATTTACAAGTAATTTGAAATAGAACTGGTGCACTTTATTGATCAAAAGACATGATTACAAGAATTCTGCTGAAAAACTGTTACAGGAGTGTAACAGTCAATTTCTAGTTATACTCTGTATTTTCTGCTAGCTTCCTTACTCTATTTTTTACCTATTTTTCTATATACCTCGCTCAATCTGAATGGGAGCAATATTTATAGCTATCCTGTGATCTGATTACAAACAAAGAATATCAAAAAGATCTAATCCTACAATGCTGCAGCAAATTCTGGTTTTATCCTAGAAGAGGACTAAAACCTGATCTTTCCCTTAATGATGGCTTTTGTCGGCAATGACAGGAAAGACAGATGGAAGATATTTCTCTTTACTGTTTTCAACCTTTATTTCCCTTTTTTCGACTTCAAAAATTGATCAAAAGGTCAAAAACACATTCTGTTCTTCATTCCGAAGATAAGTGGCTTCATTCCGAAGACAATGCAGTTTTCATTCCGAAGATCGCTCATTCCGAAGATACTGCATTCTCATTCCAAAGATCGCTCATTTCGAAGATACTGCATGCTTCATTCCAAAGATCCGCTCATTCTGAAGACGCTGCATTCTTCATTCCGAAGATCCGCTCATTTCGAAGATGTTGTGTTCCTTCATTTTGAAGATATCTATTCATTCCAAAGATATCTTGGTATGAACAAATATATGCTTTTCCATTGATTTCTTCTACATCTCTCAGGTGGGTTATCTCCTAAGATCAAATTCTAATGGTCTTCATCCCTTTCCTCATGTGAATTCCATGCCTTGCTATTTATGGACAAATGGTCGGAATTTACATGGGAAAGACCGATTTCTTCGCACAGACAACGAGCTTGCTTGCACTCGTTGCGGATTTAGGTGAAGTAAATGCTTGAGACAAATCAAAATATGATTAGTGAAATGCTGCTATTATTCTAAGCATATCCCATTGTAGAAAATCATAGCAAAAAGAACACAAAACTATGTAAAAAGCTGTAAAATCAACATATAATATTTTGAATACATTGATCATGCAAAATGGTTAATATACAACATATTAAATCAACTTAACTAACATATCAGATAAAACATAAGAGTTCATAGGCATTTTTAGTGTACAAAACATGTTATGATTGAGGCATTTCTAGGCCTCATCATTTTCCCCCCAACTTATATTAATGCATGCCCTCATGCATTCTGTTGGGCTATGGAATCGCATATGTCCATGTTTAGATTCCATGACCTGTAGAACAACTTCTTACCTATGTAATACCCCCTATTTTCCTGAATGTTTCTGAGCCAATATTCAAATTTTTCATCAGGTTGGGCATCTTCCTCAAAGTAGAATGGAACTGGAGACATTCATTTTGCTGTCATTCTGAAGACAATTTCATTTTGAAGATAATACATCAGGTATTGTTTTTGGCATTCTTGTTCCGAAGATTAGGCATAAATCAATATTTTCATTCTCAAAACATGTTTTTAAGTATGCCAACTCTTATGAATACCTTTTATTCTAATGGTTAATTGTCACATACTATATACCAATCATTTTACAATGAAGAAATGTAAGAAATATATACCTGATAAAAACAGTTAATGCCAGTTTTGAAGAATGACTGCTTTTGTTGATATTCTGCTAAGATTTTCTGCAACATTTCAAAACAAGTGCACTAGGTGAATTTGTACAATGATGGTTCAGAAATTTCTCAAGGTTATGCATGCCAAAAAACTGGTTTTCATGCACACCAACTCAGTAGTGCCTTAAGAAAAGGTTTTCACTGCTGGGTTATTCATTTTTCTCTCTCTTTTTTTTTTTTTTTTGATTTTCCCCATTTTTTTATTTTTACCTCTCCTTTTTTTTTTTTTCTTGATCCTAACTATGCCCATGAAGGAATTTCATGATTTCCCCTGAAACCATGCCCATGAAGGAATTCATACTCAGAATTTATTCATCTTTTTGTTTTCTATTTTTCTGATTTTTTTTTTATTTTCTATTTTTTTCTTGAAATCCACTGATCATGTTGATTGTTTTGAAGTGGAAGAAGGAATCTCTTCCAACTGCTGTGTATCCAAACTATCAAGTTGCTGCAAGAATTCTTCTTTAGTCAGAGGTGTATGGTATATCCTGAGGTGATGTCCACCCTGAGGCAATTTCCATTCACTACCAACTTTCTTCGTGACCCATCAATGGGGGATAAACGAGCTGCTCCGTTGTTAAATACCTCTTCAATCTAGTAAGGTCCCAACCATCTAGTTTTCAGTTTTCCAGGGAAGTCTTCATATTGAGAATCGAACTGTAAAGCCCAATCTCCTTGTTGAAGTTTCCTCTGCTGAATATGAATGTTATGCCACAACTTCCTTTGCTCCTGAATTACCTCAGTTTGGTGCAGAGCATCCAATCTAAGTTCATCCAATGAATTTAGCTGTAGAATCCTGTCTGTCTGTGCCTATGACAATTCAATTCCAATTTCCAATGCTGTGCGCAATGTTAGTAGCTCAAATTCAATAGGTAAGAGAGGCTTTTTACCAAAGACTAGTTCATAAGGTGTGAATCTAGTAGTGGATTTCCAAGTAGTATTGTAGGCCCAAACTGCTTCAGGTAATTTGTCTAGCCAATTTTTCCTATGAAAAGCTACTATTTTTGTCAAGATGCGTTCTAGTTCCCTATTTTTTACTTCAACCTGACCATTTGCTTGTGGGTGGTAAGGTGATGATTTCCTATGTTTGATTTCATACAATTCAGTAAATGCTTTTATGATTTTGGATGCAAATTGGGGTCCTTGGTCTGTGGTGATAGACCGTGGAGCTCCAAATCTCTGAAAAATCTGAGTATACAGGAAATCAGTGACCTTCTCTTCATGAACATGTTTGAAAGCACGCACCTCTACCCACTTTGTCAGGTAGCAAGTGCATACTAGAATATGCACCTTTCCTTGAGAAGGTGGATCAATAGGTCCTACAAAATCAAGCCCTCCACCTCTCAAATGGTTCTAAAACCATTTGAGGCTACAGTGGCATCTCATTTGTATGAGTGGGTTTCCCCATTCTTTGGCATGCATCACAATGCCTGATGTAATTTTTCACATCCTTGTGAAGAGATGGCCAATAATATCCTATCCCCAAGATTTTTCTAACTGTGCTTTTTACGGAATAGTGTCCACCTGAGGGTTCATCATGACAAGCTCTAAGGATATCATACACTTCATCCTTTCGGATGCACCTACGTAACACATGGTCATGACTGCACTTAAAAAGCATACCCTTAATCCATTCAAAAGAAGAACTCTGTTTGATCAATTGTTTTTTCTATTTTGAAGTAAAATGTGGAGGAACTTTCCCTGTGACCAAATAATTGGCTATATCTGCAAACCAAGGTGATTGAATTGATATAGAAAATAGTTTTTCATCGAGAAAAGTGTCATCAACTAATTCCCCTTCATCTGTGTTCTGCAACCTAGACAAGAAATCTGCCACAACATTAGCTTTTCTTGGTTTGTTGATTATGGTGATATCAAATTCTTGCAAGAACAAAGAACCAACAAATAATTCTTACACTTACCATAGGTTTATTCATCAAATACTTAATGGTTGTATGATCTCGTGTGAATAAATATTTGATAACCTCGTGATATAATGCCCGAATTTGTTGATGGCATAAATTATCGCTAGGAATTCTTTCTCAGTTGTTGTATAATTTTTTTCTGCTCCTATCAAGTTCTTGCTAATGTTGTAGATGGTATAATGTTCACCATTATCAATTTGTCCTAATGCTGCTCCAATTGCTGTATTGAAGGCATCAGTATGAATGTGAAATGGTAATGTCCAATTAGGTCCTCTGATCACAGGTGGAGTTATCAATTTCTCTTTCAAAGCTTCAAATGCTTCCTGACATTTTACAGTCCAGGAGAATTCAAAATATTTAGTCAATAAGGCAAACATAGGACTGGCTATTGTACTAAAGTTGGGAATAAACCTACGATAAAAACCAATGTGTCCTAGGAATCTTTTGACATTAGTCTGAGTTTTAGGAGGAAGGAGATTCTTGATAATTTCAACTTTCTTTGGATCAACTTGGATCCCTTCAGGAGAGATGTGATGACCAAGAACTATCCCTTCCTTCATCATCATGAAGCATTTATCCTGGATTTAAGGATAAGTGGTATGTTTCACAATGAGTTAAGACTTTGTCAAGATTTTTCAATGTAAAATCAAAAGTTTGTCCACATACTATGAAATCATCCATGTAAATTTCAACACTTTTGGTGGTCAAATCAGCAAAAATTGCTAGGACTGCTCACTGAAAAGTTGTTGGGGCATTACACAAACCAAAAGGTAAAACCCTATAGGCAAATGTTCCCCATGGACATGTAAAAGTTGTCTTTTCTTGATCTTCAGGTGCAATCTGAATTTGATTATATCCACTAAATCCATCAAGAAAACAAAAGTATCTTTTTCAAGCAAGAGTATCTAACACTTGATCTATGAAAGGTAATGGAAAATGGTCTTTGTATGTCACCTTATTCAATTCTCTATAGTCTACACATACTCTCATTTTTTCATTTTTCTTAGGAACTATTACCAATGGAGAAACCCATTGGCTATCAAAAATTGGGTAAATGAATCCTACTTCCAGGAGTTTTTCAATTTCTTCTTTCACAATATCTCTTAAGGCAGGATTCAATCTTCTTTGAGGTTGTCTGACCGGCTTGACTTCTTCAAGATAGATTCTATGGGTACATATATCGGGATGAACTCCCGACATATCTTTGTAGTTCCAAGCAAAAGCATGAACATGCTTCTGCAAAACAACTATCAATTTTTCTTCCTCTTCCTTAGTAAGTCGGCTGTAGATGTTCAAAAATTTGCCTGGTCGGACTTCTATTTGTTTTGTATTTAGAAGGACTGAATTCACTCCTTCATATTTGGTGTTTAAGGGATTAAGAGGACATTGCTGAGATGGGAGAAACGAAGCAGTTTCTGTTTCATTGCTGCTTGAGGGAAGCATATCTTGTATGGAACAGTGAGAAGGAAAAATTAGATGATGGTGCCATCCATGTGGTAGTGAAACAAAGTTTCCCCGTGATAGCATAGATGATTCATCTTCAAATTTTTGATTCTCCTCATTACTTATCAATTGTTGGATATTTGTTGCTTCCCATTCTAAACCTTGTTCATGTAGAACATTCATCAGGATTGTTTCATTTTCTAAGTTTTCTGTGTCACTGAGGTCTTCCGTGTGTTCTCTTACTACTAAGGTAGCTAGTGTAGAAATGACCTCTTCTGGTTCTTCATCTGAGTCAGAAAACCATAACTGACCTGAAAATTTGCTAGGTGGTTTTGCAGGAGGATATAAAGAAATTTGTTTCAGCTCAATACCATTTGAAATAGTCATATTTCCATATCTGCAGTCTATGAAGGTCGCTGCAGTTGCAAGCCAAGGTCTTCCCAAAATAATGGGATATCCATGTGCTGAATTTCTTGGCTGTAAAACCAAAAAATCTACAGGGAATTCCCAAGAAGAAACTTCTATAGGGACATCTTCAATGATTCCTTCAGGTTTTGCAACTGACCTATCAGCCATTTCTAAAACTATAAATGTGGGGCTGAGATGTTTGAGCTGTAATTGTTCCATTGTATCTTTAGTCATGACATTTATTGCAGCTCCTAGATCCACTAAAACATTTGATATTGGTACTGAACCTATGGTTACTGTGATAATCGGGCTTCCCGGATCACTATACTTTAGAGGTAGTAGTTTTCTAGATAAGAGATCAACTATCTTCCCTTCAACCTGCACCGTCTTGGGGAATGCTTTCTTCTTTCTTCCTGCTCTTTTAATGCACAAATTTTGAATAGTACTGTTAATTTTTGGTATTTCCTAAATGGCTTGCAATAAGGGTAATGAGATAGTCAACTTTTTGAGTTCTTTGACCAATTCTGACTAAAAAAATTTTGGTATTGCATTAAGTCTTTCAGGATATGGAACTATCCTTGGTAATTGTTCTGCTTGTGTCTCTTTTTCTATTATTGGATCCAATTTTTCTATTTCTATTGTTGGTTGGATTCTCTCTGGTTCTGATGATTCTTGCTTTTCATTATCTTTGATTTTCATTAAAACTGGTTCAGGTACAACTTTCCTTGAATGGAGTTGGATATCGCTACAATCAAGAACATTAATTTCAATATTTTCTTCAGCTTCAACCACATAGACAGGAGGTGTCTGTCTTACACTATTTGGATTAGTGATTGGCTGAGCTGGCAATTGAGGTTGTTTCACTTACTGTGTTTGTTGTTGTTTTTCTTGAAAATTCTGATTAGGTGCAGGCAACAAATGCTGAGTTTGACCTTGATTCCTTTACTGCCTTGGATAGGACTGGTATTGCTGATTCCACTGTGGTTGGTTTTGCACCTAATGTGGATTAGTTTGATTTTAATTCCAAGTCGGATTGTTTTGATTCCATGAGGGGTTGTTTTGATTCCGATTCCAGGTGAGGTTACTCCAATTTGATTGTGGCCATTCTTGGGAATTTGTCCATTGAGGATAATTCCAAGGACGTTGGGGTGGTTCTGATTGTCCCCAAGGCATAGTACCAGGATTATGCCTCGAATTTGTAGGAAAATGAGGGGGATTTTGATATTGAGAGAAATTCCCCCCTTGTTTTGGTCCAATATAGTTGAGTTCCTCAGTCTTTTTTTTCTAACACAGTTTTGAGTTGTGGTAGCAGGTGGCATTGATAAGTTGAATGCCTTTTTGAACAGATACTACAAATGGCTGAGATAGATGTTTTATTCAAAGGAAATTCCTGCAAAGCATGTTTACTTCTACATCTTGGGTAATAAATTGCCAAAGGTTCTGTGTTTTTAGCTTTTGCAGAGATTTCCCCTAAAGTAGTGTTTAGATGCACTAGGATATCAGTTTTGAAATTTGCAAGTTCCTCTATCAGGTCCTTTACATCAGTGCCATTTGTGCAGCTTTTTCTTCTTCTATGCTTAGTGCGAGAGTAATTCCTGCAGAGATCCATAATTTTCTCATTACTGAGAGTGGTTACATCCCCTTTTCCCATTAAATCTAGAACTTCTTTGGATTCATCTTGCAATCCTCTCAAAAATATAGTTTTACACAATTTTGGTTCTACTAGTCCACATCTCCTTTGAACAAAGGAGAACCTATCAAGATAATCTTCCAATGTCTCATCATCTTCCTGCTTGATTCTAAATAACACATCTTTTCTATTCCTTACATGGAAATATTCCTGATATTTGTCTAAAAATACAGTCTCCATTTGATCCCAGGTTCTTATGGAATTTGGCTCTAAGCTCATGAACCAGTGTAATGCTGAATCCTTAAGAGTTGAGGGAAAAACTTTAAGTTTTTTATTGTCATTTATATAATCATAGGTCTGACACACTACCTTGAATTCAAACAAAAATTGATTAGGATCTTCAGATACAACACCTCGGAAGGTTGGAAGTACTGAAGGTGAAATGGTCTTCATGGGAGATTTTTGTGTTGGATTCAGATGAATAGGATATTCAAATGTTCTGGATGGTTGGAGTATATCCTGATCATCCCCTTCATTATGAACATAGCCATGCTGGCCATCTGCATTGCCTCCTTCTGCCATAGTTTCTTATTTCCTAGGAGAAGTTAAAGCTTTCCAAATTGTTCTCTCAAGAGGTCCAAGATTCTCTATTGATGAGTCTGATGAATTATCTTCCTTAACATATTCTGTTGATAAAATTGGTGATTTTCCTTTCTCAAAATGTTCTACTAATGGTGAGACTGGTGATTTTTCTATCAATCTTTCAGGTAGTTCAAACACAGGTGATTCACCCCTTAGGCGTGAAGATCTCCTTAATGGGACGAGCCAGGGATCCTTTGGAGTATCTCTAGACTTACTCATTCATGCTTACTCCTAAATGACATAAATTAAGTCAATAGTTGTTATCTTACTTTGCTGTTATATTCAGATTTTAAACTGAATGTTCACAGTTTAGTCTGATTACAACTATTGGACTATTTATTTTCTTTGACAACACTATTCCCTGGCAACGGTGTCAAAATGATGCGTAGTCATTATACCATCATTAATTCTCAATGAATCTATCAATCTAGGGCAGTGTACAAGGCTATCTATAGGAGAAAAAGTGAAACAGCTATAACTTACGTCAATCTAGGGCAACAAGTCTTATTGATGGAACTGGTTGTGTGGGGGGTTTTGGAACATTCCTATCTCTAAATTTCATAAATTAAATCTGAATCTAAGTTGTAGAATTGAAAACTAATCATTAACTGCAGAAATGAAGTCCTAATTACAATTGCAGAATGAGACCTAATTATATTGCAGAATTTACAGTTGTAGAATTGAAATTCTGATCCTAATTGCAGAAAGAAAATCTAATTACTTTTCCAGTAATGAAAGTTTAGATCTAATGTGGAAATAAAAACTATCAAAGTTCTGTAACAGAAGGTTGTCAATCTTCTCGTTCGCATTTTGACAAAGAAACATAAAATGCAGAAAATTGCTGAAAAATAATAAATTCTGGAAATAACAATCTAAAAATAAAGTGGAAACTTTGCTGAAAGTAAGATTGCAACTAAAAATTTAAGCACAAGATTAATCTAAGCATAAATAAACTAATACTGCAAATATTGTCAACTATTTACAAGCAATTGACATAACAAGTTCTACAACTCATTCTCACTGTAAACAAAATCAGAATAAAAACCTGCTTTGTTAGTCCTCCTCCTAGGTCTGGAAGTGGCCAGCCTCTTTGTCCAGAAGAAGGTGTAAGTCTCTCTCTTTTTCTAAATCTTAATCACATTCATTTACAAGTAATTTGAAATAGAACTGGTGCACTTTATTGATCAAAAGACATGATTACAAGAATTCTATGAAAAATTACAGGAGAGTGTAACAGTCAATTTCTAGTTATACTCTGTATTTTCTGCTAGCTTCCTTACTCTATTTTTTACCTCTTTTTCTATATACCTCACTCAATCTGAATGGGAGCAATATTTATAGCTATCCTATGATCTGATTACAAACAAAGAATATCAAAAAGATCTAATCCTACAATGCTGCAACAAATTCTGGTTTTATCCTAGAAGAGGACTAAAACCTGATCTTTCCCTTAATGATGGCTTTGGTCAGCAATGACGGCAAAGACAGATGGAATATATTTCTCTTTACTTTTTCCAACCTTTATTTCCCTTTTTTCGGCTTCAAAAATAGGTCAAAATGTCAAAAACACATTTTGTTTTTCATTTCGAAGATAAGTGGCTTCATTTCGAAGACAATGCAGTTTTCATTCCGAAGATCGCTCATTCCGAAGATACTGCATTCTCATTCCGAATATCGCTCATTCCGAAGATACTACATGCTTCATTCCGAAGATCCGCTCATTTCAAAGACGCTGCATTCTTCATTCCGAAGATCTGCTCATTCCAAAGATGCTGTGTTCCTTCATTTCGAAGATATCTTGGTATGAAAAAATATATGCTTTTCCATTGATTTCTTCTGCATCTCTCAGGTGGGTTATCTCCTAAGATCAAATTCTAATGGTCTTCATCCCTTTCCTCATGTGAATTCCATGCCTTGCTATTTATGGACAAATGGTTGGAATTTACATGGGAAAGACCCGCTTTTTTTCGCACAACGAATAGTTTGCTTGCACTGTTGCTAGATTTAGATGAAGTAAATGCTTGAGAAAAATCAAAATATGATTAGTGAAATGCTGCTATTATTCTAAGCATATCCCATTGTAGCAAATCATAGCAAAAAGAACACAAAACTATGCAAAAAGCTATAAAATCAACATATAATATTTCAAATACATTGATCATGCAAAATGGTTAATATACAGCATATTAAATCAACTTAACTAACATATCAGATTAAACATAAGAGTTTATAGGCATTTTTAGTGTACAAAACATGTTATGATTGAGGCATTTCCAGGCCTCATCACTGATTCTAGCATTATGTAATATTTGTAATTGTGGATAAGTTGACTGAGGTAGCGCATATTATACCAAATAATTTTCATGATGATGCCCCCTCAATAGCACAAAATTTTGCATGATAAATTATGAGGTTGCATGGTTTTCTTGAAATAATTATCTCGAATAGAGATTCAAAATTCACTTCTAAATTTTTGTAAGCTTTGCATCGAGGATGGGGTACAAAGCTAAATATTAACATAGACTATCATCCTGAGATGGATGGGTAGATTGAGAGGGTCAACTAGGTACTGGAAGACATGTTACGCATGTATTATATGGACCACCAAAGTAAGTGGGAATATTATCTCTTCCTAGTGGAATTTACGTACAACAACAACTATCATACCATGTTGGGCATGGCCCCTTTTGAGGCCCTATATGAGCGTAGGTGTAGGATACCATTAACATGGGATAATTTGGACAATTGAGAAGTGATCAGTCCTGATGTTGTTAAGAAAATGGAGGTCCAATTGAAAGAAATTTACTAGTGACTTCGTGAAGCCACTGACCATCAGAAGAGTTATGTTGACCTAAAATGAATCTCAAAAGAATTTACCATTGGTAATAAAGTCTTCCTCAGAGTTAAACTGACAAAAAGATCCATTAAGTCTTCTAAACTAAGCCCCAGATTGGTTGATCCATTTGATATCATTGCCAAAATAAGTCCTGTCACTTATAACCTCTCCCTACCACCAAATTTGTCTAATATCCACAATGTTTTTCATATGTCCCTTCTTCACAAATATATTTCTAACCCATATCATGTTCTGGATGTATCACACTTGCAGACATCAGACCCACAACTCATTGAGGTTCGACTAGTCAAAATTTTGGGATATAGGTCTAAACAGTTGAGAAAGAGAATAGTTGATTAGTGTAGGGTCCAATGGTATCACTACTCAAAAATAAATGCTACCTGGGAGGATGTAGCAAAAATGAAAAGACAATTCCATTTATTGTTTGAAAACTATTAACAAAAAGAGCAATTTTAATATTGTTATAATTATATTTATATGTTTGGTACTTTGATACATATTTGAAAATGAATATTGTAATCTTGATTTGACTTTTACAATGTTGTGTAATCTATGGCTGTTTACTTATGAATATATGCTTAGTTATTTGGAGACCTGCAATATTATATTGGCTAACACAAGGACTGTGTTAAATTCTGGTGGGGGAGAATGTAACATCCCCATTATTTGACTAGATTTATATTGGAAGAATGTGATACTACTACAAGTGGTTGTGGTTGCAAGTGCAGGTTTCCACTCTAAAGTAGGAAATCGGCTGAGGCAATACCATCTCCTAGTGGAGGCAGAGATTGAAAGCATCAGGTAAGGTGGGATATGATGTCGTGCCTTGTGCACCTTGGCCCATGGGTATATGGAAGCCCACTAAGGAAATTGTATATAGGTCATGGCTGCTTACCACTACATTTGTGTGCATATATTTTCTACTAAAAAAAAGATGACTTTGTTTTTGCTTGAAGTAGATTGATTTTTGATTTGATAAAAGAAAAAGTATTTATAAAAAAATTAATTAAATTAATATATAAAAATATATAAACATACATATATTAAAATATGTGTATAACAATAAGAATAGCATATGAATGAACTCGTATTTAAAAATAAACAAAAAGAATATGTATCATTCAAAAAAATGTCGTAGTGGATGTCTTCATTGGAGGAACGTAGGCATCACCACCCAGTAAAGAACTAAGTAACCTATCTATATGAATCTAAGGTGTCACCATGAGCAATGAAATAAGCTCCTATAAATCAATGAGAAGATAATTTCTTATTATCATGAAAAATTTGGAGAAATTATTCAATTGTATGGGAGAGCGATTGTTTGGGTGAAGATCGGTGTGGCTTCATAGTTTTGTTTTCAATTTCTTTCCTGTTGTCATTGATAAACAAGTAAGCCTCTTTAATTATTTGTGACTGTTGTGTGTATATTCCTTGTATGTGACTATAACTGTTGTTGTTGATCCAATTAAAAAGTAGCATCTACTTTATGTGCTTTCTCTGGTTGTGAAAACGAAATACTGAATATTGGGGTCTTCATTTTATTATTTATAATTATTGGTTAATTGTAAACTTAAACTCATGACATTATTGAGTTCAAATTTGGATTGTAATGAGAGGTTTGAATTGCTTTTTGGCTGCTTGATGCATATTTGTATTCATATGGTTAGAATGGATTTAGCATAGGGCCAAGATGACCCAAAGCTTTTCCTCTATCTCCACCTTGAGAGGGTAATTTCTTTGTGAAGTCATTTCATTGTAATTTTAGTTGATTGTGCATGGAGATGTTCACTCGGGTGTTTGGTGTAGAGGAAATTAATGATAAATGAAACCACTCATTGTACAACATTACTATAGACACTGTATCGCTCCAATTTTTTTGCAACCTTACCTTCAGGCTATAGGATCCACGCCCGAAAGGGGGATGTGAAAAGGATGGGACAATACCTCGGACTGAGAGGCCCTTGGAAGGTCCCGCCTCTCGGGGGAGGTGTATAAGGGTGAATTTTCGATGGATGGTGGGTTCACCAGGAAACTTTTGAATGGCAGTTTCCACGCCTAGGTTGATAGTGAGTTTGATGTGTTCATTTTTTGCTTTAATCATTCAACTCCTAGGTTTGGCCAATATGAATCTAAACTATTCTATATGCCAATGCTGATTTAAATGAATACAAAAAATAGAAATGAATGCAAATAACAGGAGAATATGCTAACTAGAAGGTGTCATACCCGATCTCAGATGTCTGATGAAGATTCTGAGTCTTGTAGCAGTTTCGATCATCTCAATTTGTACGTAGATCATCCCAAATCATAGAAGGTCATCTGAAATCAGACAGAATCATCTAAAATCTGACGAATTCATCAAAAACTTGCAATCACAAAAATAGACACAAAATACCAAATATGCAAGTGCAAAAGCAAAGGATAATGGTAGAAATAACAACAAACATGCCTAAATAATAGATTCCAATAACAAATAAGGAAATGCAGTAGATTTAATGATTGATTTTAACTTTATCATGCGATTATGCTAAATGAGGTGAACTCCAAGATGCATAAAACATAATAACTTAAAATAGTGCAGAAATACAATATGAAAAATGCAGAGAAAGCTAAGAAAATGCAAACTCTAAACTCGAACTGCCCCCAATCTGGACTACAGTCAGGATCGCCTCCAATCGTACGAGATCATCCGCAATCGTCCGAGATCGTCCGCGACGATCCAAGCTAGCTTCGACTGAAAAATAGTAGAGTTCCTGCAATAAAAATGCAAAAATACCGAATGCAAGCAATAGTGCGAGGGAATAAGGAGCTAACTCTACAATGAAATCCATCAACTAAGGGGTTTAGGGGGTTCAAGGAGAATCAGGGAGGGGGAATCAGGGGGATAAACTAGAAAAATCCTAGTTTATATAGGATTAGGAAGAGGTTTGGGAGGTTGGGGATCATCCCAATCTGGGAGATCTCCAACAGGGAAATCTCCAACTGCGTAGACACGCTTCTGCCCAAGTTGGAGAGGTTGTTGAAACAGAAGCTAATTATGAAAATTCGGTTTTGGGACGAAATCGTCTGGACGTTCCGTTCCAGATGAATTCGTCAGATCGGGGACGATTTCGTCTAATCTGCGACGATATCGTCCAACGGTCAAAACAAATCCTAAAAATGGCACGAAAAATGGGGAAAGCGGGTAAAAGGCGGTTTAACGGGCAGTTTGGGGTTGAAATTCAAATTTTAATCTTTTATCTTTTTACTAAGGTTTTAACCATGCCAATTTTAGGGTGCTACATTTTGCCCCCTCTTTAGCGAATTTTTCGAAGAAAATGCGTTAAAGACGAGTTTTTCCCGTTTTACGAGAAAGCAAAAATATACTCAATTTTTTAGACGACGATTCTTGGTCGAATCGTACGAATGCTGACTATGGTGCCCCCTCCGTGTTTTTACCCAAATCGAACGTTTGAGGTAAAAATGCGAAAAAGCAAAAATTTAAAATGTTGATTTTTAAATAAAATTAAGAAAATAGGGTAAAACCCTAATTCATTTTTACTATTCATTTTTACTGTTCCAGAGCTCTACAGACAAAAATGGTTGAGGCAGTTTTGATATGATGTATATAATTTTTGATATGATATATATATATATATATATATATGATCTTTTTGATGATATGACTTGTTCATATGTTTTTATGATGCTTTAATGTTTGAATTGTTTGCTTGTTTGATTGATGATTCATGTAATTATGTCGTTTTGAAATATTATAATTTGATGTCATGCTGTAAGATTTTAAATGAAATAATCTGATGTAAACAATTGGTTGTTGTGGTGTGATTTGATAAAAAATAAAAAGAGACTTCTAACAATAATTTCAAAGGACATTGTCGTTGTTATAGACCATTTCATGGAGTCGCCGCTCACTCGGTCGTCAAGCTAATCCCAGTATAGAAATATTGTTAAAAGTAAAAGAGTGCTTAAGAGACTGTCTTAAGACTTTGTGTTGTAATGATGGAGATAATGATGGTTTGATGATTTGTTTTCAGATTTTCATAAAAATAGTATGCATGAGATACTAAAAGAAATATGATTTTGCTAGGCATAAATTCCTAAGTGTGATAAAATTTTGAACAATTCCTTAGAATTTATACCATGGTTGCAAAATTGAATGTTGAACATAATGACATGAAATAGAATAAGTGTTCGTTCGTTTGTAAAGCATAATTGTGTAACATAATGATGCAAGTCATATGTTTTGATGAATTTGTTTTAAAATAAATGGAAAATAAAATTAGAACAATGGTTTGCGCTAGGCATAGAATTTATAGGTATAGACTTATACCATCATCGCGAAATCCAAAGAAGAAAATAGATATTTTGGTTTTATTGCAAGATGAATTTTTGACTTTTGATAAATAGAAAAATAATAATATGAAAATTTTGTTTGAAATTATTTTTATGATTTTGTGAGAAGATGTATATAATTGCTCTTATACAAAACAACAAATTCTGAAATAAAAGGATAAAATTATTCCGAAAAGAGTTACATAAATATTTTAAATTATCTCAAAGAGAAATGTAGATTTATAAGGAATCCTCATGTGCAAATGTGAGTTCATTACCGATCTTGATTTATCATAATGATACAAAATCTCTCAAATACAAATGTGTGTGCGATTGTATTGTTCATTCACCAATTTTGAGCAAGATAATTTGATACAAGTAATTTGCCTTAACCAAATGAATGTTCGTTGACCATGATTTATATGCATGTAACCGTACTAGACTACTATGTAAGTTAGGTTATCAAGAGCTAGCTAATCCATAAGCTGACATAGGTCTATACAAAAGAAGGTCGCTAATGTGACAGACATATCACCACGCTAGGGATTACCCAAGGCCAAGCGGGTTGGGCACAAACCACCTGTTATGGGGCTTACCTCACAGTTTTCGAATAATTGAGAATTCCAGGGATTCAAGCTCATTCACCCTTCTTTTCTTTTCAAGGGGTAGGGAAAGGATTTTATTGCATTTTGCTTTTGCTTTTCTCTTTTGCTTTTTTTTTTTTTTGTACTTTTGTATTTTTGCTTGATATTTGAGAAAATACTGAAATATTGTTGTGATGATACAAAATAACCTTTTCTTTTTCTCTTTTTCTTGAACTTTTCTTTTCTTCCTATGCTAGGGATACTTGCTCGGATTAGCTGTAGAGCAAGGGATTTTTATTATGGGTAGGGGTGAGCTTGTCCTTTTGTCAATTCTCAAAGATTCTAGACCATGTGCATGATAGGATAGCAGGGGAAACTTTTCGCTCAAGAAACCATTTCTACTATGTAGCATCATATCGAATTTGCAATGAAATCATTTTAATGTGAAAAGATATACTTGGTTCAAGTAAATAACAAGATCAGTTCTCTATGCTCAAAACTTTATTTAATGCAAATGTGGACTTTGATATAAGAGAGATTAATAATCATACCAAATAAAATCAAGATATTTATTCATGTGAATGTGAAAGTGCGGGATTCCAAATAAATGCTAATTTATCCAAAATAATTGAAAATATAACTGCAATACTTCACAATTTGAAAATAAAATATGTTTTTGAAGATTTTGATGATTTTGATGTTTTTATATTTTTATGTTTTGATTTATGAATTGAATTGGTGGTATATACAAGATGATCTATATACACTATACAAGGTTATTTGAGTATAGCATGTCTAAGGTTGCTTCAAAATCAAAGGAGGTTTTGAAGGATAATTTGGTTGTGGTGAAGGTAAGAACAAAAGGTGATGAATAAAAGGTAGCGATAACAAAAGCTTTGTTATAATGTAGAATAATGTAGCAAAAGATTTGACTTTTATATGTGTAAAATTGATCATGTTACAAAATAAAATGTCAGAAGGATAAGAAGGTTCTTCATTCTTATCACTATCTTCCAAGTCTTGATAAGATGGAGGGAGCATATGTGAAAGATATGCATGGGTGTTATTTGGTAAACAAGGATGATCATATATGGATGAAGAAAAGTGATGGATAGAAGATAATTGTGATAATAGAGAATGTATAGAACTTGATGTTTCAACCGTTAAATATTCTTCAAATGGTGTTGGGTCACCATGTATGGTAACAATTTTATTTGCAAGTTCAAACTTCAAACATTGGTGAAGAGTGGAAGGGACAACCCTCATCGTATGAATCCAAGGACTTCTGAGAAGTAGGTTGTAAGGTGAAGGGCAATATGCTACATAAAACAAAGTATCCAGGATCTTGGATCCAATATTGAGGGGAAGAATTATAGTACCTTGAGCTTCTTGAATTTCATTGTTAAAATATTTTATAATAACATTTGATTCATTAAGATCTTCTTCCTTTAATTTGAGTTTTTGGAATAATTGATAAGTGCATAAATTAAGAGAGGAGCCATTATCTACCATGATAGTTTTAACAGGTGTTTCTTTACTAGATCCTGTAATGTAAAGATAGTAGTCTTCTTGTGGAGTAGAGGAAGGAATCTCCTCATCATAGAATGAAATATGGTTAACCTCAAGAGGGTTTACACCATTAATTATGTTCTTAGAGAAAATATGATGAGGAACAAATTGTTGGCTAGGTATCTTGAACAAAGTTTCCTTATGAGAACTTTGTAATACTTCTAAAAGGGATATCTTTGCTTGAGGATTAATCACTTGTTGTTGGCTATCAAAGTGGATTTCAGATTGAGATTTTGATTCTAAAGATGAGCTTTCTATGCTTACATTCCATTTTGGATCATTCTCTAGAGCCAAAGATAGTTTTGAAGGTTGGTCAAATGAGGAATCCATCTCTTGAATATCGGATTGAGTTGATTGAACTTGAGGTTGCTCATTTGTAGTTTCTATTACAATATTAGTAATATCATCATGATGGGACACATTAACATGCAATATTTGATTGGTTTCCTATTGTTGATAATTGAATAGGGGTTCTTGGGAGATCCCCATGTCTTGATTGATTATTGGTATTTGTTGTGTAGGAGTTTGATAGTTTAATGGAGATTTATAATCAGTTGTAGATTGTAATTCCTTTATATTAAAAAGACCCTCATCAATCAAATCTTGAATTGCACATCTTAAATCTTTACAATTTTGTGTCATATGTCCATCTACTCTATGATATTCACAATGTAGCTCAGGTTTAAACCAATCTGCTATGGTATCAAGTTGTCTTATGGAAGGGAGTTCAATCTTATTTGTATCAAGTAAATGCTTGAGAATTATATCCATTGGTTGATTGAGCTTTGTAAATGTACGTGATGAAGGTTTTCGAGAGGTTTTTGATATGTGCCTTAGGAGTTCAGTCATAAAAGGACCTAATGGTTTCTTACCTCTCTTTTCTTTGTTATGGGTAGAATGATGATAGGAAGATTGTGAAGTATGATGTGAGTGCATGGTAGGATTGGAAGAATAAGTATTTTCTTGTTGAAATGGATGTGTTGTATTGAAAGAAGAATATTGAAAGGGTGGAGGAGGATTATATGTGGATTGATAGACATAATATGGATATATGGGAGAATAGATAATATCGTTATGAAGAGGATTGGAAAAGGGATTGTCCTGTTGGGTTATGGATGAAAAATGAGAAAAGTGTGATGGAGGTGATGTTGAATAGGGATGAGGTTGGTCATAATCAACAAATGTATTTGGCTGAATTCTTCCAACATTACTGATGGGCTCATATTGATTTGAGTAAAAACTCATGGTTTCTTTAGTACTTCTAAAAGTAATATTTAATATCTACTATTTAGAATTGAATCTAAAACATACAAACTTGAAATGATGATTTTGTTATATTTTTTTTCTTGTATACATATATATATATATATTTTTGTTTTCAAAAGGTTTTTAGTTTTCACGTCGGGTTCACCAAAATGTATCGCTCCAAATTTTTTGCACCCTTACCTTCAGGCTATAGGATCCACGCCCGGAAGGGGGATGTGAAAAGGATGGGACAATACCTCGGACTGAGAGGCCCTTGGAAGGTCCCGCCTCTCGGGGGAGGTGTATAAGGGTGAATTTTCGATGGATGGTGGGTTCACCAGGAAACTTTTGAATGGCAGTTTCCACGCCTAGGTTGATAGTGAGTTTGATGTGTTCATTTTTATACTTTAATCATTCAACTCCTAGGTTTGGCCGATATGAATCTAAACTATTCTATATGCCAATGCTGATTTAAATGAATACATAAAATAGAAATGGATGCAAATAATAGAGAATATGCTAACTAGAAGGTGTCATACCTGATTCTGGATGTCTGATGAAGATTCTGAGTCTTGTAGCAGTTCAGATCATCTCAATTTATACGTAATCATCCCAAATCATAGAAGGTCATCTGAAATCAGACAGAATCATCTGAAATCTAATGAATTCATATGAATTCGTCGAAACCTGCAATCACAAAAATAGATACAAAATACCAAATATGCAAGTGCAAAAGCAAAGGATAATGGTAGAAATAATAGCAAACATGCCTAAATAATAGATTCTAATAAAAAATAAGGAAATGCAGTAGATTTAATGATTGATTTTAACTTTATCATGCGATTATGCTAAATGAGGTGAACTCCAAGATGCATAAAACATAATAACTTAAAATAGTGCAGAGATATGATATGAAAAATGCAGAAAAGCTAAGAAAATGCAAACTCTAAACTCGGACTGCCCCCAATCTGGACTACAGTCAGGATCACCTCCAATCGTACGAGATCGTCCGCAATCGTTCGAGATCGTCCACGATGATCCAAGCTAGCTTCGATTGAAAAATAGTAGAGTTCCTGCAATAAAAATGCAAAAATACCGAATGCAAGCAATAGTGCGAGGGAATAAGGAGCTAACTCTGCAATGAAATCCGTCAACTAAGGGGTTGGGGGTTCAGGGAGAATCAGCCAGCCAGCCAGAGGGAATTAGGGGGATAAACTAGAAAAATCCTAGTTTATATAGGATTAGGAAGAGGTTTGGGAGGTTGGGGATCATCCCAATCTGGGAGATCTCCAACAAGGAAATCTCCAACTGCGTAGACACGCTTCTACCCGAGTTGGAGAGGCTATTGAAATAGAAGCTAATTATGAAAATTTGGTTTTGGGATGAAATCGTCTGGACGTTCTGTTCTAGACGAATTCGTCAGATCGGGGACGATTTCGTCTAATCTGAGACGATATCGTCCAACGGTCAAAACAAATCCTAAAAATGGCATGAAAAATGGGGAAAGCGGGTAAAAGGCGGTTTAACGGGCAGTTTGGGGTTGAAATTCAAATTTTAATATTTTATCTTTTTACTAAGGTTTTAACCGTGCCAATTTTAGGGTGCTACAGACACGATAGAAAGATATACAATTATGTAAAGTATTTGAAAATTGTTGTATAGTGAAATCAATAATAGTGTTTTACACTGTGTATTAGAAGATATAGCAAAATAAATTAGATATAGTGATATTCTGTCTTTCTAATTTTATACTTCACCTATATTCAAATTTCTACACATGTAATTGCCTCTACTTTTATTTAATGTCCAAATGAATATCATTGCAAAATATACAAGGGTATTGATTGGAATTAAAATCGTTGTATTTAACTATACATTATCAATTTCTGAGTAGAGTAGTTCAGATTTAAATTAAAAATTATAGCTTGATGAAATTAGATGTGTCAATAAAAGTTTTGATTGGCCATGTTAAAATGTCATGTCTCAAAACCCTTGTGTGTAAGTTATTAAGCTCAAAATTGTTGAGCAAGGTGTAGCAACAGTATTGTCATTGTTGTCAACACAGTCAGACATATCGGTTGATGCAGTGGACAGGAGTTAAGAGGTTCTTCAAAGTATGCACAATTATTTTTCAAAATATCGAAGTGGCCCATATGCTAAAAATCAAAAGTAAATCACAAGGAAGAAAACTGTCGCGATATCGCGAAATGTTGAGCAAGAAAGAAAAACTGTCGCGATATCACAACATGTTGAGAAGAAAGAAAAATTTTCGCAATATCGTGACATGTTGAGAAGAAATAAAAACTATCGTGATTTCGTGAAATTTTCAAAGAGAAAGCGCAAGCAAGAAAAACTGTCACGATTTTGCGACATGTTCGAAGAGAAAGCGCAAGCAAGAAAAACTGTCGTGATTTCGTGACATGTTGGAAGAGAAAAAGGCAAGTCAAAAAAGTGTCACGATTTCGTGACATATTGCGAGAGAGAGTCCAAAAGAAAAAGTGTCATGATTTCGTGGCATATTGCAAGAGAGATTATACAGACGAAAAAGTGTCGCGATTTCATGACATATTGCAAAAGAGAGAGTTCGAGAGAAAAAGTGTCGCGATATCACGACATGTCGCATTTTCGTGACCCGAAGGCAAGAGAAAGAGCAAAGGAGAAAAAGTGTCGTGATATCGCGACATGTCACATTTTTGTGACTTGGAAAGGGCAGGAAGGAAGAGAAAGAAAAAGTGTCGTGATATCGCGACATGTCACATTTTTGCAACTTGGAAAGGGCAGGAAGGAAGAGAAAGAAAAAGTGTCATGATATCGCGACATGTCGCATTTTTGTGACTCGAAAAGGCTAGGAAGGCAGAGTAACAAAAGTGTCATGATATCATGACATGTCACATTTTTGTGACTCAAAAAGGCCAGGCAGTCAGAGTAACAAAAGTGTCACGATATCACGACATGTCGCATTTTCACGACTCAAACAGGGCAAGCTGGTAGAGAAACAAAAGTGTCACGATATCGCGACATGTCACATTTTTGTGACTCAAACAGGGCAGGCTGGCAGAGAAACAAAAGTGTTGTGATATCGCGACATGTCACATTTTCGCAACTCAAAAAGGCCAAGAAGTCAGAGAAACAAAAGTGTTGCAATATCGTGACATGAATACCAGGATGGTGAAACTAAAGACTGCATAGTGACGTGGACCCATAAGGAATATTTAATGATTTGAAATCATTTAAGATGGTCGTTACACGTGGAAAGAAACAGACGCATGCCCACGAGGAGAAAACGAACAGTCGTTAAAATAGAAAATGAACAGTTGTGGAAGGAGAAAATGAACAGTCGTTAAAATAGAAAATGAATAGTCGTAGAAGGAGAAAATGAACAATCATTAAAATAGAAAACAAACAGTCATGCAGGGAGAAAATGAACAGACATGCAAAGAGAAAAAGAACAGACATGCAAAAAGAAAACGAACATGCACAAAGGAGAAAATGAATAGTCATGACCGAGAAGACGAACAGTCATGGTAGGAGTATATGGTGTCAATTCGTTGCATGTAACGTGTTTGATGAAATGCCTACTCTATATATACAAAAGGAGTTACATATAGAAGGCGTTACAATTGACAAGTGGCGTATGAGAAATGAAAGGAGTTACAACTAAAGTTATAAAGAGACAATATGGTTATAAAAGGAGCATTGCTTGGAGAATTTTGGGAGGGGAATTTACTCGGTGAAGTGCATGAGAGGAACGTGAGAGGCGAGCGAGAAGGATGTGTGTCTTGTGAATTGTGGGCAATGTTGAGTAAGAAATAGACCAGTCAGGGTCTTGTAAAAGTGAAGGCATTTTTATGTCAATCTTCTAGCTTTGAAAAGTCTAAGTTGGTGCTTGGAATCAGGGGTTGATGCTCCTTTCTGTTGGTGTAGATAAATCAGGGGTTGGTGTTCCTTCGAGTTGGTGCTGCTAAATCAGGGGTTAGTGCTCCTTTCTGTTGATGCAAATAAATTAGGGGTTGGTGCTCCTTTTTGTTGGTGTAGATAAATCAAGGGTTGGTGCTCCTTCCAATTGGTGCTAGTAAATCAGTGGTTGGTGCTCCTTTCTGTTGGTGTAGATAAATTATGGGTTGGTGCTCCTTTCTGTTGGTGCAGATAAATAAGGGGTTGGTGCTCCTTTTTTTTGGTGTTGATAAATTAGGGGTTGGTGCTCCTAGTGGGTGCTGGTAAATTGATTGTAAAATTGATATTTTGCAAAGGCTAGATTTGGATGGGAGTCCAAACCGTCAATTTTTGAGGAGTAGCCAAAACTGGTGAACCTCGATACATCTTGTGTTGTGTGATGCTCTCTTGTTATATTTTATTTATGTGGTTTTAATTTTTCATTATTTTGGATTTAAGATTTGAATTTTTTAAGTTTTAAAGATCCACACTGATTCACCCCCCTCTTAGTGTCATTGTGAAACTAACAATTGATATCAGAGCCATTTTCCCTTATCAGGCTAAATTAGATAGGGTTGATCTTGGATTAGTATGCAATGGGTAAGAAGAATAGATCCTACTCAAATAAGGCATCTCAGTCAGTTTTAGTTCTTGTGGAAGAGAAAGTTGAACTAGAAAAGGTTGAAGAAGTGAATTCTGAAGTATGTGATGAAAACCTTGAGGCTGAAGTATATCTAGAAGGTGAGTTGATCACTACACTTGAATATTTGAATATAGAAAGGAAAAATAATAGAATATTGTCAAAGAAGTTGGAAGAATATGGGGATAAGATCGAAGATCTCTTCTTACAAATTCATAAAGCCAAGAAAATAGAAGAAGCCTTGAAGTCACACCTGGATGATAAAGTCGATGTATGTAGAAAATGTGAAGAGGAATATCACAAAGTTTTTAGTGATCTAAAGATACAAGTAGAAGAGTCCAAAAGGATTGAAGAAACTCTCAGGTCACAGATCAATGAGAAAGAGATTGTTTGCTGCAAACAAGAAGAGGAGATTATTTTATTGAGGAAACAACTAGAAGAGGCCAATACAAATCTCAAATTTGAGAAGAGCACAGAGTTGCTAGATAAAATGATAAGGCAACAAAGAAGTCCCATGTGTAAGCTTGGTCTTGGATGTGAATCTGAACCACCTTCATCTTCTAAATCTGCGGAGAAGAAGTCCACTACTGAAGGATCAAAGCAAGATAAGCTTGAAGCTGAATCTTCAAAAGGAAGAAAATATCAAAGGAGATCTACAACAAAGCAACCACAATGAAAGAGGTTCTATAAATCTCACTTTATTCATAATAATTCTTTTAATGGCTATTGTTTTAGATGCAACCATTATGGTCACAAGAAAATTTATTGTGGATTGAATAATAGATCAAAGAGTTATGCTGGTAGAAATACATCTGCTTTTCTGATTGAACACCATATGCAATGTTTCAAATGTAATGGTCATGGGCACATAGCAAGGTTTTATCCAAGAACTGTTGTATCTAATCTAAGGCAAGACAGTAGATTTCATCAAACGCAAAGAATGCAACATAGACAGGGAAGAAAGCATGTGCATCAAAGAAAGGAAAATAATCATCCATCAAGGATGCACAAGAGACAACCACCCAAGAGAAATGTTCAAGTTCAGGAAAATGTTCAAAATAGGGATGTAGTTGAAAAACTCAAGCCCAATTTCAAAAAATCTTGGAGAAATAAAGAAGAGAGGAAATCGTGTCTCCTTGGACTGAAGGAGATTACTCCTCTATTGCACTAAGCAGCTCCAGGTAGCACATCCTCAGGGTGAGCAATGTTAAAATTTTATTTTAATGCTCCTATGTATTTGTGTGGTTATTTGAGGATGAAAGGAAAGTAGTCAGGGGGAGTTGTCATATAGTTGTCAAAATGTGTTTCAGTTCATGTAGATGTTTGTGGAGATAGTGTCAAACTGATGTGCTTCAGCAAAACAACATGGTGAACAACTAGGTTTTCGATGCAGCAGCTGATAGGCATTATCTAAAATAGAACATGCAGCACAGGTCGACATGTCATGGAAGCATAAGCTGGCAGGTGTTGGTTTTGAATCCTATAACATTCCCAATCTGTAGATAAAATAGAATCCATGTTGTGAGTGGTAAGGCATGCGTTTCTTAACCAAAAATACAACACATCGTTTGGTATAAGAAAGCATTAATTTTCTCTAAAGAAGTAGCAGTTATCAAAGAGATGCCAGAGTCAAAGCAAACAGTGGCACTAGCACCCAGTTGGTCAAGAGTGCCAATTGGCACATGCAAGGCAGAGACATTGAGAGAATAGATCCCAGGTGGTGAAGCGCCAAGGAGGACAAGATGCCTATGCACCTAAGAAAGTCTTACATTATTTGAGAAATGTGATATATTGCCTAAGGATTCCCTTGATCTCAGAAAGGAGAATTGCTCCTTGGAATCGCGTGAAGAATTTTCACCTAAGACATTGAGTAGCCCTGACATATGCCCTAGCCGCATATATGTGTTTCGATAAAAGTAGTGTGTATTTGAACTACACATTGACATGAATATTGTTAGATCTATTATGACACTGTGGTGAAAAATATTGAAGTCTGATTATTGATTCATGTTTTTCTTATCAAGATGAGCAAATTTGCTTTGTGAATCATACCTATCCGAGGTCTAGAAGTATGAGTTAGAGTAAGGTGCACTATAGTTGGTCGTGAAGTGTTTGACAAAATATTGTCTCATGATTCGAACAGTTGAAAGTAAGGTGTGACCAGCGATGACTGTAGAAAACATAGACCAAGTTGAAAATGTAAAAAGGGATTTGGTTGGTGTTGTGGTACAGTGTTTGATTCCTGCATAGAGTTGATAGTAAAATTGCAGTGTTAGTATAGTGTTGGACAAAAGTTGGTACAAGTGTGACTCACTTGACTATTTATTTTGACAAATGTGAGATCAGCGTTTTTGAATGAGAAGCTTGAAGAAGAGGTCTATATTGAGCATCCAGATGGTTTCCAGCTTGGTGATGATCCCAAATTGGTTTGTAAGTTGAAAATATATGGTTTGAAATAGACACCCCAAGCATGGTATGCAAGGCTAGACAACTATCTCACTCAACAAGGGTTTAAGAAAGATGATATCATATTTGGCAGTAGTAGAGAGGATTATTCGATATCTGAAGGGTACTATGGAGTATGGGTTATGGTATCCGAAAGGTAAGGACTTCACCCTTGTTGTGTATTTAGATGCAAATTGAGCAGAGAGTAGAGTTCTTATCCAAGAAGACTTTATGACAGAAAGAGTACCAGTGGAGGTGCATTCTATCTTGGAGACAGGTTGGTCATGTGGAACAGTAAGAAAAAAGAGTTAGTTTCCTTATCCATAGCAGAGGAAAAATATATTGCAACAACAACGTGTTGTATGCAGAAGAAAGTTGTAGAAAGTGAGGTTAAGTTGGATTTTTATTCCAACAACAGATTGTGGAGTGGTCACATTTCCCAAGAATTGACTAGCTATCGGGACCACATTCTCAGGGGGAGCATTTATATATTTGATTATCTTTTTGCTCATGTTTGTAATTTTTTCTAACTATAATAATTTGTGCCTGAGAATTTTGTGCATGGACTCAGGGGGAGTCTGCTATATCCCTTTGGTATTATTGTCAAAGGGGGAGAAGAATTACAAGAAATTGCATGTGTTTCCAACAATTCCAAAGGGGGAGATTGTTGAGCAAGGTGCAACAACAATATTGTCATTGTTGTCAACATAGTTAGACAGATCAGTTGATGCAGTGGAAAGGAGTTAAGAGGTTCTTCAGAGTATGCACAGTGATTTTCCAAAAGATCGAAGTGGCCCATATGATAAAAATCAAAAGAAAATCACAAGGAAGAAAACTGTTGCGATATCGTGACATGTTGAGCAAGAAAGAAAAACTATTGTGATATCGCGACATGTTGAGAAGAAAGAAAATTTGTCACGATATCATGACATGTTGAGAAGAAAGAAAAACTGTCGCAATATCGTGACATGTTCGAAGAGAAAGCGCAAGCAAGAAAAATTGTCGTGATTTCATGACATGTTCGAAGAGAAAGCGCAAGCAAGAAAAACTGTCGTGATTTCATGACATGTTGGAAGAGAAAAAGGCAAGTAGAAAAAGTGTCACGATTTCACGACATATTGCAAGAGAGAGAGTTCAAAAGAAAAAGTTTCACGATTTCGTGACATATTGCAAGAGAGATTGTACGGACGAAAAAGTGTCACGATTTTGTGACATATTGCAAAAGAGAGAGTCCGAGAGAAAAAATGTCACGATATCAAGACATGTCACATTTTCGCAACTCGAAGGCAAGAGAAAGAGCAAAGGAGAAAAAGTGTCACGATATCGCGACATGTCGCATTTTCGTGACTTGGAAAGGGCAGGAAGGAAGAGAAAGAAAAAGTGTCATGATATCGCGACATGTCGCATTTTCGCGACTTGGAAAGGGCAGGAAGGAAGAGAAAGAAAAAGTGTCACGATATCGCGACATGTCACATTTTCACGACTCAAAAAATCCAGGCAAGCAGAGTAACAAAAGTGTCACGATATCACGACATGTTGCATTTTTGCAACTCGAAAAGGCTAGGCAGGCAGAGTAACAAAAGTGTCGCGATATCGCGACATGTCGCATTTTCACGACTCAAACAGGGCAAGTTGGCAGAGAAACAAAAGTGTCGCGATATTGTGACATGTCACATTTTCATGACTCAAATAGGGCAAGCTGGCAGAGAAACAAAAGTGTCACGATATCGCGACATGTCGCATTTTTGCGACTCGAAAAGGCCAGGCAGTTAGAGAAACAAAAGTGTCGCGATATCGCGACATGAATACCAAGATGGTGAAACTGAAGACTGCATAGTGACATGGACCCATAAGGAATCTGTAATGATTTGAAATCATTTAAGATGGTCGTTACACATGGAAAGAAACAGATGCATGCCCATGAGGAGAAAATGAACAATCGTTAAAATAGAAAACGAACAGTCATGGAAGGAGAAAATGAACAGTCGTTAAAATAGAAAATGAATAGTCATGCAGGGAGAAAACAAATAGACATGCAAAGAGAAAAAGAACAAACATGTAAAAATAAAATGAACATGCACAAATGAGAAAACAAACAGTCATGACCGAGAAGACGAACAATCATGGTAGGAGTATATGGTATCAATTCGTTGCATGTAACGTGTTTGATGAAATGCCTACTCTATATATACAAAAGGAGTTACATATAGAAGGTGTTACAATTGAAAAGTGGCGTATGAGAAATGAAATAAGGAGTTACAACTGAAGTTATAAAGAGACAATATAGTTATAAAAGGAGCATTACTTGGAGAATTTCGAGATGGGAATTTACTCGATGAAGTGCGCGAGATGAGAGCGAGAGGCAAGCGAGAGGTGAGCGAGAAGGATGTGTGTCTTGTGAATTATGGGCAATGTTGAGTAAGCAATAGACTAGTTAGGGTCTTGTAAAAGTGAAGGCATTTTTATGTCAATCTTCTAGCTTTGAAAAGTCCAAGTTGGTGCTTGGAATCAGGGGTTGGTGCTCCTTTCTGTTGGTGTAGATAAATCAATGGTTTGTGCTCCTTCTAGTTGGTGCTGGTAATGCTCATTTCTATTGGTGCAAATAAATTAGGGGTTGGTGATCCTTTCTATTGGTGTAGATAAATCAGGGGTTGGTGCTCCTTCCAATTGGTGCTGGTAAATCAAGGTTTGGTGCTCCTTTCTGTTGGTGTAGATAACTTAGGGGTTGGTGCTCCTTTCTGTTGGTGCAGATAAATTAGGGGTTGTGTTGGAACAAAATTTGCATTCGGTTGATAGTGTTGTGCCTTAGAATTTGCCAACATTGAATAGACAGATCATGCTTGAGATCATCTGTCTAGTCTCCAGAGAAGGCTGGTTCCTTTGAGTTTTTTAGAGAAAAGGGGAACAAGAGATAAGGGAAATATAGCCTAAGCTAGAAATTTTCTCACAATACAAATTAGACAACAACAAACATTGATGGTGCAGTTTAGACAACAACAAAGCTAGAATTCTTCTTTATAGAAAACATGAATTCTTGAATGTGAGTTTTAGATGTTCATCTAAAAAGCATGTAGATATCTGTTAATGTTCAACTCTAGAAACAAGATTCATGTGTGCACAGTCTAGATTTCAGAATAGATGCATTTATAAAACTCAGGGTGAATAAAAGTTAAAACACCAAATACATACAAGCACACAAAAGTTTTGGAAGCCAGAGGAAGAAATATTTTATTGCTTGCAATCCAGTACATGTGCATCAAGCTTGTAAACGTCCAAGAGCCGACCCTTTTTCTAGAGTCGCTCACCCCTATATATACCCTAAATGAGTATCTTTCCCTAAGTACATCTTACTTATTTTACAAGCAATAATTTGCAGTTTCTAACAATACACAACAGATTTCTCATAGATTGGATAGATTGGCAATCATCCAACAGACCTACCAGGTTATAATCAATAGACCAATCTTCAAAAATCAGCACCTGATGTCAGTGCTCGTCTCTAGTTGCCAAAAATATACTTTATTCCTTTATAGCTGCTGGCATGTCATGAAATCGTGACATTCGCCTCCTGCTTTTCTCCTCTACCGCTTCTAGCCACAAAAATGAGACATGTCACGAAATCGTGACATTCATATCTTCCTCTGCTCCTTTGTTGCCTCCTACCATGAAAATGAGACATGTCATGAAATCGTGACATTCATCTCCTCCTTTGCTCCTTTTCTACCTCCCGCCGCAAAAATGAGACATGTCACGAAATTGTGACATTCAAATTTCCTTTGCTCCTTTGTTGCCTCCCGCTGTGAAAATGAGACATATTGCAAAATCGCGACATTCATCTCTTCCCTTGCTCTTTTGCTGCTTCCCACAGTGAAAATGAGACATGTCACGAAATCGTGACATTTGTCTCTTCCTTTGCTCCTTTTTTGCCTCCCACCGTGAAAATGAGACATGTCACGAAATCATGACATTCATCTCCTCCTTTGCTCCTTTGTTGCCTCCCGCCACGAAAATGAGACATGTCGTGAAATCGTGACATTCGTCTCTTCCTTTGCTCTTTTGCTACTTCCTACCACAAAAATGAGACACGTCATGAAATCATGACATTCATCTCCTCCTTTGCTCGTTTGCTACCTCTCGTCGTGAAAATGAGACATGTCATGAAATTGTGACATTCGTCTCCTCCTTTGCTCCTTTGCTGCCTCCTGTCGTGAAAGTGAGACATGTCGCAATATCATGACACTTTTGCCTCCTGCTCCCTTTTGCTGCTTCCCATCACGAAAATGAAACATGTCGCGATATCGTGACACTTTTTCCTCTTGCTCCTTCTCCTCGCTGTGAACCGTGAAACTGAGACATGTCGTGATATCGTGACACTTTTTGCCCTTTGCTCTTTCCCCTCGCTGTGAACCGTGAAACTGAGACATGTCGCGATATCACGACACTTTTGCACTTTTGGCCGCGACAAAGCAACATGTCGTGATATCATGAAAATTTTTCCACCTTGCTCCTTTTTGTTGCTCTTAGCCGCGAAAATGCAACATGTCGCGATATCGCGACACTTTTGCCTCCTTGCGGTGTTTTGCTTTTTCTTTGATCTTTAGCATATGGGCCACTTTGGTCTTCTTGGGAAATATGCAAAAAAGGTGCATCAGCTATTTTTCTGTAGTTAGGCACTTTTTGACTAACATTCTTGGCACCTTCCAGGGGAATTTTTGCTTTCAAAAATAGAGACCAGGCCTTTATCCATTAGGAAACGGAGTCACCAACACAGTTGCAAAAAGTAAATTTTCGAGCAGAAAAACACAAGAAAAATCATGCACTTTGGAGAACAAGTGATCTTCACCTTATTAGAACCTTTCTTTTACCGCTTAGGTATTTAACCTTTGTCTGAAGAACACAAAAAAACAATTCTAGGAGCTGGGATTTCTTAGGTGGCTGGAACACTTCGGGAGCAGAAGAATGACCATTTCCCTTGCTTGAAAGGATTCCAACAGGGAAACTTCCTCCCAGGAGTGAGCGTCAATCCTTCTTATTGTCTTCTAGAAATATTAGGCCGTAAAAAGGAAAATATGTACAAAACTTCAAAAATTATAATATACTATACATATAATGGTGATCTGTAGTTTTACTGGAAATACAACTTTAGGTGAAAAGCGTTCACCGTGATGAGTAGAACCTGTCCATATTGGTATTTTAATTGGAAAGCATTGAATTACTTTTTTGAAACAATTTTGAATGGCCCCTCCCAAAATGCATCAAACTTGTCATGATGTCCTGGCTTTGCTTTCTTGACATTCCATTTTTATACCAGGTCACCTGTTTTAAATTTCCTGAAAGTAGTTTTCTTATCGAACCACCCAGCTATTTTTACCATATGCCTTTGATGATGATCGTAGGCATGTTCCCTAGATTCTTCAAGCTGTAGAAGTTGCATCAGTCGGGCGTCCATTGGATGGCCTTCATCTTCATTGACTTGGTTTAGCATTCTCAATGCGGGTATTTCCATATGAATCGGTAGAACAACTTCTTTACCATAAACCAAAGCATATGGTGAAGTATTGATTGATTTTTTTATTGAGATTTTGTCGACCCACAAGGCTTGATTCAAGAGTGAGTGCCAGTTCCTCTTATTGTCCTCTAATGTTCTTTTCAAAATTCTCAGAAGATTCTTATTAGTAGACTCAGCTAATCCATTACCTTGTGGGTAATAATTAGAAAAAGTCTTCAGGTAAATTCCATATCTATTGACAAATTTGATCATCTTTGCACTAGTGAAAGGGGATCCATTGTCTGTAATCAAAGAATATGGTATGCCAAACCTTGTGATTAGACTTTCGACAAATTCTATCACCACCTCTAAATCAGCTTTCTTCATAGGCACTGCTTCTGCCTACTTGGTGAAATAGTCCATGGCAGTGAGAATGTATTTGTGGCTTGATGATGAGTTTGGCTCTATTATCCCTACAAAATCCAACCCCCACTACTAGAATGGTTCCTCAACTTGAATATGCTTTAAGGGCATGGATGCATTTCTATTTCTTCCCACATACCTCTGACATTGTTCACACTTCTGGGTCACTCTGTACGCATCTAGGAAGATGGAAGGCCAATAACATCCTGCTCTAAGGATCTTCAAAGCTATAGTTTGACCTGCATAATGTCCCCTTGAAAAACCCCCATGAAATTCATCTAACACTTTATGCTTTTAATTATTGGGAATGCATTTTAACAACACACCATCAATGTTAATCCTGTACAACCCCTCTATTCGAAGGGTATATTTCAATGCTTGGGTCCTAAATATCCTTCTCTGGGAAGCATTCATATCTTCAAGGCATGACCCAATCTAAAAATACCTCACAAAGTCATCGATCCAACCTGAACTTGCTCTGTCTTGGTGTTGCTCTGTGTTTGCCATGACGGGGTGGCTCTCCCCATATCCACTTGTAACTTGCTTGTCCAATTCTTGGCACAAAGCTCTCCCTCTGACTATTTTAGTAGGATGTATTTCTACATCATACTCTTGGATGCAAGTCACCCATCCAAATATTTTTTCACCCAGTTCTCCTTGAATTATGAAGTTCTTTACATCGAGATGAATAACATACACCATCGTATGACTCTGGGATAAGAAGTGTTTTAGCTTATTCAAAGACTTCATAATTGCGTATACTTGTTTTTCTATGAAGCTGTACCTTTCCTCATGTTTATGCATGGTGGAACTCAGAAAGGCTATGGGTCTTTCTTCGTCATCCGCTCCTTTCCGAGTGAGAACTGTAGCATAACTATTTTGCTCTCTGACAAAGATATAGTATGAAATCTCGAGAATAGTCAGGGTTGACTAGCACAGGAGCTTGAGCGATAGCTTCTAGAATTTTTTGGAAAGCTTCTTTCCTTGGCTTTGTCCATTTAAAAGGAGCATCCTTTTTCAATAATTCAGTCATTGGTTTAACTGTTTGGGCAAAATTTGCAATGAATTTTTTGACAAAATTTACTTGCCCAAAGAAAGACTGCAAACCTTTCTTGTTAACTGGGAGGGACAACTCAAGAAGCGCCTTTACTCTATCAGGATCAATTGACGACCCCGGATTTAGAAATAACATGCCCAAGGAGTATTCCTTCTTCTACAACAAAAATAGATTTTGTAGGGTTTAGTGATATCCCAAATTCCCTACATTTCTCAAACACTTGCTACAGATGAGTGGCATGGTCCTTTTTTTTATGAGAAAAAATTGTCATGTCATCTAAATAGACGATAATAATTTTGTTTGCAAGCTCCCCAAAAGCTATGTCCATGGCTCTCTGGAAAGTTGCTCTTGTGTTAGATAATCCAAAGGGCATCCTTTGGTATGCAAATGTTCCCCACTTAGTGGTGAACACAGTCTTGTATTGATCTTCATTTCTCACCCAAACCTGATTGTAACTAGAAAAGCTATCTAATAGAGAAAACCTTTCTGCTCCTACCACAGTATGAAGGATTGGGTTAATTTGGGGTAAAGGATAGTGATCCTTTAAAGAGGCTCTGTTCAAATTTCTGAAATCGACGCATAGTCGTATTTCTCCATTTTTCTTGCAGACTGGAACTAAGTTTGCCACCCAGATAGAGTGCTTGATTGGGTATATTATCTTAGCCTGCAAGAGTTTTAACAACTCTTGTTTCATTAAGGCTTCAATCTTGGGATTCATAGGCCTTTGCCTCTGCCTGAAAGGTTTAGCTCCTTCCTTTAGTTCAATGGTATGCTGAATGACCTCTTTCTTATACACTTTTAGATCACTATAAGTCTAGGCTATTATATCTGGATACTCTTTACATAACTATTTTATTTCCTCTAGTTCTACCACTGTACAATCGATCCCTACTTTGATCATTTTTATCGGTTCCAACTCTACTTCTTTATACCGGTGTTCATCTACCTTGATCCTTCGACCTACAGCTCTGTCGCTATTGTCAAAAAGGGTCTCCAGGGTGATCATTCCTCTGGGGATATGGTTGTTTTTCAGTTGAATAAGGCTCTCTTTGTCCTATTCTTGTAACACTCTATCTCTAGAGAAATTCATCTCGTGAATCAAAAAATCTAGGATCTGCTCATCGTTTTCGAATACTTGCCATAAAATGTCTTTTTCGAGCACTGAAGGCCTGTATATAAGTCTAACTGTTTTAGACTTCTAAATAACATTGTTGAATGGGCAAAAATTTGATCCTACTGATGCTAACAGGTCTGCATGTGTGTTCTTCTCTCTAGAAATGGATTTCATGTTTAGTGCTTCGAAATTTTTCAAAAAATCTAACACTTTGTTTTTGTAAGATCTTAGGTAATGCTGCTTACAAATGCACTTGCCAGTAACCTGTTTAACAATCAGCTCTAAATCTCCGTAGATCAGCAGCTTTTTTACACCCAGTTTCTTAGCTTTCTTGAGTCCCAAACACAAGGCTTCGTACTCAGCTACGTTATTGGTGCAACTCCATGTCAACCTATACAAAAAGACTTTTTTTGTTCCAGTGGGTGAAATCAGGACGATCCCAGCTCCTGCTCCATTTTTGCACCTTGACCCATCAAAGTACAACTTCCATAACTGGTTGACTAAATCATCTATTATAGGGACAACAATAGGGAGCTTTTTTGGTTTCTCAATGGAATAGCTTCGTTAGGATTCTACTCCTAACCATCATCCTAGTCACTTATTTGTTAATTAGTTATTACTCTCTTTCACAAAGTTGTGACCCTTGGTCACAACTCCATGCACATAGAAATAAGCACTCAACTTGGTGTAATTTATCATCAATCAAAATATATATTCATTTACATTTCATTGGGTGGTCTTCCTCCAATTTAACAACGATTCCTTTATAACAGCGATTCATTTCTTATTTTTGCATTTTACCTTATCCCTCCGATCGGTGTCCTAACATTTGGATCAGAGCCATTTCAATCCGCCGCCGCTGTCATAATTTTTTTTTTTTTACGCATTCATCCATTACTCCAATAGATAGACTCGACCTTCCATATACTCAACACCGTAGTAGTACTACCGTGCATAAGCCTCAACGGTGCATCAACAACAACACCGTCGTTCACCCTCGCTACCCTCTACTGCCCTCACCATTCTTCACCATCCCCTACCCTGGTAAATCATCGGGTCTAAAAAAGCACTGAATACACAGCGATTTAGCATCTCTGGTGGTGTCTTTGCCCTGCAACAAACAACACCGATGATTTTACGTATCTGGCAAGACAGTCGGCAGAAAAACAAGACAAGAATAAAATCAGGCCATTCACATCGAAGTAATTCATCTAGTGCATTGGAAATACCATTCATAGTTAAAAATATAATGCAGAACAGACATAGGTGTCAATCGACGTGAGGACCTCCCTGCATCACCAGCGAGGATGCCCCTACAGTGAAATCGGTGACGTCCTCTGGTAAAGCAGAACTAGTGGCATTGACTTCCTCTGGTGACACCCTCTAGTGAGGTTTAGAGATTGTCAAATACGATACAGCTTGTCATCTGAGTTTGTCGATGAGTCACAGAAGAAACAAGGAAAATCAAAACAAAATTCAGGTCTAAAGAGCAAATTTTATAGGTGAGCAATTGTGAAAATCTACAAATCGGTGAGAAATCGAACGAAGCATCGAAGAAATTGATCGAAAAATAAGGAATTCGTCCCCAGCATCATTTTTCGACAAGGCAAAGTTTAATGGTGAAAATTTATAAACAAATTAAAATATAACCTAAGGTTGCATCGTTTTCCCGATCGTCGACGGAAGATCACGGTCACCAAAATTTTAAAGTTTAAATTCCAAAGCTTTTTATCCCACATTGATAGTGTGATTGTTATTTTGGGCTTTAAAAGGAAGGAATCACAACAAAAGGGTTGTGACTACTTCATCATAGTCATGCGCACGACTCAAACACTTTCGCCCGCCCTCTCGATAGTCCCTCCCATCGCCACCTGTCACCATTTGACCCTGCCATATGTTCCATCTCATAGTCTGCACTTGTCCTCGTGCTTCCCCCACCACTCGTCGTACCTCCGCCCATGCTCAGCCGCCTCCGTTCAGCCACTACCACCTTGTTCCCCTCTCGTCCCTTGTGTCCAGCCTCGTCTAACCGTGTCGATCATCTGCACCTCGTGCCTCGTGCCTGTGCCTTGATTGTCCTTTCCACCGCCTGTACCTCCACCCAACCTTGTACCTTGTGTCATTTGTCTCTACCCGACCCTACCACGTTCAAAACCCTAATCTTGCAATTTTGCTAAAATATTACACAATTTTTGCTAAACATTGCCAAAATTTGCCTCTAATATAAATTTTGTGAAGACTTGTTGCTATTGCAAATTCTTGCTAAAAATTGTCAAGGCATTGAAAATTCTCGCTAATTCTGCCACTTACAAAGGTTATAAAATCTCCAAAACCTAACCGAAATGGCCGATGGAAGAATATATCATGATACCAACCTAATTTTGCTACTTAATCTCGCCCACCTACGTCAAATCACATCAGTGCGTGTATATAAAATTCAATTCCAGGATATCGCCAATCGCATCACAGGGTTGGATGAATCAGTCCTCATAAGTGGGTTCATCAATGGATTGAAAGAAGAAATTAGAGTGAAGATCATGATGTACACTCCTCGCACCCTACAAGAAGCTATTGGATTAGCCTTGTTAGTTGACGATACATTCAGTGTTCAACGTCAACATGGGGAGCAACCTATTGATAAATCGACATTCACGCACACTATTCCAAAACACAAACCCTTGCCAGTTAAGTACCTTAGCCTACAAGAAATGGAGGAGCGATGAGCGAAAGACCTCTGCTATACTTGTGATGAGCAATTTGGGCCCCTTCATTGTTGTGCTACACAAACATTGTATTTATTGCATAAAGTTGATCCCTGTCTCTCCATAGAGCAAGCAGATGAGGTAGTTGTGTCCGAAGTGACCAGTGCACCTACTCACATCAATGAAGAAGGCGAGGAAGATGTGCATGACATGACCCAAGCACCTGACCATAACAATGAAGGAAATGAGGTCAATTTGTCAGAAGTGCTCGATGCACCACGAAACGATGAGGTAGACATCCATGCAGTAAATAATGAAGGCGAGACATACACTCTCAATGAACTACACACAAGTTCATCACCAATAGTGAGTTCTCATCATATAGGCAGCCTGATTCAGAAAGGAGGCAAAAGAGTGAGTGCACCTTTATTTTCCCTTCATTCTACACAGGAAGAATCGGCTAAAGCGGAAGCCTACCGTCATCACAATTCTCTTAAGGAAAATTCTACTATTTTTCTTGGAAATCCCCCACTAACACTCCGACCTTCACGATATCCTTGCCTTCGGAAAAGTGACATCAAGATAGTACAAGAAATTGCGCAAATTCAACTTGGAAAACAAGCAACGAAGCTCCTTACTTTGAGCTTTGAGGACAAAGCTCTTTTAAGGAGGGTGGCATGTTAGGATTCTACTCCTAACCATCATCCTAGTCACTTATTTGTTAATTAGTTATTACTCTCTTTCACAAAGTTGTGACCCTTGGTCACAACTCCACGCACATAGAAATAAGCACTCAACTTGGTGTAATTTATCATCAATCAAATATATATTCATTTACATTTCATTGGGTGGTCTTCCTCCAATTTAACAATGATTCCTTTATAACAATGATTCATTTCTTATTTCTGCATTTTACCTTATCCCTTCGATCGGTGTCCTAACAGCTTCCCATTTCTGTCTCTATCATAGCATTGAAGTCTTTTATTGAAAACTGATCTTCAGATTGGATTTCCTCCAGGGTTTCTTCCATTAAATCAATATTCTCAAATTCCTCGGACATCATGTTGACAGTAGTTGTTTCTTCTAGCCTTTCCACATGAAAATTTGATGGTTTCTCATTGTAGATCTTGACTCTTTTACCTTTGAAAGGTACCTCCAAATGCGAATAATCTAGTGACAGATAACCTCCCAGTTTGGCTATGAATTCTCTGGATAAACACATACCGAAATATGGTTCCAAGTCTACAACGACTACTTGTATTACGACTGCTTCTGGCATTCTGTGGAGTTGAATAGGTATATCTTTGATCACCCCGATAGTTTTTACTGGAGTACCATCCAATTGCAACACACCAGGATGACTTCCAGTATATTCCATCCCCATTATGTCACATACGACTTTTGGCATTACCGTAGTTGCAGCCCTTGAATCAATCATGCAATTGTGAACTATCCACCCCTCCATTTGCAAAGATAAATAGAATGGGGGCGGTCTATTTTTTCTAGAGGTTGACACAACATTTGCTTGTATGACATTTGAGGAAGAGGTATTATTCTTTAAAGTTAAAGATTCTTGGAGGAGGTCAATCTGACCAGGAATTTGCAATGCATCAAACATGCTTATTTTGGAGGGGGTCCTCTTCATTTCTTTTGCAATGTTGAATGAAAGAGTTATAGCTGGGGATACTTCAGCACTTTTCTCCCTTCCACTAGTCGATGCGTCATATCTATCTCTATAGACCTGCGTAGCTTTCGTTCTTTGCCTTTTTGTCAATGAAGGAAATTTGATTCTTTCCTTCACTTTCTCTTGAGCTTCACTCCCTTTCCTAGGAGGAAATTCTTTTCTTGGTATAGTCACAGAAGTCTGAGGAGGATCAGAACGTCCTTTCTCATCTAACTAGTTTTTTTGTGGAGTTTCCCTGGGTGCAGGAGGAAAACCTTGTGGTTGGAATTCCTTAGGGTCAGTTTGCAACAACTTTTTTCTTGGCCTTGTCAGGACTGAGACTTGTTCCACAGATGGCATTGCAAAATTATGGTGAACTTCTTTGATTATATTCACTTGTCCCTTGTCGGTATCCTTGGCTCTTTCATTAATAATTGCTTGCACATGGTTTTGATGAATCATGCATGAATCTTCTCCATGAGGATTGTTGCAAGTGGTACACCAGTAATCAAAATTAACGAGTTCTCCATTATCTCCTATCTCCTTTGCATACACTACATTTTTTATTTCTTGTACCCTTCCACTTGTCGAAGCAGCTTCCTTTTGTATCTGTGGAAATCTTCTTGCTTGAATATTCCTTTCTGCCTCTCTCTTTTTCATGGATGCCATTTCATTTGACAACGTCTTCATGGTATCAATTATGGTTATGTATTGATCATTGGGGGGAGCTGATGCAAGGGGTGTGGCTGGTAATGCACGGAATGCAGGAGGTGCAGCTATAGCTAGGAGGGCCTACATTTATGGGGGTGCAGGCAGTTTAGAGATTGATGCTTGCGAAAACTCTAGTAAAATAGGCAATAGACTTTTGGATGGGTATCTTTTTTGAGCGATGAGATTAGCTTTGCCCTTTGCTGCCTCTACATAGATCCCAGGAAAAGTGGTTACACGAGATTGTCTTATTATCATATTGAGTTCTGAATCAAAAGCCCTTAGATAATAGCATATAGCTTGTTCTTCCATGGGATTTAGGCCTTGTGGTACTCTATCACGAGTTTTGGTAAACTTGATGTTGAAATCTTAGATCTCTTCTTGTGGATGCCTTTCAATGACAGTGAATTGATTCAAAAATGTGAAAGTATTTGCATGTATATTGAATTCATCGACCAGATGGTCGACTAGTGCTGCCCAAGAAGTAATGGATCGAGTGGGAAGCGCTTTGTACCAATAGAGCATCTTTCCTTTCAAATATATGATCAACAATTTGACCATTACATCTTGCTCAGTGATGTTGTAAACAGATGCTAGCTCTGATACATCCAAACAGTGTTCATCTACTATTTTGCCTATTTTGTCAAAGCTCGACAATGCTTTTAGTGCAGCTTGTGGAATTTGGTGGTGCATTCCCAAGTTCAAAGGGCCAATTTGATTCCATACAAGATGCATTGGGGTAGGGGCATCTGCCATGATTGCTAAAGGAGTTACAACCGCTATGGGATTGCTTGCAGATGCTCCTACAATGGGTGTTAAAGAGGTGCTAATGGTGTCGAGTGGATTTCATCTTGCAGCTAGCACAAGGTGTGCTTTTAGGATTTTGAGATGCAGTTCAAAAAACTTGATAGGTTCTTCAAAGTTTCTAGCTCGAGATCTGGTTATCATATGGCTATATAACCAGAAGGCTTCTAGACAAGGTCTTTCTTTTATGGTCTAAATGCAACGGAGTCGCCAGGAGATTTTTTCTTGAGATTTTGTAAAAAAAAGGCTCTGAAGGTAAAACACCAAAACTTATACAATACTATGGGATTGCTGGTCCCATCGGGCGTGCCAAAAAATGTTGGAACAAAATCTGCCTTCGATTGATAGTGTTGTGCCTTAGATTTTGCCAACATTGAATAGACAGATCATTCTTGAGATCATCTGTCTAGTCTCTAGAGAAGGCTGGTTCCTTTGAGTTTTTTAGAGAAAAGGGTAACAAGAGATAAGGAAAATATAGCCTAAGCTAGAAATTTTCTCATAGTATAGATTAGACAACAACAAACATTGATGGTGCAGTTTAGACAACAACAAAGCTAGAATTCTTCTTTATAGAAAACACAAATTCCTGAATGTGACTTTTAGATGTTCATCTAAAAAGCATGTAAATATCTATTAATGTTCAATTCTAGAAACAAGATTCATACGTGCATAGTCCAAATTTCAGAACAGATACATTTATAAAACTTAGAGTGAATAAAATTTAAAACACCAGATACATACAAGCATACAGAAGTTTCGAAAGCCAGAGGAAGAAATCTTTTATTGCTTGCAATCCAGTACATGCGCATCAATCTTGTAAACGTCCAAGAGCCGACCCTTTTTCTGGAGTCGCTCACCCCTATATATACCCTAAAAGAGTATCTTTCCTTAAGTACATCTTACTTATTTTACAAGCAATAATCTATAGTTTCTAACAATACATAATGGATTTCCTGTAGATTGGATAGATTGGCAATCATCCAGTGGACCTACTAGGTTATAATCAATAGACCAATCTTTAGAAATTAGCATCTGATGTCAGTGCTCGTCTCCAGTTGCCAAAAATATACTTTATTCCTTTACAGCTGGCATGTCGCAAAATCATGACATTCACCTCCTGCTTTGCTCCTATGCCACTTCCAACCACAAAAATGAGACATATGAAATTGCGACATTCATCTCTTCCTCTGCTCCTTTGTTGCCTCCTATCATGAAAATGAGACATGTCATGAAATCGTGACATTCATCTCCTCCTTTGCTCCTTTGTTGCCTCCCGCCATGAAAATGAGACATGTCACGAAATCACGACATTCGTCTCTTCCTTTGATCCTTTGTTGCCTCCCGTCGTGAAAATGAGACATGTCATGAAATCATGACATTTGTCTCTTCCCTTGCTCTTTTGCTACTTCCCATCGTAAAAATGAGACATGTCACGAAATCGTGACATTCGTCTCTTCCTTTGCTCCTTTGTTGCCTCCCATCGCAAAAATGAGACATGTCACAAAATCGTGACATTCGTCTCCTCCTTTGCTCCTTTGTTGCCTCCCGTCGTGAAAATGAGACATGTCACGAAATCATGACATTCGTCTCTTCCTTTGCTCTTTTGTCGCTTCTTGCCGTGAAAATGAGACATGTCACGAAATCGCGACATTCATCTCTTCCTTTGCTCCTTTGCTACCTCCCGCTGCGAAAATGAGACATGTTGCAAAATCATGACATTCGTCTCCTCCTTTGCTCCTTTGCTGCCTCCCGCCACGAAAATGAGACATGTCACGATATCACGACACTTTTGCCTCTTGCTCCCTTTTGCTGCTTCCCGCCACGAAAATGAAACATGTCGTGATATCGCAACACTTTTGCCTCTTGCTCCTTCTCCTCATTGTGAACCATGAAATTGAGACATGTCACGATATCACAACACTTTTTGCCCTTTTCTATTTCCCCTCGCTGTGAACCGCAAAACTGAGACATGTCACGATATCGCGACACTTTTGCTCTTTTGGCCGCGACAAAGCAACATGTCGCGATATCGTGACACTTTTGCCACCTTGCTCCTTTTTGTTGCTCTTAGCCGCAAAAATGCAACATGTCGCGATATCGTGACAATTTTTCCTCCTTGTGGTGTTTTGCTTTTTCTTTGATCTTTAGCATATGGGCCACTTTGGTCTTCTTGGGAAATATGCAAAAAAGGTGCATTAGCTATTTTTCTATAGTTAGAAACTTTTTGACTAATAGGTTGGTGCTCCTTTCTATTGATGAGGCCAAATATTGCCTCATTTTTTATTATTTTGGACATCCTTAGTAGACCTTTTTGATATGTTTTAATGTTAATTTTGTTGATGAAATGCAATATTTACTACTATTTACATATTTGACTGTTTAGAAGCATAATATTCTGTTTTTACTAATTTTTTGTATTTTCTGCATAAGTTTTGTTGATAAATAATGATTTATTGTGAAATGTGTTAAGTGCAATCACGTGTGGAATATATATCATTCATATCATGCACTCTGAAGTTGTCAAATGCAGAAAATAGCACTAAAAACAGGTCAAAACTGCAAGCTGTGCAAAACTGTTTTTGACTGTTTTGACTTGGACAAATTCCAGCCAGATTTGCAAGACTTGGGATTTGGTCAAATTCAACTTAGGAAAGCGTGTGACCAGGTTATTGAAAGACTTATAAGTCTGGTCCACCCAATGCTCGGCCAAAGAACCGCAAACAGTGTTGAAAACAGTCATTCTGGCGCTGCTACGGAAAAAATAGGGATTCTGCTCCGGAATAACAGGACTGCTCCGGAATAACAGGAAATGCACAGTTTTGACCAAAAAAGCTCAGGAAAGACAGCAAATTGCAGGCGAATGATAGGGATAGCTATGTAAATCTGTTATGCATCTTTTTCAACGCGAGAAGACCTCTAGCAAGTGTGCAATGAATAGATTTCATATGTAACCATATTACGCATTTTAGGAATGCGGTTTTAACGACATTCCTAAAATGCACGAATTTGAATCATTCCACATCTGATTTAGCTATTTTTAATATAAATAATCGGCTCCCATACGGGTTGAGCTATGTAGGAAGAATTAGGATTGCAATTAGTGTAATTCTGAATATTGTGAAATCAGATTTCCGTAGCAATAATATGCAGAATTTTTCTGCATGTTTTTAAATCAATAAAAAGTGCAATTTTTATCAATTTTATTTTATGATTGAAGGAGTGATTAGGTAGAACACCGGAGCTACTTCTTCACCTTCTTCCGAACCGGGGAGCAAGGGCCACTCCCGGGAGCGAGAAGAAGGTTCATATCAGGTTTTCTTGTTTAATTACATGCTACGACGAGAATAGCAGGAAACCTGTCATTTTTCTGCATTTTCTTATTTTGCTGAATTTATTTCCAGTTTTAGAATTTGTAGTTACATTTTCATTTACGAGTTTATTTCTAGATCTGTTCTTTTATTTTGCAAGATAGTTAAGTTTATTTTCTGCAATTCTAATTTCAGCAACTTTCATTTCAGCAATTTTACTTCGGTTTTTGAGTGCATTTTCAGATTCAGCAAGAGTAAATAGGTTTCTTTCACTGTCATTTCATTTCTGCAGTTTTATTTCAGCAAGCATAATTTAGTTTCCTTTCAAGTTATAGGGTTTAGAGTGACAGAAGAACCCCCAGCAAACACTAACTGTTCTACCAATAAAGCCATTTTCTGAATGGAGTGTCTTACACCTGCCTGAATTGACTATCGTAAACAGCCTTAGGACACCTGCCCGGATTGATAAATAATGATCAAATGATGAATTAAACGACACTCATCATTTTTGGCGCCGTTTCCGGGGATCATGGTGTTGTTAGTCAAATCTAAGTAGGTCAAGAACTGTAGGCTGGATACAGAAAACAGTTCTTGCAAATTCTACAGTCTGTTTAGTAAATGTGCATGAATGCATAGGCTGAGAGACGACAGAGGGAGGTTTATCCGGAGTGGCTCTGAGCCACCAAAGAGACCTACTCGGTCTGATGAAGAATTGCCTTCATTTGACATCACTGAGGAAAAGCCAGACATACCTTCTTCATCAGAAGAATTGTTGGCAAAATTAGAAAAGGAGCTTTTTGAAGCACTAGCTGCTAAACACTCCCCTCTGACTAAACTATTTCCAGCATCCTTTAGAAAGAAGACAACTATGGGCTGCAGCGAGCGAGTAGGAGGATATGTTGATCTCGATGATGCTCCTAAAACTTTTGAATATCCTATTCGGTTGGATCCACTTCTAGATGCCCCCATGAAAACAATCTCCCCATCTATATTGCCAATCTTTAGGGGAGCTGTTGCGAGAAGATCCTGATCAATTTCTGTTTGAATTCAAAGTGTTATGTCAGACTTATGACTACATAAATGATAATCAGAAATTGAAGTTGTTTCCTTCTACACTTAAGGATGTTGCTCTCCGATGGTTCATGAGCAATCTTGAACCTAACTCAATTACTACCTGGGATGATATGGAGGCTGCATTCTTAAATAAATATCGGGATTATTGTAGAGTAAGAAACGGGAAAGATGAGTTGTTTAGGATCAAGCAAGAAGAGGATGAGAGTTTAGAAGATTATCTTGATCGCTTTGCCTTTGTCCAAAAGAGGTGTGGTCTTGTAGAGCACTGATTTCTTAAAGCCTATTCTCTTAAGAGGATTACGGGATGAATCTAGGGAAGTGTTAGATTTAATGGGAAAAGGAGACATAGATCAACTTGACCTTGATGAGATTGTGGAGTTATGCAAAAATTATTCCCGTACACATCACCGAAGAAAGAAAAAGAATCTTGGCAATAATGGTATGAAAGAGTTGATGGAGGAAATGGCCAATTTAAAAACCGATATCCTTGTTCAACTTAATACTGCATTAGGTGAGAAAAACACAAGAAATAATTCTACACCACCTTTAGCAATTTATTGCCCAAGGTGTAGGAGTAAGCATGCCTTGCGGGATTGCCCCCTAAACAAAACTTCTATTTGTGGAATTTGTTCCAAGGAACATTCAACGAGATAAATGCCCTTTGTTGCCTCATCTAAAATCTATTTTGGGCACCCAAGCGAGAAGAACTCAATGCTATTGGGCAAAGACACTGGTGGTGGTTATGCACAATATCCCAATGCTCCTAGATTTCCAAGCTGGGGACAATCTCCTTGGAATATGAATATGCCATGGGGACGAGGCAGAAGCTTACGCACAACCTTGGAACCAACCTTGGACAGCTCCTCCAGTTGGTCACAATACGGATGGATGAACCCACCTTGGCATACCATGCCTCCACAATGGACACAACAAGGACAAATATGGGGACAACAATATCAAGGGCAACCATTTCCACCACAACAATATCACCCTTATCAAAGCCGAGCAATATCGGTCCCATAAAGGACAACAAAGGTATCAAGGCCAAACTCAAAATTTGTTGCCAGCTCCTAATCCAAATTTTCAAGGAAGAACACAACATCAACAAGCACAACCAGTAAGACAACCTCCACTCCCATCTCAGCCTGTGACTAACCCCAATAATGTCAGACAAGCGGCCCCTGTTTATGAGGCTGAGTCCGAAGATACTGTTGCGGTTCATGTACTTGACTGTGGTAACATCCAATTACGCTCGGGGAAGGTCTTACCGACCCTGCTCCACCTACGGTTGAAGAAATTCCAGAAATTTCAAGTCCAGAAAAAATACAATCGAGCAAAGGAATGCGAGAAAACTTACAAAGAAAATCCGAACGTGTCACATCGGATTTACCATTTCTGAAAGGTTTGATCATCCCATCACTACCCCTGAATCGAGTTAATCACGAGAATTAAAGAAAATGTCAATCTCACTTCCTCTGTTGCAGGCAATCAAGGATGTACCATTGATTAAGAAAACCATTCAGGATTTATGCATAAGGAAACCTGGCAAGAAGAAGAAAGCCTTTCCACAAACTGTACAAGTGGATGGAAAGTTGGCTGATCTTCTCTCTGGGAAATTAGTACCTCCCAAATATGGTGATCCAGGAAGTCCAGTAATCACCATTATTGTAGGATTGGTTCAAATTCCCAATGTACTTATTGATTTAGGAGCTGCAATTAATGTCATGACCAAAGATATTATGCAGAAATTGCAGCTCACTGATTTGAGTCCTACAGCTACAGTTTTGGAAATGGCAGATAGGTCAGTTGCCAAACCAGAAGGACTTTTGGAGGATGTTCCCATTGAAGTATCTTCTTGGGAATACACTGTAGATTTCCTAGTATTACAACCTAGGAGTACAGCTAATGGCTATCCTATCATCCTGGGACGACCCTGGCTTGCTACTGCAGCCGCTTTCATAGACTGTAGATCAGGAGAAATGACTATTTCAAATGGAGTAGATCTTAAGAAAATTTCTTTGTATCCACCTGCTAAACCATCATCTAAATTTTATGGGCGAGTTATGGTATCCCGAGTCCGATGAAGAACAGGGAGCCTCTTGTTACCCTTGCCACCATTGTAGTACAGGAACACATTGAAGAATTGAATTCACCAGAGAGAGAAATTTTTGAACATGAAGCGGTTTTGGTGAATACATTGCATGAAGAAGGCCTCAGGGATGATCAAGTTATGGTCAATCGCCTATTATGGAAAGATGATGAACAAGTTGCTTGAACATTTACCATCTATTCCACTTCATGAAAGTTCCTTTACATTGCCACATGGGTGGCATCATCATCTTTTGACTTCTTTCACTGTCCTATGCCAATGCTTCCATCGGGTGTTGCATTTAACTCGGAATCAAGAGTATTTCATGATCTGCAACCACATCATTGTCCTTTAAATGCTTTGATCAGCAAATATGAACATGTTAACTCTGTTTATCCCGGAGTCAAGCAAATTGAAATTCAACCAGGAAAACTCTGTAAATGTTAACGGTTGGTTGGTGACGATCAAGAAGCCAAACTATTTGTTGTTTTGCGAAAACATGTTCAAGCTTTTGCTTGGAATTATACGGATATGGTTGGAATCCACCATGATGTATGCACACATAGGATATACACTGAGGATGTCAAACCGGTTAGACAACCGCAGAGACGTCTGAATCCTGCTTTAAAAGACATTGTTAAAGAAGAAATTGAAAAATTGTTGGAAGTAGGATTCATTTATCCAATTTCAGACATTCAATGGGTTTCTCCATTAGTTATTGTGCCTAAGAAGAATGGAAAGATGCGAGTGTGTGTGGATTACGGGGAATTAAACAAAGTCACACACAAGGACCACTTTCCATTACCCTTTATAGACCAAGTGCTGGACACTCTTGTTGGTAAGAAATATTTCTGTTTTTTGGATGGTTTTAGTGGGTATAACCAGATCCAAGTGGCACTAGAAGACCAGGAAAAAACAACTTTCACATGTCCTTGGGGGACATTTGCTTATAGAGTATTACCCTTTGGATTATGTAATGCACCGGCAACATTTCAACGAGTTGTCTTGGCCATTTTTTCTGATTTAACCAATGAGAGTGTAGAGATTTACATGGATGATTTCACAGTGTTTGGTGACACATTTGAGTATACATTAGAGCAACTTGAAAAGGTTCTAATACTCTGTGAAGCATATCATTTATCTCTTAATCCTGAAAAATGTTTCTTGATGATGGAGGAAGGAATTGTTTTAGGACATCATATCTCTGCTCACGGTATTAAGGTTGATCCTAAGAAAGTAGAGGTCATCAAGAGTCTTCCTCCTCCGAAATCTCAAATTGATGTCCGTAGTTTCTTAGGACATATTGGCTTTTATCGTAGATTCATTGTCGATTTCGAGTACCATTGCTAATCCAATGTTTGCATTATTAATGAAAGATTCTGAATTTGTATGGTCCGATGATTGCCACAAGTCCTTTGAAGCTTTGAAAGAAAAGCTAACCAGATCCCCGAGTACTAAGAGGACCTAGCCGGGGCTGCCCTTTCATATTCGCTGATGCCTCCAATACTGCTATTGGAGCCGCACTAGGGCAGATTGAAAATGGACAACACTATGCCATTTATTATATTAGCAAAAACTTGACAGGAGCTGAAAAGAATTACACTACAACTGAAAAGGAATTCTTAGCTATAGTATATGCCATTAACAAGTTTCGACACTATATCACAGGATACCACTGTATTCATCCATACAGATCATCTTTGCTATCAAATATTTGATGAATAAGCCTTTGGTTAGTGCACGAATTATTCGTTGGTTGATTTCTATTGCAGGAATTTGATATTACTATAGTAAATAGACCAGGGAAAGGCTAATGTAGTGGCAGATTTCTTGTCAAGATTGCCAAATGCGAAAGCGAAGAACTAGTTGAAGACGCATTCCATGATGAAAAATTGTTTCTTGTCTCTGTTCAAACTCCATGGTTTGCGGATATAGCTAATTATTTAGCTACAGGGAAGATTCCACTTCATTTTACCTCAAAACAAAAAAAACAGTTAATCAAGCAAAGCTCTTCTTTTGAATGGATAAAAGGAATATTGTTTAAATGCAAGTCCGATCATGTTTTACGCGGGTGTGTTCGTAAGGATGAGATATATGACATTTTGAGAGCCTGTCATGATGAACCTTCAGGAGGGCATTATTCAGTAAAACATACCATTCGAAAGATTTTGGGTGTTGGTTACTACTGGCCATCATTGCATAAAGATGTAAAAAGGTATATTAGAAATTGTGATGCATGTCAAAGAATGGGTAAGCCTACTTTCAAAAATGAAATGCCTTTACAACCTCAATTAGGTGTAGAACCGTTTGAGAGGTGGGGGTTAGATTTTGTAGGACCTATTGATCCACCCTCCCAAGGGAAGGTGCACATCCTAGTATGTGTTGATTATGTAACCAAATGGGCAGAAGCCCGTGCCTTTAAGCATGCCCGAGAAGACAAAGTAGCTGATTTTATGTATTCACAGATTTTTCTGCGATTTGGAGCCCCACAGTCTATTACTTCTGATCAAGGACCTCAGTTTATTTCAAAGGTTGTTGAAGCCTTTGTAAAATTATATGAAATCAAGCACGGGAAGTCCTCTCCTTATCATCCACGAGGCCAATGGTCAAGTTGAAGTGACAAATAGGGAATTAGAGAAAATATTGACCAAAGCTGTAGCGAGTTCATAGAAGGAATTGGGTAGAAAGGTTACAGAAGCAATTTGGGCTTATAACACTACTTGGAAATCCACTACGGGATTTACCCCTTTTGAATTGGTTTATGGTAAAAAACCCCTTTTGCCCATTGAATTTGAATTACTAACTCTTCGAACTGCTTTGGAAGTTGGTATTGATTTGTCACAGGCACAAAAGGACCGGATCCTGCAACTCAATGCATTGGATGAAATACGAAGAGACGCTTTGCATCAGAACGAGATGATTCAAGCACAACGTAAAATCTGGCATGATAAGCATATCCAAGAACGAAAATTCCAGCAAGGGGATTGGGCATTACTGTTTGACTCCCGTTATGAAGATTTTCTGGGAAGTTGCAAACAAGGTGGCTTGGACCATACCAGATTGAAGAGGTTTTCTCGAATGGAGCGAGTTCGTCTCTCACCAATTGATGATTCGCGAAGGAAGTTAGTGGTTAATGGACATCGTCTCCGGATTTACCATAAGCCACTAACTAAAAATGAATTTTTAAAACAAATAGAGCACTTGGATGTGCATTTAATGGAAGAATTCCCTTCTTCCACTAAAGCAGCAGTAGTATAGTTTTTGTCGAAAAAAAAAAAAAAAAAAAAAAAATAAAAAACATTTAGTTTACATGAAAACCAGTTATCTGGCATGTTTACTAAGTCCCATTCCATCACCATCCATTTCATCACTATCCATTCCATCGCCATTCATTCCATCACCATACATTTTCCGCCATTGTCATTCACCACTGTTGTCATTGCCATCACCCATTTTGTTTGTGTTTTTTAGGATTACAGTACTGCACTTGTCAACAGACAAACAGCAAAGCTAATCAATTGTATGAAATGTAGAAAGGTAGTCAAGACAGGTATGTGTTTCTTTACATTTTAAATATTGTAAATAGTTAAAGTACATAATGTATAGATTCACTTGATTAGCATTTAAAGCATTCATAAGGTTTAAATTGGGGATGTCTAAATTAGTCAATGAAAAGGGGGAATGACATATGCTCCGGAATGACATATGCTTCAGAATGAAGTTTGCTTCCGAATAACCATTGCTTCGGAACAGCAAAAGCTCCGTAATAGTTGTGCTCTGGAATGGGTAATGACAGTTGTGCTCTGGAATGAGAATTGACAGATATGCTCCGGAACGACAAAATAACGACATGTGCGCGATTGCATCGGAATAAGTTGGCGTTTCTTAAAAAATTCATGCAGGGACACGTGGCAAACGATTGTGGAACACGTGATTTTCGAAATTTATGATATTTAGATATCATAATTTCGCGATACGCGTAATCATGGCACACGCCTCAAAGCACACCGAAAATAGATTTTGTTTGCCTTGAAAAATTCACATCAAATGCATGAATGCCAACTCAGCAAACCGTAATCGTGAAATCTGCATTGGCATTAATTTTTTCCGCGTTGTCAGCATATTCCACCGGTTTTTAAAATAATGAATTAACAAGTCGGTTTTACATGCTCTGTTCCGGCGCACGAACTATTATTCCAATGCATGTACGATAGAACTGTCATTCCAGTGCATGCATGCTAAGACTGTCATTCCAGCGCTTTCGAAACATAGTTGCGAATAGAACAAGGAAAAATGGGCGGCAGGAAGAACAGGAGTGAACCAGAAAATGCCACCTTCATACTGGAAAATCCTACGCTGCTGCAAATTTTCACCGATGCTGGTTTAATGCCGTTTCTGCAGAAATTTGATGGGAACTCCGAAGGGTTGGCTGCAGAATTTGCACGAACCTTCAGAAACAACAGGATCAACATCAATGGCATGACAATCCAGGTAACTCCAGACATCTTGAGCCAAATTACTGAATTTCCTTTGCAAGGAATTAATCTTGGGAAAATAGCTAGAAATACCTTAAGTGAATTGGCCAACCAGTTTAGGGCAGAAAACGATAAACCGATTGAATATGTCATGAGCAAAAATGTTTGTAAAGGAGTTAAAAGGGAAAGTCTGGAATCTCCTTGGGATGAAGTAGCTGAATGGATGATTAGATTTATCACTTGTGAAGGTCAGTACGCTGTTTTATCAGGGCATCATATGAAGATTTTAATTTATTTGAGATATGGCCACACAAACCCTGAATTCCAAGTTAATTTTCCCCTGTATTTTTATGAAGATTTAAAAACTATGGCCAAGAAATATCGGGAAGGAAAAGGAACCCCTAGGCATCATGGTTTGATCAAAATAATTTGTAAACATCACTTTAGGGGTAATTTACGAGCTTTGACAGATTCTTTGCTCCATGGGACGAAACTAGAAGCCACTGCATTTGCGAGATGAAGCGAGAAGAAGTTGAAAGCCCTAAGTCTGCGAGAACAAGTTGAAAGCCCTAGGTGCGAGCCGGTGGTTGAAGCAGAGTCCATCCAAGAAGCGGGGTTCATCCTCTCCACGGGGACCTCCCTCTTCTAGAACTAGAAGGCAAAGAAAAAAACATGCTAAAATAGACTCTGCTAAAAAACGCGAGAAGGTGTCATTTTCAGCGAGACGTAAGCGTGTTGCGGTCCAATAGCTCTGATGATGCAGAACCAGAAGAAGCTGTTCAGAAAATGCCCAAAACAGGAAAAAGAAAATCTCCTGTTCAAACCTTACGAAGGTCTGCAAGACTTCAAAAGGATACAACATCATTTGACCAAGGAGGTCAAGAGGCAATAGCAATGACGAGCGGAACACAGCGGAATCACCAGAACCTGCAGAATCAACAGAACCTAAATCCAGCCCTGCAGTGATCTTGGTGGATTATTCAGATTCCGATTCTTAGGAAGAGGCAGAGGCAGAAGAAGAGTCAGAGACAGGAGAAAAATCAGAAACGAGAAGAAGAAGCGAGAGGAAGAAGAAGATATCCAAGCTGCGGCTATTGACGGCAAGAAGTGTGGTAAAAACACAAACGGGATGGATAGAGAAGTGTGAAGCTTCTATTTTAGAAAAAGATCAAATGATTGCAATGTTGCAAAAGGAAGTGGCAGGTTTAAAAGCTAAAATTGCATCTTTAGAGCCACAACTTGATGAAAGTATGCATGACACTCAAATGGCTGACATCTTGTTGGAATTAGCAACAGCTGCACAAGCAGTAGAATCACCAATCAGGGAAGAACTTATAATGGATATTGAAGGAGAACAGGGACAGGAACAACTTCTGATCTCCTCAATTCCTGCTGTAGATATAGAACTATATGAACCTCTCATAGTCACACAGGACATGGGAATTCAAACTGAATTACCTATGGCAGAAATAGAAGAAAAGGAAACACAAACAGATTCTGTCAGGATTGACATGGTCGATAAAGAAGTACGAGGTTCATATTGTTCCTCAAATGCGGCGACATTGTTCGCAATCCCCTTATGGTTCCACTTGAGGAATATAATGCGGATTTATCAAAGTGGATGATGAAATGCCAAAGGTTGGAAGAAAAGGTTTTAGCTTTGAAACCTTTGGAGGAAAAATGTGAGGCTAAAGAGGCGAGAAATAACCAAATTGAAAAACCAAGTGCGGGATCTCCGTCGGAATGCGAGTGTTTAGTCCAGTGCAGAAGACCTGCAAGGTTTTACACCTTAATCCTTAGGGAAAGATTTATCCGTTGGCAAATTATGAGAATCCACTCTAATTTGCCATACAAAATGGAAAATCCTGAAGAATTTGTGGATACCTACCTGCACAGCCCAACAGAACAGAAAAATCTGCTGTGTGAGTTATTCCTACATAATTTCTTTATGCCTGAGGATGACACATTCCTACCTCACATTTTTACAGGGGATATTCAGTTAAGAGCTTTCCTGTCCACTCTGCAAAAATCAGGAATATTGGGAACAACGAGGCGAGATGATTAAGGATAATGAGGCAAATGCAACATTGTATCTGAGGCCAATGCATGGTGATTACAGGGGTGCAGCCAATCAACATTTCACTATGATGAGAGAAGAAAAGGTGAGAAAACTTTATGAAACAAATCTTCAGAGATGTTTAGTTGATGTTCAGAATTTTATTCACCAGCATTTTAATAGTGCCTTAGCAGCCTGTAGAAATCGTTGGGGTGAGTTACCTCTTTCCTTGCAGAAGAAAGAACCTATCTCCCCCAATAACTTGCAGTGGTCAAAAAGAAGAGCTGAAGGTATCATGCAAGTTATTCAGCGAGTGCAACATCAGTGGATAGGATTAAGATACAGATTGCCTATTGTAATCACCCTTGTTCCATGGTTTTTTGATGAAGACCCCCGACCAGGACGATCGGTTTCGAGGCATGGCTCAAGCGGGATAAAAGAAATCGAGAGGGTTTTACAAGATTCCTGGTCCAAAGTTCAGCTACCAAGAAAGAGTTATGGACAAGGATCTCTGTTCTATTGTAGCCTCACGGGAATGCATGAGGACATGCATCGAGAATAAGTTGGGGGGGATGATGAGGCCAAATATTGCCTCATTTTTTATTATTTTGGACATCCTTAGTAGACCTTTTTGATATGTTTTAATGTTAATTTTCTTGATGAAATGCAATATTTACTACTATTTACATATTTGACTTGTTTAGAAGCATAATATTCTGTTTTTACTAATTTTCTGTATTTTTTGCATAAGTTTTGTTGATAAATAATGATTTATTGTGAAATGTGTTAAGTGCAATCACGTGTGGAATATATATCATTCATATCATGCACTCTGAAGTTGTCAAATGCAGAAAATAGCACTAAAAACAGGTCAAAACTGCAAGGTTGTGCAAAGCTGTTTTTGACTTGTTTTGACTTGGACAAATTCCGACCGATTTGCAAGGCTTGGGATTTGGTCAAATTCAACTTAGGAAAGCGTGTGACCAGGTTATTGAAAGACTTATAAGTCTGGTCCACCCAATGCTCGGCCAAAGAACCGCAAACAGTGTTGAAAACAGTCATTCTGGCGCTGCTCTGGAAAAAAATAGGGATTACGCTCCGGAATAACGAGGACTACTCCGGAATAACGAGGAAATGCACAGTTTTGACCAAAAAGCTCAGGAAAGACAGACAAATTGCGAGGCGAATGATAGGGATAGCTATGTAAATCTGTTATGCATCTTTTTCAACGCAGAAGACCTCTAGCAAGTGTGCAATGAATAGATTTCATATGTAACCATATTACGCATTTTAGGAATGCGGTTTTAACAGCATTCCTAAAATGCCCGAATTTGAATCATTCCACATCTGATTTAGCTATTTTTAATATAAATAACTGGCTCCCATCTGGGTTGAGCTATGTAGGAAGAATTAGGATTGCAATTAGTGTAATTCTGAATATTGTGAAATCAGATTTATGTAGCAATAATATGCAGAATTTTTCTGCATGTTTTTAAATCAATAAAAAGTGCAATTTTTATCAATTTTATTTTATGATTGAAGGAGTGATTAGGTAGAACACCGGAGCTACTTCTTCACCTTCTTACGAACCGGGGAGCAAGGGCCACTCCCGGGAGCGAGAAGAAGGTTCATATCGAGGTTTTCTTGTTTAATTACATGCTACGTGAGAATAGCGGGAAACTTGTCATTTTTCTGCATTTTCTTATTTTGCTGAATTTATTTCCAGTTTTAGAATTTGTAGTTACATTTTCATTTATGAGTTTATTTCTAGATCTGTTCTTTTATTTTGCAAGATAGTTAAGTTTATTTTCTGCAATTCTAATTTCAGCAACTTTCATTTCAGCAATTTTACTTCAGTTTTTGAGTGCATTTTCAGATTCAACAAGAGTAAATAGGTTTCTTTCATTGTCATTTCATTTCTGCAGTTTTATTTCAGCAAGCATAATTTAGTTTCCTTTCAAGTTATAGGGTTTAGAGTGACGAGAAGAACCCCCGACAAACACTAAGCTGTTCTACCAATAAAGCCATTTTCTGAATGGAGTGTCTTACACCTGCCTGAATTGACTATCGTAAACAGCCTTAGGACACCTGCTCGGGATTGATAAATAATGATCAAATGATGAATTAAACGACACTCATCATCTATTGGTGCAGATAAATTAGGGGTTGGTGCTCCTTCCAGTGGGTGCTAGTAAATTGATTGTAAAATTGATATTTTGCAAAGGCTAGATTTGGATGGGAGTCCAAACAGTCAATTTTTGAGGAGTAGCCAAAACTGGTGAACCTTGGTACATCTTGTGTTGTGTGATGCTCTCTTGTTATATTTGCTTTATGTGGTTTTAAGTTTTCATTTTTTTGGCTTTAAGAGATGAAGTTTTTAAGTTTTAAAGAGCCACACTGATTCACCCCCCCTCTCAGTGTCATTGTGAAACTAACAATTGGTATCAGAGCCAGTTTCCATTATCATTCTAAATTAGCTAGGGTTGATCTTGGATTAGTATGCAATGGATAAGAAAAATAGATCCTCCTCAAATAAGGCATCTCAGTCAGTTTTAGTTCTTGTGGAAGAGAAAATTGAACTAGAAAAGGTTGAAGAAGTGAATTCTAATGTATGTGATGAAAACCTTGAGGTTGAAGTATATCTAGAAGGTGAGTTGATCGCTGCACTTGAAGAGTTGAATATAGAAAGGAAAAAGAGTAGAATATTGTCCAAGAAGTTGGAAGAATATGGGGATAAGATTGAAGATCTCTTATTACAAATTCATAAAGCCAAGAAAATAGAAGAAGCCTTGAAGTCACACCTGAATGATAAAGTCGATGTATGTAGCAAAAATGAAGAGGAATCTAACAAAGTTTTTAGTGATCTAAAGCTGCAAGTAGAAGATTCCAAAAGGATTGAAGAAACTCTCAGGTCACAGATCAATGAGAAAGAGATTGTTTGCTGCAAACAAGAAGAGGATATTGTTTATTGAGGAAACAACTAGAAGAGGCCAATACAAATCTCAAATTTGAGAAGAGCACAGAGTTGCTAGATAAAATGATAAGGCAACAAAGAAGTCCCATGTGTAAGCTTGGTCTTGGATGTGAAGCTGAACTACTTTCATCTTCTAAATCTGCAGAGAAGAAGAAGTCCACTACTGAAGGATCAAAGCAAGAGAATCTTGAAGCTGAATCTTCAAAAGGAAGAAAATATCAAAGGAGATCTACAACAAAGCAACCAAAATGAAAGAGGTTCTATCACTCTCACTTCATTCATAATAATGCTTTTAATGGCTATTGTTTTAGATGCAACCATTATGATCACAAGGAAATTTATTGTGGATTGAATAATAGATCAAAGAGTTATGCTGGTAGAAATACATCTGCTTTTCTGATTGAACACCATATGCAATGTTTCAAATGTAATGGTCATGGGCACATAGCAAGGTTTTGTCCAAGAACTATTGTATCTAATCTAAGGCAAGACAGTAGATTTCATCAGATGCAAAGAATGCAACACAGACAGGGAAGAAAGCATGTGCATCAAAGAAAGGAAAATAATCATCCATCAAGGACGCACAAGAGACAACCATCCAAGAGAATTGTTCAAGTTCATGAAAAGGTTCAAAATAGGGATGTAGTTGAAAAACTCAAGCCCAAGTTCAAGAAAGCTTGGAGAAAGAAAGAATAGAGGAAATCGTGTCTCCTTGGACTAAAGGAGATTACTCCTCTATTGCACTAAGCAACTCCAGGTAGCACATCCTCAAGGGGAGCAATGTTAAAGTTTTATTTTAATGCTCCTATGTATTTGTGTGGTTATCTAAGGATGAAAGGAAAGTAGTCAGGGGGAGTTGTCATATAGTTTTCAAAATGTGTTTCAGGTCATGTAGATGTTTGTGGAGATAATGTCAAACTGATGTGCTTCAGCAAAACAACATGGTGAATAGCTAGGTTTTCGATGTAGCAGCTGATAGGCGTTATCTGAGATAGAACATGCAACACAGGTCAACATGTCATGGAAGCATAAGCTGGCAGGTGTTGGTTTTGAAGCCTGTAACATTCCCAATCTATAGATAAAATAGAATCCATGTTGTGAGTGGGAAGGCATGCATTTCTTAACCAAAAATACAACACATCATTTGGTATAAGAGAGCATTAATTTTCTCTAAAGAAGTAGCAGTTATAAAAGAGATGCCAGAGTCAAAGCAAACAGTGGCACTAGCACCCAGTTGGTCAAGATTTCCAATTGGCACATGCAAGGCAGAGACATTGAGAAAATAGCGCCTAGGTGGTGAAGTGCCAAGGAGGAAAAGATGCCTATGCACCTAAGAAAGTCTTGCATTATTTGAGAAATGTGATATATTGCTTGAGGATTCCCTTGATCTCAGCAAGGAGAATTTCTCCCTGGAATCACGTGAAGAATGTTCGCCTAAGACATTGAGTAGCCCTGACATATGCCCTAGCCGCATATATGTGTTTCGATAAAAGCAATGTGTATTTGAACTACACATTGATGTGAAGATTGTTAGATCTATTATGATGCTATGGTGAAAAATATTGAAGTCTGATTATTGATTCATGTTTTGCTTATCAAGATGAGCAACTTTGCTTTGTGAATCATACCTATCCGAGGTCTAGAAGTATGAGTTTGAGTAAGGTGCACTATAGTTGGTCATGAAGTGTTTGACAAAATATTGTCTCCTAATTTGAATAGTTGAAAGTAAGGTGTGACCAGCGGTGACTGTAGAAAACATAGACCAAGTTGAAAATGTAAAGAGGGATTTGGTTGGTGTTTTGGTACAGTTTTTGATGCTTGCACAGAGTTGACAGTAAAATTGCAGTGTCGATACAATGTTGGACAAAAGTTGGTACAAGTGTGAGTCACTTGACTATTTCTCTTGACAGATGTGAAATCAATGTTTTTGAATGAGAAGCTTGAAGAAGAGGTCTATATTGAGCAGCCATATGGTTTCCAGCTTGGTGATGATGCCAACTTGGTTTGTAAGTTGAAAATATATGGCTTGAAATAGGCACCCCGAGCATGGTACACAAGGCTAGACTACTATCTCACTCAACAAGGGTATAAAAAATATGATATCATATTTTGCAGCAGTAAAGAGGATTCTTCGGTATCTGAAGGGTACTATGGAGTATGGGTTATGGTATTCGAAAGGTAAGGAATTCACCCTTATTGCGTATTCAGATGCAGATTGAACAAAGAGTAGAGTTCTTATCCAAGAAGACTTTATGACAGAAAGAGTACTAGTGGAGGTGCATTCTATCTTGGAGATAGGTTGGTCACGTGGAATAGTAAGAAACAAGAGTCAGTTTCCTTATCCACAACAGAGGCAGAATATATTACAGCAACAACATGTTGTACACAAGATAAAGTTGCAGAAAGTGAGGTTAAGTTGGATTTTTATTCCAACAATAGATTGTGGAGTGGTCACGTTTCCCAAGAATTGACTAGCTATCGAGACCACATTCTCAGGGGGAGCATTTATATATTTGATTATATTTTTGCTCATGTTTGTAATTTTTTCCTAAGAATGTTGTGCATGGACTCAAGGGGAGTTTGCAGAAGCACTTTGGTATTATTGTCAAAGGGGGAGAAGAATTACAGAAAATTGCACGTGTGTTGCCAACAATTCTAAAGGGGGAGATTGTTGAGCAAGGTGCAACAATGGTATTGTCATTGTTGTCAACACGAGTCGGATAGATCAGTTGATGCAATGGACAGGGAGTTAAGAGGTTCTTCAGAGTATGCACAGTGATTTTCAAAAGATCGAAGTGGCCCATATGCTAAAAATCAAAAGAAAATCACAAGGAAGAAAACTGTCGCGATATCGCGACATGTTGAGCAAGAAAGAAAAACTGTCATGATATCGTGACATGTTGAGAAGAAAGAAAAAGTATCGTGATATCGCAACATGTTGAGAAGAAAGAAAAATTGTCGCAATTTTGTGACATGTTTGAAGAGAAAGCACAAGCAAGAAAAACTGTCACGATTTAGCGACATGTTCGAAGAGAAAGCGCAAGCAAGAAAAACTATCACGATTTCACGACATGTTGGAAGAGAAAAAGGCAAGTCAAAAAAGTGTCACAATTTCGTGACATATTGCAAGAGAGAGAGTCCGAAAGAAAAAGTGTCACGATTTCACGACATATTGCAAGAGAGATTGTACGAACGAAAAAGTGTCACAATTTCATGACATATTGCAAAAGAGAGTCCGAGAGAAAAAGTGTCGTGATATCGTGACATGTCGCATTTTCGTGACCCGAAGGCAAGAGAAAGAGAAAAGGAGAAAAAGTGTCACGATATCGTGACATGTCACATTTTTGTGACTTGGAAAGGGCAGGAAGGAAGAGAAAGAAAAAGTGTCGCGATATCGTGACATGTTGCATTTTTGCGACTTGGAAAGGGTAGGAAAGAAGAGATATAAAAAGTGTCGCGATATTACGACATGTCATATTTTTGTGACTCGAAAAGGCCAGGTAGGTAGAGTATCAAAAGTGTCACAATATTGTGACATGTCACATTTTTGCGTCTCAAAAAGGCCAGGTAGGCAGAGTAACAAAAGTGTCACGATATCGCGACATGTCGCATTTTTGTGACTCAAACAGGGCAGGCTGGCAGAGAAACAAAAGTGTCGTGATATCGCGACATGTCGCATTTTTGTGACTCAAACAGGGTAGGTTGGCAGAGAAACAAAATTGTCATGATATCGTGACATGTCACATTTTTGTGACTCAAAAATGCCAGGTAGTCAGAGAAACAAAAGTGTCGTGATATTGCGACATGAATACCAGGATGGTGAAACTGAAGACTGCATAGTGACATGGACCCATAAGGAATCTTTAATGATTTGAAATCATTTAAGATGGTCATTACACGTGGAAAGAAATGGATGCATGCCCACGAGGAGAAAATGAACAGTCGTTAAAATAGAAAATGAACAGTCATGGAAGGAGAAAACAAACAGTCGTTAAAATAGAAAACGAACAGTCGTGGAAGGAGAAAATGAAAAGTCATTAAAATAGAAAATGAATAGTCATGCATGAAGAAAACAAATAGACATGCAAAAAGAAAATGAACATGCACAAAGGAGAAAACGAACAGTCATGACCGAGAAGGCAAACAGTCATGGTAGGAGTATATGGTATCAATTCGTTGCATGTAACGTATTTGACAAAATGCCTACTCTATATATAGAAGGAGTTACATATAGAAGGCATTACAATTGACAAGTTGCGTATGAGAAATGAAAGAAGGAGTTACAACTAAAGTTACAAAGAGACAATATGATTATAAAAGGAGCATTGCTTGGAGAATTTTGGGAGGGGAATTTACTCGGTGAAGTGCGCGAGAGGAGAGCGAGAGGCGAGCGAGAAGGATGTGTGTCTTGTGAATTGTGGGCGATGTTGAGTAAGCAATAGACCAGTCAGGGTCTTGTAAAAGTGAAGGCATTTTTATGTCAATCTTCTAGCTTCGAAAATTCCAAGTTGGTGCTTGGAATCAGGGGTTGGTGCTCCTTTCTATTGGTGTAGATAAATCAGGGGTTGGTGCTCCTTCCAGTTGGTGCTGGTAAATTAGGGGTTGGTGCTCCTTTCTGTTGGTGCAGATAAATTAGGGGTTGGTGCTTCTTTCTATTGGTGTAGATAAATCAGGGGTTGGTGCTCCTTCCAGTTGGTGCTGGTAAATCAGGGGTTGGTGCTCCCTTCTGTTGGTGCAGATAAATTATGGGTTGGTGCTCCTTTCTATTTGTGCAGATAAATTAGGGGTTGGTGATCCTTTTTGTTGGTGCAGATAAATCAGGGGTTGGTGCTCCTCCCAGTGGGTGTTGGTAAATTGATTGTAAAATTGATATTTTGCAAAGGTTGGATTTTGATGGGAGTCCAAATAGTCAATTTTTGAGGACTAGCCAAAACTGGTGAACCTCGGTACATCTTGTGTTGTGTGATTCTCTCTTGTTATATTTGCTTTATGTGGTTTTAAGTTTTCATTGTTTTGGCTTTAAGAGTTGAAGTTTTTAAATTTTAAAGAGCCACACTGATTCACCCCCCCTCTCAGTGTCATTGTGAAACTAACAAAAATAAGGGGCATCAAGCTCATGGATGGCAGACATTTTTGATAATTTATACATAGTTTAAACTTGCCAAAAAATTAGAAAATAGGAAAGAAGTTTCAACTTAGGGTTGTGTTGTGGATTAATAAAAATATATCTTGGCATTAAGTGAATTACTTTTGCCAAAGAAGTAAGGAAATATCCAAACCTTTGCGCTCTTGCCTTAGGAATTAGTGGATGCACACTCTTGTCAAAATATCTCAGTAAAAAATCCGTACATTTACCCATAAATAATATTGGAGCAAAGAAGTTAAATATATCTTCTTAGAAGCAGCAAAGAAATTAGTGCAAATTTTCAACCATATGGTCAAATTATATTGTATAAACCAGGTTTTTTTATGATGAAAACCCATCAAATATATGTAATTTTATGAATCTATGGTTGATTCAGGTGCTGGTAATAAATCTATTCTAATTTATGGGAGCAGGGTGGCACCATGTTGGATGAAACCAAATATTTTCTTTCTATACGAACCTCGCACTTTCGCTACCAGCAAATGATTAGGGTTTCTTCGTTTGAATTTTATTTATAGTCGATGTTTGATGTCGTAATAGCAAGTAATCCTAGTTGGATTCAGTCTTTATGTCTCTTTTATAAATAGAAAGAAATAGTGATATTTTATTTTCTTTACCTTTAGGTTTAAACTCCAAAGCAGTGACATAAACATATGATAATATGGTATAAAATTAGAGTTATAGAAACAATTTTCATTGGAGATAATGGGAACATAATAATTATTGTAATAGTAAGTATAACTCTTTCATTTATATGATAAAATGGGGAAGTGGTAACTTTTAGGTTTAGTGTCGAATAGATCATTTTAAAACTATGTCATTATGTCATCCTTTGTCACGCGTTGGGAGACTCTAGGAATCAAATCCTAGTAGCTTGTAGGGTATAACTAAAAACCTTGAGAAATGAAATTATAGTAAATGAATCATGGAATTAATTATTATTTTTAGTGATTTACAATCGATTAATATAGATGGTAATATTATTGTATTATACATTTAAAACTTAAGCTCTAAATATTAACAAGATTAATACTTTAAAATAACTATCTTATCTTGTGTAAAAGGGTTGTGTTCATAATATTAGCACTAGAACTTCATGATAAAATGTATATTATTATTATGATAGCTTTTGATAGAGTGTAGGTCATCAATGTAAATTCTAAAGCTTGATTTGAAAGTTTAAAAATATAAAGTTTGATTTGAAAGTTTTTGGTTGTAAATTATATTGTGAGTCAAACTAATTTTTAAGATATAAAAGTATATTTTAAAATGCAGTTTCATTGTGATATAAAGTAGTGGATACTAATAAAACTATGTAAATATAGAAATCCACGTTGACTAAACCTCTACAAAATTGGAAACTTTCTTTAAACAAGAGCAATGCAATAATAATGTCAAGGAGGATGACTTTTCAAGGATATAATGATATTGAGTAGAATATCACCCACCCAATTCCAATAGTTCACAGTGGTGACTATTGTGATTTGGAGGTAACCATTCTCTAGCAAATTAAAAGGGACACGGGTCCTCCACTGTTGAGAGTAAAGGATGATGTAATGGGACATCATTCTAGGTTACCATACAAGTAGTATGTAAGGATGCTCATGATACTACTCCAGTTGTGGAATAGCCAACAAGACTCAATATAGAGAGCAAATTTAAGGTTGGAAAGTCCAGTGGTAGATGGTATGGGTAGCATTACCATCAACTAGATTTGGGTCTAAGACATCTGGTCCAAAAGCCATGTGATGGTAGACCCTGGTTAAATATTAGTTGAAGGTCAATGATCAAGCACTGGCATAGCTATGCTAACTCAAAGCATGAATCCTTAAAAATTTTATTAGTCAATGGACCAATATGGACAAGAGGAGGATTGTGAATCCAAGTCCATCATGCTTTGATATGGAGAATTAGTGCATCCATATTTATAGGTGTTATGGGCCCTGGAAAGGCAACCCCATGCCAAGATCAAGGAAACTCAAGGAAGGAGTAAGGATCTAAATAATGGCAACTTAACATGTGAAATTGGCCAGTCTCGAACACTTAAAATACCATATACAGTGGTAAATGATCTTGAAGTGTGATCCTCTATGCCAAAGTACTAATACAATGTTGGGTATAACAACATAAATGTGTGACATTTATGTTTGTGTTTAGTAAAATTTTGATTTTTGTGTTTTAACAACCAGGTGAGTAGACCTAGGTTGTTACACACCATCTATCGTTTGCTTTTTTGTATCACCCACTAGGCATCATACTCTATAGTTATCCCTACATCATCAATATTTGGTATATCCATCACCTCATCTACCTCCTTGGCTAGTAGTGTAATCTATGGTGCCATCAAATTCAACTTGTGCTCTCATATCTTATAAACCATAGGTGGGTTTGGTACCCCCTATGTCAATCAGACTACCTTTGGATCTATATGAATTAAATCAGCTCACACTTTGTTTGTTATTGATCTATCACCCACCTCACTTGTCTAACATGAGTCAAGTGCACCATATCCTCCTCCCATGCCTTGACCTCTTACAACAACCTCCATATCACCTAATTAGCCCTCAACATCACCCATACACCCTTGTAATACTTACCATCACCCTAGTGTGGTCAAATCAACCACCTCTCCCTATCATTCTACCATTGTAGAGCATAAGGCTATCCCATTTCCCTCTCACATGGTAATCCTCTAGGGTGATATATGCTAAAGTACTCCTATCCCCACATCTATAGTAGCAAACTACAACCCAATCCCTTATTCCCTTGTTGTTGTACCTTGTAAAGCTTGTCATATGTCTAAGCTAGTAGTGCTAGGGCCCATGTGTACACTGCTAGTATCTCCACCAAGTAAAAAATGAGCCCTATTAGATTCCATGGGAACCATGCATTTGAGGAGGTTGGCAAGACCACATTTGAGATTAGAAACATTAGTAATACAAGTCTCTTTATTATTTGCTTCCTCTCGTACTCCTCTAGGTATGGGATACCTCTATGGACTACCTCAAAATCCATATAATCCTCACCATACACTAGGGCCATCACATCCTCTTTGCTTTCTACCACATAGATCTAAAGACCCTCCACTGGTACAAAAATATCTAGTAGATATCCTCTAGCATCACAATAATCTCTCCTATAAAGAGGTGGAATATTCCCCTATTAGGATCTCACTGCTCCATGAGGGCTGAAAAATATGTTGTATCTACTTGGATATTATTTATCCAAGCTACCCCTCTAAGCCAATCTACCTCAACCAGTCCCAGTCCTATTACTCAAGTTATCCCTAATCTTAGGGAAATTAGGTTTGAATTGATGTTGTTCCCACAACATCTTCAACTACATAGCAAACCATCCACCCATACAATTAGTTTACCTTTCCCATATCCCACACATCCATACCAAATCATTCCAAAATTTTCAAAATAAAAAAATGCAAATCATCAAATTCCAAAAAAAAATCATCATCAAAATGTCAAAAAACCACACACAAAACCATAAAAAAAAAAAAACATTACAAGACAACAAAAACTAGTCAAAAACATTATTAAAACCCTAAAAAAAATTCCCTCCCCCTCTTATTTTCCCTTTAAAAACAACAAATAAATTCCCTCCTGCTTCTTCTTTTTCCTTTAAAAAAAAATTTCATCCCTCTCTTCTCTTCTTATTAAAAAAAAAACACACAAAAAGAAAAATGCTCAAAAAAAGAACCAACAAACAACAAAAAATATATATATAAAAACACACACACACAAAGCCAAACAAAGGCACATAAACATTAACAATTAAAGCTACCTAAAATAAGGGCACATTGCTACATACCTTCCTTGTGCTCCCTCCAACTCCCATCGTTGAGCTCTATCCTACCATCTCACTCCTTCACATTGCTCCTATTTATTTTTTATCACCCGTCAGGTGCAAATGGCTCTGAAGATCTCCTTGGTACCTATTTATAGCCCCATTCACCTACCCACCTCCAATTATCATTTTTGGTCACCTACACACCTCTAACTAGAGATGAAAACTAGCCAGTGTGCTCCCAAATGGAGGTGATGGTTGGTCTCAGCTACCTCTAATTGTAGTTGATGGTTAGAAAACCGTAGCTGATAGTTAGTCAACTAAAACTAGTGGTCCCAAAACTATTGCTATCGATCAAAACCACCTGCCACCCCCATTTTGCAATCATTTTTTCATTAATCCACATCATCTACTCTTTTATTCATCCACCTTTTTTCAATCGACTCCCCATCATTGTCCATTCTTTCTTCCATCCACTTGCTAATTGACGGGGTAGAAAAAACTAAATTTTAGAAAGGTAATTTAATTCCCTTTTACTAGGGTAACAAAAAAAGATATTCATCCATTAGATCAAATGTCTCTTTTTGTTGCACCACATTGTATTCCATGCAATGCAATACAAAAGGGGCATTTGTAGACACCAAATTTTAGTCATTTAAAATTAAATTTTCACAAAACCACCAAAACACCCCACAAATCACCACAAATTCTCCAAAATCCCTAAATTATCACAAAACAATCACTAGGAGCCTAATTTTGCCCAATGTTGCCCAAAATCCTCGTACATCTCATTTTATAATATCTTTAAATTCTTCTCAATTCCCCTCTTTTTCTCAATTTATTCTAATTTCTCCTAAAGTCCTCTAATTTTCTCCTTCCCTTCAAGTCAACTCAATTTTCCTCTTATTCCTCAATTTTCCCTAATTTCTTCTAAATATCCCCTAGCATTCCTAATTCTATTTCTTTCCTCCAAATTTCTTCTAAATTCTATTTATATTTCACCTTATGGATGAGACTCTCAAAACGATCTTACATTCATGATCAACAATGAATCCTTCATTCATATTTCTTTAGTCCAACAGTCATGTGTTGCATACAAATTGTATAGAATCGCATGCATTTAACGTGGTATAATGTTACATAGAAAGAGCATTTAGGGTTTGAATTGGCATCTCCATTTGTAGAAAATAATTTTTTGCATCATGACACCTCTCAACATATAGAAAATTGAACTTCCAATCTATATTATGTAACTAACAAACCATCACTCTAGTTAGTAAAAACTATTGAAAATTTATTCTAAAATATCTGATTACAATTATACCCCCATGTCCTCATGATTAGCACATTTTTTTCTCAATATTACATGCATTTTATAATATCTTTATACAACATGGTATTTTTATTTTCAATTGTAGCTATTTATGCATCATCTTATTTAGGCTATGAAATGGTTTTCCTATAGCCTAGGTTCTACCATGCACTATTTTCTATATTTTCTCTTTCATGTACTATGATGTATCTCAACAAAGAATAATACTATGTGAACTCCTTTAGATAGCCCCTTCTCATGTCTTGATGATCTCATTTGATTTTCATATGATAGTTTTAGACAACCCTATGCAGGATTTAGATGGCTCTCTAGTTTTTTTCTTGATGACCCCTTCTACAACTAGTATTCAAATGGGCCCTCTTCAGAATGACTTGGTCAAAGGATGGCCCATGAGTCTTCACTTTCCTTGCATGGATAATGCTTACTTCAAATGAAAATTATGTCTTAGACAAACATCTTCACAAATGTATATCCATTGGTCATTTCTTATCAAGACTTACATCCATGATTAGCTTATGAACTCTTTTATTAATAGCTCTTAAATCTTAGAAAAAGAATGTAGTAGAGACGAGGGGAACTGTAGGAGACTTCCCTAGGAAGTCTTGTTCCACTTCCCTGCTTTCCCCTGGTCTTGTCCTAGTTCCCTAGAACTTCCTTGGCTCTTCCTTCTTTGCTGGCTGGTGTTGTATATGATATCCTTTCGATGGATGGTCATTTTTCCTCTTGTCTGCCCTGATACATGCCTTTTTGAAGGGTATTTTCATGTGTTCTTGGTTTGGGATATCCCTGGTATCTTCTCTGTGACCTCCCCTAGGATTTTTATGTTGCTTTAGGGATCCTTTTCCTTAGAGTTCTCAACTCTATCCTAGGTTTTTTTATTTGAAGATGTGGTTCAAAGGTTTTGCTGGTGCAGTACTTCATGACTTGGGTGTTTTTCTTCATGAGCAGTTCTTAACAGTATCTTAATGGCTTGGGATTTTCCATGAGTTTATTCTTGTGGTGCTTCTCTTTGGGTTTCTGAATGTGGGATTCGTGGTGGGCTTGCAGTATTTTTTGTGGAACGAGATGGGCCTATGTTTTTTTTGTTGTTGTGATCCTACTGGACTTCCTTTTCAATTTTTAAAAACTGGTTGTCAGTGGTGTTATTCCTTGGGGGTTCTTTTTGTCTTGTTGTGGCTTCATAAGTAGCTCTTTATAGTATTTTAATGGCTTGGGAATTACCACATGATTATTCCTATGGTGCTGATATTTGGGCTTCTAGATGTGGGCTTCGTGGTGGGATTTTAGCATTTTTCATGGCTTGAGGAGGGGCCTCTGATTTACATACTGCTATGATCCCACTAGACTTCCTTTTTGGTTCTCTGAAGCTATTCACTAACAATATTGGGGGTTTCCTTGAGGTTCCTACTACCATTTTTTATCTGGTGCTCAACGTCTGCAGCTCATTTACCTATGGTTCTGTGGGATTTTTTTGTTTGTTTCCCATGGCTTGCAGAAATACACTTCTATTTACTTTGCTAATATTTCTAAATAAATTTTCCCTACATTTTTTGGTGGTTTTTAGATCCCTTCCTACTATTCAGGGGGTTTTGGTTTTATTTTTTTGGTATTCTAGCATTCTCTACCTGAATTTTGTTTTTTCCCCTACACAGGATTATACTTTTCAAATTTTGAAAGGATTATTTTTTCTCGCCTAATAAGCTATTCAAATTTATAACTAGGTGGGAATGTTACAATGTTAAATTTTATCGCTTTTTCTTTTTCCCACTGGGCAGGCTTTTCAACTTGTGGCTGGGTGGGACTTTCTTTTTTTCCACCTCGAGAGTGATTTTTTTTTCCTTCCTGAAGGCTGTCCTTAAGCCTGTCCTGAAGGCTTTCCTTAATCATGTCCTGAAGGCTTTCCTTAAGCCTATCCTGAAGGCTTTCATTAAGCCTATCCTTAGGTCCATCCTTTGTCTTTCCTATGGCCTTTCCTATGGTTTGGATTATGTTGGACATTTTGAGTCCATAAAGTTGTCATTGATGTCAAGGCATGAGGTTGTCATTAATACTAAGAAGTGAACCACCATTGATGTCAAGAGGTCAAAAGGAGCAATGCAAAGGTTGATGGCAAAAGAGCTTCATAATATTCATTTTTGATATTATAAGAAGCATAAGTAAAATGTTTTATTAAAAACCATGGATTGGAAAAATAAAATGTTTTCATAAATATCCAAGGAGGCTTTTTATTCCACATTAAAAAGTCTAAGGAAGGTTTAAATATTTAATTTATAAAAATTTCAATTAAAAATGAATTTAAATTTGTATCGCTCCAAATTTTTCACACCCTTACCTTCAGGCTATAGGATCCGTGCCCAAAAGGGGGATGTGAAAAGGATGGTGCGGTACCTCGAACTGAGAGGCCTTGCGAAGGTCTCGCCTCTCGGGGGAGGTGTATTATGGTGATTTTTTGATGGATGGTGGGTTCACCAGAAAACATTTAATGACAGTTTCCATGCCTAGGTTAGGAATGTGTTTGATGTGTTCATTTTTTTCCTTAAACATTCACGTCCTAGGTTTGGCCAAAATGCGTCTAAATTATTCTATATGAAATGCAGATTTAATGAATACAAAAGAATAAATTAGGACAGAAAACAGAGAAATTAAGCAAGATTAAAAGTCATACCTGATCCGGATGTCTAATGAAGATTCTGATTCTTGAAGCAGTCAGGATCGTCTCTGATTTGATAGGATCGTCTGCTATTAGACAAGATCGTCTGAAATCTGACGAATTCGTCAGACAAATTCGTCAGAGACCTGCAAACAGAGAAATAGGTGCAAAACACAGAAAATATAGCAATGCTAACATAGGAAAACAATGTAAAATGCAAATAACAATATCACACTGAGAATTAAAAATAGAAACATAAATGCATCATACCGATTTAATGACAATTATAACTTAATTATGCATTTGATCTATATGGGTGAACTCCAAAATGTAGGATAACATAAAATAATAAATAAACTAGCTAATTGCAGAATAAAACAACAGATTGAAGAGAGGAAAATGCAAACTCTGGGCCTGATTACCCCCAATGTGAATTGAGTTGAAATTGTCTCTGATTCGACAGGATCACCTCCGATCTGAACAGGATCATCTGCGACGATGTAAGCTTGCTTTGGCTGAAAAACACTAAGGTACCTACAACAAAATTTGAATAGAACTAATGCAAATAGCAATTTAGGATGTCTTAATGCATATGAAGTCAAGTTACAGGGAATTTTAGCCAAGGGGATGCTAAGGGGAGGGCCTAGGATTAAATAGGCTTAGGATGGAGGTTGGGATGTTGGAGATCATCCCTATTTGGGAGATCTCCAACGGGGAGGGTCTCTAATGGCGTAGACACGCTTCTGCCCGGATTAGAGACGCAGTTGGAACAGAGTCCAACTATGAAAAATCAGTTTTGGAATAAGATCATCTGGATGTCCTAGCCCAGATTAAATCATTCGATCTAAGGCGATATCGTCTGATCGGCGACGATATCGTCAAATAGACAAAAAAAACTCTAAAAATGGCATGGGAAAGGAGGAAATGGATTAAGCGGTGGTTTGGGAGCGATTTTGGAGGTTAAAATTTGAATTTGAATATTTACTAGAGTAATTATAATTATTAAGGTTTTACTGCGCCAATTTTAAGGTGCTACATTTTGCCCCCTCTTTAGCGAATTTTTTGAACAAAATGCGTTAAATATGAGTTCTCAATTTACGAGAAAACAAAAATTATTCCCATTTTTAGGCGATGATTCTTGGTCAAATTGTACGACAGCTTACTATGGTGCCCCCTCCGTGTTTTTACCCAAATCGAACGTTTGAGGTAAAAATGCGAAAAAGCAAAATTTTTAAAATGTTTTTTAATTGTGTTTTGAAATAAAATTAAGAAAAATAGGGTAAAACCCTAATTTATTTTTACTGTTCATTTTTCTAGTTTTTAGAGCTCTACAAGCAAAAATGGTGGAGATGGCGCACAGATCGACAAAGGTCCGACACGGGATACGGGTAAGAGTCTAAACTTAGTTTAGAATGCTTTAAGTTGAATTTACATGCTTTTTAGATTGATTTTAAATAAATTTTGAGCATCGCGGACGTTTTTGGGCCTTCAATGTCGTCGGGACGAAATCGTCCCGATTTCGACGAAATCGTCTCAAGTTTGCCGATTTCATCGAAGGGCGAAATCGGCGAAAGGGGGACGATTTCGACAAATTAGGGACGATTTCGGCTTGAGAAATCGGAGACGATTTTGCTCAAATTGGGGACGATATCGTCCAATAGTAGACGATATCATCATTTGTATAAAATTAAACTGATTTTACTTGCATTATTAATCACTTGAGTTTTTATTAATGATTTTTTATTGTTGTTGTTTATGTTGCAGAGATGATTGCTAAAGAGCAGAGAATGGAAATACAACAGGTTGAGAGATGACTTGGCTGCTCTATCATAGGCAGAGCGGGATTAGCTAGCTCAGGCCGGCTTACAACATGTGGCAGAGATGCCACAAGTGTCTTACAGATATGGGGCTACTGATAGCCCTGGCAAAGAGGTGGTATTCGGGTTCTTCCTATTTCTGGTTACCTACAAGGGAGATGACTCCCACACTAGAGGATGTATGGAGGATTCTTAGGATCCCAATACAAGGACGGTTGATCACTCCTGTGGCCAATCAGGGCCATGCTATGATGCGATTGTGTGGTGACCTGAGCTTCACCTTGGAGAAGGGCGAAGTGAATATTGAGGCGCTATGTCAGATGCCTGGGGCATCCAGAATCACACAGGTTTTGGCCGAAGTGGTAGGTGGACTTATGTTGTTCCACCAGAGCGGGTGCAAGGTACCATGGGTGCTAGCAGATGTGATCTGTGACATGCGTGACCATGGTTATAGATTCTCTTGGGGCAGTTTTGTGCTATGCCGATTGTACAAGATCCTACATGGGGTCGTGTACAAGGGCGATCGATGTTTGGTTATGACATCACTTCTACAGGTTTGGTGCTAGGAGCACATTGTAGTGCGGAGGCCGGTAGGGCTTCCTTTAATAGGGATTGACGGGGAGAGGCCCCAAGTTTTCTACTGGTGGCTCTAAAGAGGGGCATAGCGACAGATTGATCTACTGATGTCCTAGAGACTACTAGATGACCTTGTCCCAGACCAGATCACCTGGAGGCCTTGGAGGGGCCATCCAAGGTGGGCCAAGGATGGACAAGAGCTGGCTCACATCAGGTGAGTTTGCTGGCTAAAGATGGAGATGGGAGAGGTGGAGCTCCACCGGTATGACCAAGTTTTGTGATAGTTCGGTCTACAATAGGGGATCCCATCTCTCAGGGATTACAAGTTCTCCTGGACTATCCGAGATAACACTATAGTCAGTGGGGCTCCAGATATGTAGTGCTTCTAGAGTTAGGATGTGGATGATGCCCCCATTCAGCTAGTGGATGGGAACAATGCTAGAGTAGCTAATGGCTACAATGCCTGGTACGCAGGCATCCGCCCTCCTCAGATGATGAGGGCTCAGGGTCCGATTCACGCAGCCATGCGTTGGATATGGAGGCGGTGCTAGGTGGCTATTGAGTTGGCCCAGGGTCACGATGGGAGAGAGTAGAGAAGGCCACAAGCATAAGATAGGCCACTATAGCGGGAGAGGAGGGCGGAGAGACCCCCTTCTCCACAGAGAGAGAGACCACCATCGCCTGATAAGGGCAAGGGTGTCGACACAAGGGAGAGCAGTGAGACAGCGACTCTCTGAGTGAAGACAGTCTGTATCCAAGCATAGGTGCAGAACCTATAGGAGGATGTTGTACGACACTAAGCTGAGGTTACACAGCTCAAAGATGATATTACATGCCTCAGAGCACGGGGCAGAGGGGTGAGCACTCGGGAGCTAGCACGGGATATTGCCTAGATCACTTTCTACCAGAAACTATACCATCAGATGGTGCCAAAGGAGGAGATATTACTACTGCCAGCTACCATCATGGATCTGATCAGGATTGGGTCTTCAAGGACTTCATCCCGATCCACGACTAAGACTCGTAGTACCACTCATACTGCGATGGGGCCACCTTGTCCACCTCAGGGCGGGGGAGGAGATGAGGCTGAGAGCTTAAGGGGTTCTCGAGGCTAGACTACTGCACTGCACTGTATAGATTTATGACATAGTTTTTATTATTTTTGAGAGAGGATTGAGTATGCCGAGGTACAAATTGTGGCATACCAATCCAGTTTTGATATGATGTATATATTGTTGATATATATATATATATAGATGAGATATTCTTGATCATATGACTTGTCTTATGTATTTGTATGATGATTTGATTGATTGATTTGATGATTGGTTTAAGGATTCATGTAATTATGTCATTGGAAAAATTATGGTTGAAATGTCATGCTTGAAAAATTTAAATGAAATAATCTGATGTAACAAATTGGCTGTTTGTGATGTAATGTGATAAAAAAATAAAAAGAGACTTCTAACAATAATTTCAAAGGACATTATCGCTATTATAGACCATTTCATGGAGTCGTCGCTCACTCGGTCGTCAAGCTAATCCCAGTATAGAAAAATTGTTAAAAAGTAAAAGAGTGCTTAAGAGACTGTCTTAAGACTTTGGTGCAATGGTGCAAATGATGATGATGATGGTTTGTTTTTAGATTTTCATAAAAATAGTATGCATGAAATAATGTGAAAATGATTTTTGCTAGGCATAAATTAAGTGTGATAAAATTTTTAGATAATTCCTTAAGAATTATACCATCATTGCAAAATTGAAGGTTGACATAATGACATGAAATAGTGATAATGTGCATGCTTTTTGTCAAAAAAAAAACATAATTGTATAATAGAATGATTTAAGTCATATGGTTTTCATGATTTTTAAATAAATGGGGAATAAAAATTGTTACAATGGTTTGTGCTAGGCATAGAATATGTAGGTATAGACTTATACCATCATCGCAAAATCCAAAAAGAGATAGTTTTATTGCATGGTTGATTTTTAATAAATAGAAAATATGAAGATGAGGACTTGCGCTAGGCATAAAATTCAAATTTTGGTTTTGGAACTATACCATCGTCGCGAAAGTCGACAATATATATATATATATATATATATATATATATATATATATATATATATATATATATATATATATATATATATATATATGTATGTATGTATGTATGTATGTTGTATGGTTTGAAAGAAATTATGATCTTTTTTATTATGCATGTAGTTGTCTTTATACTAAACAATTGTTCTCAAAATAAGAAGATGAAATTATTCCAAACAATTTGCAAAAAATATTTCAAAGTATCTTAAAGACAAAAGTTAGATTTATAATGAATCCCATGTGCATATGTGAATTCATTTCCAATATTGATTTATCATAATGATACACAAAATCTTTCAAATACAAAATGTGTGTGCAATTGTAGTATTCATTTACCAGTTTTGAGCAAGATAATATAATACAAGTGATTTGAATGAACCAAATAAGTGTTCATTAACCATGATGTAGATGCATATAACCATACTAGACTACTATGTAAGTCGGATTATCAAGAGCTAGCTAATCCATAAGCAGACATAGGTCTATACAAAAGAAGGTCACTAATGTGACAGACATATCGCCACGCTAGGATTTACCCAAGGCCAAGCAAGTTGGGCACAAACCACCTATTATGGGGCTTACCTCACAGTTTTCGAATAATTGAGAATTCTAGGGATTCAAGCTCATCAACCCTTCTTTTCTTTTCAAAGGGTAGGGAAAGGGATTTTATTGCTTTTGCTTTTGCTTTCTTTTGCTTGATTTTTGAGATAATGCTTGAAACATTGTTGTAATAACATTTTTTTTTTCTCTTTTTCTTGAACTTTGCTTTTTCTTTTTATGCCAGAGATACTTGCTAGGATTAGCTGTAGAGCAAGGGATTTTTATTCTGGGTAGGGGTGAGCTTGTCCTTTTTCCAATTCTCAAAGATTCTAGACCATGTGCATGATAGGATAGCAGGGGAAACTTTTCGCTCAAGAAACCACTTCTACTATGTAGCAAAGCATGAAAATTACAAATATAATCATTTTATTGTGAAAAGATGTGCTCGGTTTAAGTACATAACAAGATCAATTCTCTGTGCTCAAACTTTATTTAATTGAATTGTGTGGACTTTGATATAAGAGAGATTAGTAATCATGCCAGATAAAATCGAGATATTTATTTTTGTGAGTGTGAAAGTGAGGGATTCCAAATAAATGCTAATTTATCCAAAATAATTTGAAACATATAACTGCAACATTTGTAAGAATATATAGATATAGATACTTTTTGAGAAGTTTTGAGAATATTGACTCTCTCTTTCTTCTTTATTTTGTTTTGGTTTCGAAAGAGTCAAGAATATTGCTGTTTTTTTTATTTTTATTATTATCTTTGTTTTTGAAAGAATTAACAAGTACCATAAATAAATACAACAAATAGTTTTGAATATTTTGATGATTATGAATGTTTTTGGTGTTTTTGAATTTAATTTATGAATTGAAATTGGTGGTATATACAAGATGATCTATATACACTATACAAGGTTATTTGAGTATAGCATGTCTAAGGTTGCTTCAAAATCAAAGGAGGTTTTGAAAGATAATTTGGTTGAGGTGAAGGTAAGGATAGAAGGTGATGAATAAAAGGTAGTGATAACAAAAGCTTTGTTATAATGTAGAATAATGTCGCAAAATATTTGACTTTTATATGTGGAAAATTAATCATGTTACAAAATAAAATGTCAGAAGGATAATAAAGTTCTTCATTTTTATAACTATATTCCAAGTTTTGATAATATGGAGGGAGCACATGTGAAAGATATGCATGGATGTTATTTGGTAAACAAGGATGATCATATATGGATGAAGAAAACTCATGGATAAAAAATAATTGTGACAATGGAGAATGTATAGAACTTGATGTTTCAAATATTAAATATTCTTTAAATGGTTTTGGGTCACCATGTATGGTAACAATTTTATTTGCAATTTCAAATTTCAAACATTTGTGAAGAGTGGAAGGGACAACCTTCATTGTATGAATCCAAGGACTTCTGAGAAGTAGGTTGTAATATGAAGGGCAATATGCCACATAACATAGGGTATCCAAGATCTTGGATCCAATATTGAGAGGAAAATTTATAGTACCTTGAGCTTCTTGAATTTCATTGTTAAAATATTTTATAATAACATTTGATTCATTAATATGTTCTTCCTTTGTTTTGAGTTTTTGGAATAATTGATAAGTGCATAAATTAAAAGATGAGCCATTATCTACCATGATAGTTTTAAAAGGTATTTCTTTACTAGATCCTGTAATGTAAAGGTAGTAGTCTTCTTGTGGAGTAGAGGAAAGAATCTCCTCATCATAGAATGAAATATGGTTAACATCAAGAGGGTTTACACCATTAATTATGTTCTTAGAGAAAATATGATGAGGAAAAATTTGTTGGCTAGGTATCTTGAACAAAATTTCCTTATGAGAACTTTGTAATAATTCTAAAAGGGATATCCTCGCTTGAGGGTTAATAACTTGTTGTTGGTTATCAAAGTGGATTTTAGATTGAGATTTTGATTCTAAATATGAGATTTCTATGATGACATTCCAGTTTGTATCATTCTCTAGAACCAAAGATAGTTTTGAAGGTTGGTCAAATGAGGAATCCATCTCTTGAATATCAGATTGAGTTGATTGAACTTGAGGTTGCTCATTTGTAGTTTTTGTTACAATATTAGTAATATCATCATGGAGGGACACATTAACATGCAATATTTGATTGGTTTCCTATTGTTGATAATTGAGTAGGGGTTCTTGGGAGATCCCCATGTCTTGATTGATTATTGGTATTTGTTGTGTAGGAGTTTGATTGTTTATTGGAGATTTATAATCAGTTGTAGATTGTAATTCTTTTATATTAAAAAGACCCTCATCAATCAAATCTTGAATTGCATATCTTAAATATTTACAATTTTGTGTCATATGTCCATCCACTCTATGATATTCACAATGTAGCTCAAGTTTAAACCAATCTGTTGTGGTATCAAGTTGTCTTATGGAAGGGAGTTCAATCTTATTTGTATCAAGTAAATGCTTGAGAATTATATCCATTGGTTGATTGAGCTTAGTATATTTACGTGATGATGGTTTTTGAGAGGTTTTTGATAAATGCCTTAGGAATTTCGTCATAAAAGGACCTAATGGTTTCTCACCTCTACGTTCTTTATAATGGGTAGAATGATGACAAGAAGATTGCGAAGTAGGAGGTGAATACATGGTAGAATTGGAAGAATAAGTATTTTCTTGTTGAAATGAATGTGTTGTATTGAGAGAAGAATATTGAAAGCATGGTGGAGGATTATATGTGGATTGATAGACATAATATGGATATATGGGAGAATAGATAATATCATTATGAAGAGGATTGGCAAAGGGATTGTCTTGTTGGGGTAAGGATGAAAAATGAGAAAAGTGTGATGGAGGTGATGTTGAATAGGGATGAGGTTGGTCATAATCAACAAATGTATTTAGCTAAATTCTTCCAACATTACTGATGGGCTCATATTGATTTGAGTAAAACTCATGGTTTCTTTAGTACTTCAAAAAGTAATATTTAGCATCTACTATTTAGAATTGAATCTAAAACATGCAAACTTGAACTAATGATTTTGTTACCTTTTTTATTTTTCTTGTATACATACATATATATTTTTTATTTTTTATATTTTTGAATCAGAAAGATGCCTATGTATTCACGTCGGGTTCACCAAAATGTATCACTCCAAATTTTTCACACCCTTACCTTCAGGCTATAGGATCCGTGCCCGGAAGGGGGATGTGAAAAGTATGGCATGGTACCTCGGACTGAGAGGCCTTGCAAAGGTCCCGCCTCTCGGGGGAGGTGTATTATGGTGATTTTTTTACGGATGGTGGGTTCACCAGGAAAAATTTAATGGCAGTTTCCACGCCTAGGTTAGGAATGTGTTTGATGTGTTCATTTTTATCCTTAAACATTCAAGTCCTAGTTTTGGCCAAAATGCGTTTAAATTATTCTATATCAAATGCAGATTTAATGAATACAGAAGAACAAATTAGGACAAAAAATAGAGAAATTAAGCAATATTAAAAGTCATACCTGATCCGAATGTCTGATGAAGATTATGATTCTTAAAGCAGTCAGGATCGTCTTTGATTTGACAGGATTGTTTGCTATCAGACAAGATCGTCTGAGATCTAACGAATTCGTCAGACGAATTCATCAGAGACCTACAAATAGAGAAATAGGTGCAAAACACAAAAAATACAACAATGCTAACATAGGGAAACAATGTAAAATGACAATAACAATATCAAACTGAGAATTATAAACAGAAACATGAATGCATCATATCGATTTAATGACAATTATAACTTAATTATGCATTTGATCTAGATGGGTGAACTCCAAAATGCAGGATAACATAAAAATAATAAACAAACTAGCTAATTGCAGAATAAAATAGTATATTGAAGAGAGGAAAATGCAAACTCTGGGCCTAATTGCCCCCAATGTGAACTGCAGTCAAAATCGTCTCTGATTCGACAGGATCACCTTCGATCTTAATAGGATCGTCTGCGACGATGTAAGCTTGCTCCGGCTGAAAAAAACTAAGGTACCTACAACAAAATTTGAATAGAACTAATGCAAATAGCAATTTAGGATGTCTTAATGCATATGAAGTCAAGTTACAGGGAATTTTAGCCAGGGGGATGCTAAGGGGAGGGCCTAGGATTAAATAGGCTTAGGATAGAGGTTGGGAGGTTGGAGATCATCCCTATTTGGGAGATCTCCAATGGGGAGGGTCTCTAACGGTGTAGACACACTTCTGCCCGGATTAGAGACGCCGTTGGAATAGAGTCCAACTATGAAAAATTAGTTTTGGGATAAGATTGTCTGGACGTCCTAGCCTAGACGAAATCATCCGATCTGAGGCGATATCGTCTGATCGGTGATGATATCGTCAAACGGATAAAACAAACTCTAAAAATGGAACGAGAAAGGAGGAAACAGATTAAGCGACAGTTTGGGAGAGGTTTTGGAGGTTAAAATTTGAATTTGAATATTTACTAGAGTAATTGTAATTATTAAGGTTTTACTATGCCAATTTTTAGGGTGCTACAAAATTTTATAAATAACTATATATTTATTCAAAATAGCAAAACCCTAAAGCTATTTGACCAATGTGCAAGTTGAAGTTACCTCCATAAATGTGTTAAAAGAAACAACAATGCAATCTAAATATTGTCTTTGCTAAGGCAAAAGATATATGCTTTTCAGAATTAAAAAATGTGCTAAGGAAATTTGTGCGCTGCAAAAAATTGGATTTCGTGGAGTTTAAGAAAATGTGGTGTATTGTTTCTAGCACCATTCGGTGGCTAGCTTGAGTGGCATTTGGCTTGGCTCTTGTGGAAGGAAGGTTAGGAATTTGAAACCTGGTGGCAACAAAGTGTTGAAGCCCCTTTTGGTTTTTCATTTTTTGCAGCAGCGTAAAGTATAATAGAGTGCTTGGGTACTCTAGCTCACACGTGAGTGCTAGCTCACATGACAGCCAAGGCCACGACTAGAGCGCTTGGGAGGCAACATCATGGGTTCAAAACCCACTAAGGGAAAAGGTACCATTTTGGTTTAATTTTTTGTTTTCCCTAAGGTTGTGTGAGAATATTAGGATGGGTAAGGTGATGATTAAATATGGATTATTTACTTATAAGCTAAAGTGATTTTTGGGCATAATAAAATGTTGTTTTTGATAAAGTAAATCTAAGGTAATTAATTTATATCTTAGAAGAATAAATTATATTATTTTATAAATTATTTTATTTGATAAGTGCAATTTGAGAAAGGAGATATAGTAGAAATTGAGTAATATTTTATTGAAGAGTTTTTGATGAAAATCATGATGTTGAAATTTATTATTGAGATGGAGAAATAAGGTGTATTTGGGATTTGAATTATCATTGTGTTTTGTGAAAAGTGTTAGGGTGATAATTCTTGTCATCTAACCCTTTGTACTTGGCAAAGAAAGTTGTGATATTTGATCTAGGTTTTTGAAGGTCATCCTACATCAAAGAAAAAGTTTTTGTGATTGACTTGTTGAACAAATTTGATGCAAGTCTTAGAGAAGACTTGTGGACATATTTGAGTAAGATTTTGTGAAAGCTTACAACACAGATTTGAGGATAGGTTTGTGCTTGATAAAATATAGATATTGAGTACAAATTTGAGGATATAATTTGGTACAAATTTGAGGACAGGTTTGTACCAGATCAAAGACAAAGATTGAGTAGATTTGTGCTAGACTGAAGAACTATGTTTAGTGAAGATTTGAGATAGAGCTTTGAAGGTGATATATTTGAGGACAAAGATCTCTAGCCAAATAAAGGGGGACATGCATCTTCTGTGGATAGAGTTCCATTTTCTAAGGGCAGTGGAGGTAGAGGTCTTATGAAGGATCGCCAACCATAGTAGAGTTAGGATATTGGTGTCTCCTATGGATAGAGATCCATTAAATTGATTAGGATATTGGTGTCTCATTTGGATAGAGGTCCATAAACATTGTAGAAAAAGGATTCCCAAAAGAATTTATTTGAGAAAAATTTATAAGAAATATTTTCTCCACGGAGTAGGCCACATTGGGCGAACCAGGTAAAATCGTGTCTCTCATGTGTGAGATGCTTTGTGTGATGCTTACTGTTTTAATACTGCTAATGTTATAATTGGATTAAAAATATAAATATAAATATATTATACTTTTCACCCCCCTCTCAGTATAAGCACAGGTTCTTCAATTGGTATCAGAGCGTATCTCTCCATGAAAAGACTAATAGCTTGTAGGAGGATCCATCAGAAACACACATGACTTCAGAAAATGAAGAGAAGACTATGTTTGATATAAAAGAAGAATTCGTTTTTGCTCTCAAAAAATTAGAAATAATTAGAGATAAGAATTCAAGCTTGAAAATAACAAATTTAAGAGGATGAAGAAACAAGGATGGAACTTCTACAAAAACTCACAGAATTCAAGATAAAGGTAAAATAAGGAAATAATATTGAGCAGGATATGATAGATATATTAAGAATAAGAGAAACATAATATGAAATATTGAAAGCAAATTTTTTTTACCTAAGGACTGAAGTTGAAAGGACCAAGGCACTACAAGATGCAGAGTATGAAAAATAGAAAAAGGAATCAAGTCTTCAAGAAGCAAAAACTTCAAACAAATATCGACAAGCTAAGGACATCAAAAATGAAGAAAGCAAAGAAGAACCTTGGATAAGAGTTAATCACAAAATGAGAAGCACTCCACCACAATCCAAAAGGCATCCAAGCAGGTTACATAATTTCTTCCATGGTCATTGCTTTTCTTGTAATAAATATGGTCATAGAGTTGTACACTGTATTAATAATGCAAGAAGCAATGTCGATAGAAATTTAAATTCTTTTGCACCCCTTATGGATGATGATATTATATGTTACAAATGAAATAATTTTTGGCACAAGGCTATATGGTGTAATATGATACTTCCTGAGTCTAGAAAAATAATTTCAACAACTAGGAAAGATGAAAAGAAAAATGTTAAGGCTAGATCAATGTTAGTTCAAACAACCCTTCATGCTTAGGATAAGGAAGAACAATGGTATCTTGATAGTGGTTTCTCTAGTCACATGACAGGAGACAAAGATAAATTCATTGTACTAAAAGAAACCAATAGAGGATCAATAATTTTGGTGATAATAGATCAACAAGGATTGGTGGAAGAGGAAATCTAAGTTTAGATAATGGGAAAACAAAAACAAAAAATGTGATGTATGGTAAGGGGTTAAAACATAATATACTAAGTATAATTCAACTTTGTGATCAGGGGTATATGGTTACTTTCCACCCAGATAGATGTGAGATAAGAAAATCAAAAACTAGAAAGGTCATTGCCAATGCAAAAAGAACTCCAAATAATCTATACATGCTTAGTGATATCAAAGGGGAAAAGTGCTTTCTATCACAAGAAGATGAGATTTGGTTGTCGTATAAAATATTTGGTCACTTGAATTTTGACAACATAGTTAACATAAGCAACAAGCAGGCTGTCAGATATTTACCCAAAATAAGAAGACCACAAAACACAATCTATGCAACTTGTCAACATGGAAAGCAAACTAGAACAAGATTTAAGTCAAAAGCATATAAGTCATTTGAGCCATTGAGTCTAATACATACTGATTTGTGTGGTCCTACCATAACATAAAGTATTCAAGGTGAGATTTACTTTATATTGTTTATAGATGATTACTCCAGAATGGTTTGGGTAGCTTTCCTGAAAGAGAAATCAGAGGCATTTGAAAAATTAAAAGCATTTAAGGAATTGGTTGAAAATGAAACTAGAAAAAGGATTAAGTTTCTGAGATCTGATAGAGGAGGAGAATTTACCTCAAATGAACTTGTAGAGTTTTGTGAACAACATGGAATCAAAAGAGAATACTCAGCATCAAGAACTCCTCAAAAAAATGGGGTAGTTGAAAGGAAAAATAGGATTGTTGAGATATGACTAGAGCTATGCTAAATGATTCTAAGCTCTCAGATGGATTTTGGAGAGAAGCAATCAACATAGTATTATACATAATCACTAGGGATCAAATGAGGGTGAACCATCACAAGACTCCATATGAGCTTTGGAAAGAAAGATTGGCCACTGTAAAACACTTCAATATTTTTGGAAGCAAGTGTTACATAAGATGAGAAGATAAAAACTTAGGCAAGTTTGACCCAAGATGTGATGAGGGAATTTTTCTTGGTTATTCCTCAAGGATTAAATATTGTATATGCTTCAATAAGAGAACACATACTATTGTATAAAGTATAAATGTAACAATTGATGAGAAGATAGACTCAAGAGAACCAGTTTAGCAAATTGTGTATAAGGAAGATGGAAGTTGTCAAGAAGATTTTTGTGAGTAATTAGATAAAGAAGAAGAAGAAACATGAAGACTCTTCCTAAAAATCCGTATAGGTATGTACAAAATCATCATTCAAAAGATTTAATCATTAGGAATCCAGATGAAAGACAGACAAGGAGAAGGATAATAACACCATCTCAACAAGCAAATTTTTCTTTACTATCTAAGATTGAGCCAAAAGACTTGACTCAGGCAATTGAGGATAATTTTTGGATTAAGGCAATGAATGAGGAATTAGATCAGATAGAGAAAAACAAGACTTGGGAACTTGTTCCATGACCAAAGGACAAAAATATGATCGACACAAAATGGGTATTCAAAAATAAATTAAATGAATATGGACATGTGGTCAGGAATAAAGCAAGGTTAGTATGCAAAGGTTATGCACATGTAGAGGTAATTGAATTTGATGAGACATTTTCTCCAGTTGCACGGATTGAAGCCATAAGAATGTTTTTAGCCTTCTCAAGTTTTAAAAACTTCAAGGTATATCAGATGGATGTTAAGTCAGTATTTCTAAATGGTGTTCTAGAAGAAGTTTATAATGAATAGCTAGAGGGATTCATATTAGTATATAAACCAAAACATGTATGTAGATTGAAAAAGGCACTGTATGGTCTAAAGCAAGCTCCGAGAGCATGGTACTCAAGATTGGATAAGTATCTTTAGGAACAGGGATTTAGAAAAGGAATAGTAGACAACTTATACATCAAAAATGAAGGGAATAATCTACTAATTGTGGTTGTTTATGTTGATGACATCATTTTTTGGGGAAACAATGATAATATGTGTAAAGAATTTGCTAAGAACATGTAGAATTAATTTGAGATGTCTATGCTTGGTGAGTTGTCTTTCTTTCTTGGATTTCATATCTCACAGCCAGAGAAATGAGCATTTCTCTCACAAACCAAGTATATAAAAGAAATTCTAAATAAATTTAGGTTAGAATATTGCAAACCGATAAGTACCCCCATGGTCACAGGATGCAAGTTAAGTAAGGATGATAAATCTCCAGAGGTAGATCTATGATTTGCAGCTTGTTGTATGTTACATCTACAAGACCAGACATAGTGCAGTTAGTGGAATTAGTGGTAAGGTTTCAGGCAGCACCTAAGGAAACACATGTGGTAGCAGTAAAGAGAATTCTCAGGTATCTAAAAGGAACTATGGATTTTGGGCTCTGGTCTCCCAAAAGTGACAATTTCACACTCACAACATATACAGATGCAAATTGAGTTGGTAGTATTGATGAAAGAAAAGCACAAGTGGAGGAACATTCTTTCTTGGAGACTATTTAGTCTCTTGGCTAAGTAAGAAGCAGATTTCAATATATTTATCTACAACAAAAGTAGAATATATTATAGAAGTAGCCATTTGTACACATGTATTATGGATAAAGTGAACACTAGAAGACTTAAAGATAAAACATGATCACCCTATTCCCATATTATGTGATAATACAAGTGCTACAAGTATCTCAAAGAATCCAGTAATGCATTCCAAGACAAAGCACATTTCGATAAAGTATCATTTTTTGAGAGAAAAAGTGATAGATAAATAGGTCAGGTTGGAGTATGTTACTACAAAGGAACAGATAGCAGATATTTTCACTAAGACACTTTCAAAAGATACCTTTGAGTATCTTCGAAGAAAACTGGGAGTAATAATCCCACCACAAAATTAACCACCTCAAGAGGAGGTGGGGGAGGGGTTAAGCTAAGAGACTCATTCTTAGCCCCGAGCCCCAAAGGTGACACTTTGCCATTGATGTCAAAGGGGGAGAGATTTGAGTAAGGGGTAGAAATTTGGTATTTGAGTAAGAGGGAGAGATTTGGTTTAAGGAGAGAGAAATTTCCCAAGGGGAGAAAAATAAAAAGGTCAAGGAAATGGTAAAAATTTATTATGTTGGTATAAATGAAAAAGGGGGAGATTGTTGGACATTTTGAGTCCATAAAAGTTTCATTGATGTCAAGGCATGAGGTTGTCATTAATACCAAGAAGTGAACCATCATTGATGTCAAGAGGTCAAAAGGAGCAATGCAAAGGTTGATGGCAAAAGAGCTTCATAATATTCATTTTTGATATTATAAGAAGCATAAGTAAAAGGTTTTATTAAAAACCATGGATTGGCAAAATAAAAGGTTTTATTAAAAACCATGGATTGGCAAAATAAAAGGTTTTCATAAAAACCCAAGGAGGCTTTTTATTCCACATTAAAAAGTCTAAGGAAGGTTTAAATATTTAATTTATAAATTTATAAATTTAAATTGAATTTAAATTTTATAAATAAATATTTATTTACTTGAAATAGCAAAACCCTAAATCTATTCTGCCGATGTGTAAGTTGAAATTACCACCACCAACATGTTGAAAGAAACAACAAGGCAATATAAATATTACCTTTGCTAAGGCAAAATATATATGCTTTTCGGAATTCAAAAATGTGCTAAGGAAATTCATGCACTGCAAAAAATTTGGATTTCGTGGAGTTTAATAAAATGTGGTGTATTGTTTCTAGCACCATTCGGTGGCTAGCTCGAGTGGCATTTGGCTTAGCTCTTGTGGAAGGAAGGTTATGGGTTCGAAACCCGATGGCAGCAAAGTGTTGAAGCTCCTTTTGGTTTTTTATTTTCGACGAAAGTGGAAAGGAGAATAGAGTGCTTGGGCACTCTAGCTCAGACGTGAGTGCTAGCTCACACGACAATGAAGGCTATGGATAGAGCGCTTGGAAGGCAATGTCGTGGGTTCAAAACCCACTAAGGGCAAAGGTACAATTTTGGTTTAATTGTTTGTTTACCCTAAGGTTGTGTGAGAATATTGGGAGGGATAAGGTGATGATTAAAAGTGGATTATTTAATTATAAGCTAAAGTGATTTTTTGTCATGATAAAAGGTTGTTTTTGATAAAGTAAATATGTAGGTGGTTGGTATGAATAACAAAGTATCAACCACCTATTTAGGTACAACTCCTGAATATCTAACTTTGATTATATTACATGCAGTAAAATCCTAATAAATAATATAATACATTGTAAATAAGATTTTAGAATATATTTGAGGCCATAACATTCCACCCACTAATAATGCTTTGTATAGTTAGGGGTACACCTCTATTTATACAAGAATTTATGTGTTGGAAACCCATTGTATCGAGTATGGAAGGTCACCCATATAGAAATGTAGTGGGCTATCTTCTATGAGTTAGAAGGTCACCCATATGAAAATGTGGTGATTCACCTTCCATGAGTTACAAAGTGCATACTAAATAAAAATTAAATACATATGACTTGTTATTTTGTTTTTTTATCTTCTATTAATGTGTGAATGTAGCTATATATGCATGTTTGATACAAAAATATAAAAATGGAAAGTTATTATTTCTTGTAAGTATTTCATTTTGTGTTTTTAAGGACCTATGGAGTGTTTTTCTATAAACATGTTAGAAAATCTCTCTATAACAGAGTTGCATATGGAAATTGTTGTGCTCTCTACTCTTTCCAACACTTTTTGTATAAATTAACATGGAGTCATGAGCACAAATTTATAACCTTAACATTGTGGTTCAAATTAAAATTAATAATTGGCATTTTCAAGCATAAAGCCATGATACAAAAAGGTGGCATGCATAGACCATTCATCCTCATTTAAAAAGTAGTTATCCCCATTATGTCAATTTTTGACATCGTATATGGAAATTGTTTCTTTATCTTATCTTATGTGAGTCATTCCCCTTACTAATGAAGCTTTCCTATCTTGACCACTCTATACATATTAGTGGAATACCTTATAATGGTCTTGATCCATGTGTCAAAAATTTGATCCTTATCTACTGGTTCTAAGCTCTCTAGATTGAATTCTTTGATGTTCAACTATTCAGCTACTATTATGGAGCTTAAAAAATCATGTGATATGACATAGTAAAGTTTAATCTAAACTAACATAACAAGATGGAATATGATTAGTTATAAGTTATAAAGTGGTTTTAACCATAAAAAAATTAACTATAACCCATAGGGCTTACATAATATTTTTTATAATAAATTCAATATATTATATAATAAATACACTTAGCTTATCAAAAATTATATCATACAATGTTAGTTTTGGACATGAATTGGATTACACTTTCAAAAAGATCATAGGGCCTAAGAAGTTTATGAAGATTAGATGTAAACCAAGAGAATATGAAATATTCAATTTAAATACATCTTCTCCAACCTTCTTGGTGATGGTGTATGATCAATAACAAAGAGGTCTAATATTCCTACGAGGTCCTACAAGCCTCACTTTCTAATTAAATATGTAACCATAGCCTTGAATTGATGTGGGACCTAATGTTGGTCATGGTGTTGCTTTTATTTTTATTTGCATTTTCTAAGAGGTCATGGACCTATTGCTAGATGTTTTTAATCATTTCCATGAACCATGTTGTATTTTATTCTTATTTTGTCCATGAGGTGTGTACTCCATAGGTTGTGTTAATGCAAAAATGCAACACCAAACAATGCTAAATAAAATAGACATAAAGAATCGAAATTGCACAACAATAAATTGAACTTGTATTAATGGGGGGATCTTAGACACTTTGTTGTTACAATTATGATATTTTATAATCCTTTTGATACAATTTTACAGGGGTTAGGTTTCTTCGAAATTCTAACAATAAGGTTGTGGTGTCTTCAAGCACGTTCTTGATCCCAACAATGTTGAGTGGGCTTCTTGATATCCGATGTCAGGAAACTCTAGATTAGATAACTATTCAACGCTAATAGATCTTCAAACCTGTGCACATAACAAAAATAACAGAGAATTAGTAATAACCATTAGGACTCCACTATGTGAGACCCTCAGATATCAATAAAACCCTAGCTATAGATAAATAAAATTGCATGCAAATCTAAATATATAAAATGAAATATAGAAATGTGTGATTTATCTTACTTCTTGATGTTTATCCATGGATGAATGTATCTTATTGCAGGATGACGATGCAATCATGCCCTAACAGAACTTGATGATCTCATAGGTCTTTAGAAGGGGAATTTGAAATGTTGTAGGGCAATCAAGAAGGGTAACAGGGTTCCTGGGAATGCAGTTGAGAGTAGTAGGGTGCTCAGAGAGAGTGGCAGGGGCCTATAGAGAGTGGCAAGGTTCTTAGGACTAGAATGGAGAGTAGTAGAGCACTCGTAGAGAGTAGCAGAGCACTCGTAGAGATAAATCATGCACTCGGGGGGTTATATCAGACCTAAAAAAGCATATCTAATGGTGGAAAAGGAGGCGGTAATGGCGGTGGCAAGTGAGGAGGCTAAGAATAAGGTAGTTGAAATGGAGGCTAGGGCACAAATGGTGGATTGGGAAATCAAGATGCTTGGAAGCTTGGGGTAATCAAGGAATCAAAAACCTAGGAATTCAGAGAAATCAAGGCTTAGCAAAATTAGGTGGAGCAAACAAAATAGCTCCTATTTATAATCCAACTTAGGGCATATTTTAGGGTTTCAATGACACTAATCATGTGACTAACATTAAAGCACATACAAGGGTGGATATTAAGTTTAGGGTGTGGCATGAATTAATGTGAATGGATGGATAAGATTAAATGAAATCGGATGGCTATTTATATAAATATATATTTATTATATATATATATCAAATATAATATTAAAATATTATTATTTAAATATAAATTACACATATATAAATATATATAAATAATAGGTAGAAATGGCGGGAAAGCTAGGATGAAGGACAAGTGGCTATGTTTTGGTGGTGGAAATGGCGGGAAAGCATGGATGGAAGACAAGTGGCTATATTTTGGTGTCTACAGATACCCCTTTTTGTACAATGTTGTGTGAAACATAATATGGTAAAAAAATATGAGATACCTGATTGGGCTAGGCACATAAGCAGATTCTCCCTCTTGTTGGAATGTGGAATGAAATTGAAGGTAAAAGAATAAATAATTTTGGAGTTATTATGTAGCTTACCCCCTCAATTGGTGAATGAGTTGTGGATGTATCTCACGAGCAAATTGAAAAATAATGAATGAAAGAAATGTTATGCACAAAATGGGAAAATATGAAATGTGCGATCATTTTTGACCCCAACAGTTGAAGGTGTTGGTGAAGTGGGCAATATGAATGCATCTATTTTTGCCCCAACAGATGAAGGGTTTTGGGAGAAATGTGGATGATGATTACATCTATTTTTGCCCCAACAGATGAAGGGTTTTGGGAGAAATGGTGATGATGATTGCATCTATTTTTACCCCCAAAAATGAAGGTTTTTATGCTAAATGTAGATGTCATGATCATGTAATATGTATTTCATTGTGTAAAAATCATAATCAAATATTTGGTTGCCATAAATTTGGGGTGATTCCATTATTTGGAATAAATTTCATCGTATGGCATCATTGATATGCAATATGAAGATGCAAAAGGTAAAATAAAGAAGTCATCTTATAATGGCCTACTAGTGACTGTAGGATAATTCCTCTAAAATGGAACTAATTACCCTAGCTAGAGCCAGTCGTTATGATGACTGTCAAGGAAATTAGGAATTATGTGATTTGATTTTGGCCATGTTTTAAGTCCCATGAACTAGGCCATCAATGATAGCTTTTCAGCAAGATTCATATTTGTCAAAGATTTCACTTGGAATGTGAGGAACCAAATTTGATTGTGCTTTTCAAACTAGGATATATGGAATGATGATGATGACCAAGTGTTCTTATGGTAATTCATTCATATTACTGAATTGCATGGACGTAAATCGTTGCAATCGCCAAGTTTATAGAACAAACCACTATATACAAGACTCACTTGAAATTTAGCACATGTGGAAATAAATGGATGATGGATGGTGAAGTTGGTGAATTTTGCAGTTGGGCAGATGAAATGTGATGATTTTGTGAAAAATGAAAATTGATTGAAAATATTAAATGTCATTGGTTAACCTAACACCTTTGTGGATACAAAATTTGATTTATTGGTCTAAATAAAATTATATTTTCATAGAAATTGGTGGTATGATGGAAATTATGATGCAAATGATGAATATGGTTGTTTTGTAAAAATTTGGATAAGGTTGATACGTTTTGTAAGAGGAATTATGCTTTTTACAACCTGTGGTCGTAAATAAAAATTACGTGTCCAAACCGATTTATTTTTTCATAAAACTTTATTTTATGATGGAATTGATGTGTGGATGAAATTTTGTGAGATATGGAGGAGGTAAGATACCATTTTTATCAATTTTACCTTTTGTCAATTTATCCATTAAACATCCACCTATGTTTTTGGGGTATAGGAAACGTCCAGTTGTGCTTTAGGGTGCCAGGAAATACTTGTGCATGCTTGCACACTATGGAAAATGCCCAGGCACATTTAAGCTTGTTTGAAACACCCCAAGGTGCTTCAATGCACTTGCAAAAGCTATAAATAGCCTTCATATTGGAAAATGAAGTTTGTTTGCACGTTTACAAGTTTGAGAAGTTGTGTCTGAGGGGTGGAGTGAATTTGAGGAGTGAAGTGAGGTAGTGAAATTTGGTTCGGAATCTATGGTTATGGAGGGAATGAGTGCGGTGGATGGAATAGAAGCAATATTTGCTAAGGTAATCCATTTTAAGCCTTTATTTAATATGCAAATTTTTTTTGTTTTATTTATTTTTTAATTTGTAAAATGTGTTTATTGCTGTAGTTGTAGATTTTGGAGGCACAAAATCAATTTTATCCTCTCTTTCTAGGGATGAGAATTTAATTGTCAAAGTATGAGTGGGATGTTCGATAGGGTGTGGGGATACATGGCATAGCTCGATTGGATGTGGTGAGGGTAGATGAGTGGTATCTTTCGGCCTTGGCTAAAAATGGGATGCCAACAGGGGGACCTTCTAGCTGCCTATTGGGGAGGTGACGATTACTTTTGAGGATGTGTATCACATTATCAAGGTGCCAATGGAGGGTGTGAAGGTGGAGGTGGGTTATAACAATAAGAGATAGGTGAGCAAGATGTTCAAGGATAAGTGGGATGAGGTGAAGGTGGAGAGTGGAGGGATTTCATACTTGTCCATGTATGTGGACAAGAATTTGAAGTCCCCACTGGACTTAGTGATGTTCATGTTAGAAAATATAGTTATCCCCAATATTATAGGCTATAGGTTCCCATGGAACCTATTGGGATGGGTGAGTGACCTATGGACTACACCATAGTCGTATGCATGGGCTCCTACTTTATTAGCGTAGGTGTACCGAGAGTTGTATGAGGTGTGTATCACCCAAATTTTTTGCACCCTTACCTTCAGGCTAAAGGATCCGTACCTGGAAGGGGGGTGAGAAAAGGATGGAACAATACCTTGAACGAAGAGGCCCTTTGAAGGTCGTACCTCTCGGGGGAGGGGTATAAAGGTGAATTTTTGATGGATGGTGGGGTTCACCAGGAAACTTTGAGTGGCAGTTTTCGTGCCTAGGTTTGAAAGGGGGTTTGATTTGTTCATTTTATGTTCAATCATTCAGATTCCTAGGTTGGAAAAATTGAAGCTAAGCTATTCTATATGAAGATTCTTATTTATATGAAGATAGAAGACATAAATGAATCCTAATATGATTGAATACAGAGAATATATAAAATAGAGAAGAGTACACCTGATTTTTGATGTCTGATGAAGATTCTAAAGTTTGTAGGATTCTAGATCATCTCGGATATGACAGGATCATCTGTAATTGTACAAAATTGTCTCAAATCACAGAAGATCATTCGAGATCATCCAATATTGTCAGCGACCTGATGAATTCATCAGGTGAATTCGTTAGAAACCTGCAATTAAGGAAACAGACACCAAAAACCAAAAATACAATTACAAGAATGATGCAAAATAATAGAAATAAGCATATAGATGTTTGAATGATAAATCCAGATATCAAATTAAATGAGATGCACTATTTTGGAAACTTATTTTGAATTTTATCATGCAATTATGCTAAATGAGATGAACTCCAGGATGCAAAATAGAAGTAAGTTAATCTAATGCACCAATAAATAAGGAAAATGAGATAGAGAATGCAAACTCAGGGTTCTAATTGTCCCTAAGCTGAATTGCAGACCGAATCGTCTGTAATCGTACAATATCATCGTCGATCTTGATAGGATCATCTAGAATTGCAGTTGAATTGCCTGCGACTGTCCGAGCTACCTCCGACTGAAACACAGTGAAATCCTACAACAAAAATTGAAAACACAAGTGCGAATGATGGGAGATCAAGGAGGGAGTCAGGGGGATAAACTAGAAAAATCCTAGTTTATATAGGATTAGGGGGAGGTTAGGAGGTTGGGGATCATCCCAATCTGAGAGATCCTCAATGTGGGAATCTCCAACCATGCAGACACGCTTATGCCCAAGTTGGATAGGTCGTTGGAACAGAAGCTAATTACAAAAATTTGGTTTTGGGACGAAATCATCTAGACGTTCTATTCCAGATGAATTCGTCCGATTTGGATGATATTGTCCAACGATCACAACAACCTCTAAAAATGGTGTGAAAAACAAGGTAAGCGGTTAACGAGCAGTTTTGGGGTTAAAATTCAAATATCTACTTTTTACTGATGGTTTAACTGTGCCAATTTTAGGGTGCTACATTTTGCCCCCTCTTTAGCGAATTTTCTAAAACAAATGCGTTAAAGACGAGTTCTTCATGCTTTACAAGAAAACAAAAATTTATTCCATTTTTTAGATGACGATTCTAGGTCTAATTGTACGACTGTTTGCTATGGTGCCCCCTCCGAGTTTTTACCCAAATCAAATGTTTGAGGTAAAAGCACGAAAAAGCAAAAATTAAAAAAAATGTCATTTTTTTGAATAAAAATAAGAAAAATAGGGTAAAACCCTAATTCATTTTTACTGTTCACTTTCACTGTTTTAGAGCTCTGCAGGAGAAATGGTGGAAACAACACACAGATCGACAGAGATCCGACGCGGGTTGCAAGTAAGGATCTAAACCTAGTTTTACTGTGTTTTTAACTTGATTTACTTAATTTTTGAATTGAATTTTATTTTTTTTTGGATTGTTATCAGAAGGTGTTTTTATTTTCACGTCGGGTTCACCAAAATGTATCGCCCAAATTTTTTGCACCCTTACCTTCAGGCTAAAGGATCCGTACCCGAAATGGGGGTGAGAAAAGGATGGAACAATACGTCGGACGAAGAGGCCCTTTGAAGGTTGCACCTCTCGGGGGAGGGGTATAAAGGTGAATTTTTGACGGATGGTGGGGTTCACCAGGAAACTTTGAGTGGCAGTTTCCGCACATAGGTTTGAAAGGGGGTTTGATTTGTTCATTTTATGTTCAATCATTCAGATTCCTAGGTTGGCCAAAATGAAGCTAAGCTATTCTATATGAAGATTCTGATTTATATGAAGATAGAAGACATAAATGAATCCTAATATGATTGAATATAGAGAATATATAAAATGGAGAAGAGTACACCTAATTTTTGATGTCTGATGAAGATTTTGAAGCTTGTAGGAGTCCAGATCATCCCGGATATGATAGGATCATCTGTAATTGTATAGAATCATCTTAAATCATAGAATATCATTTGATATCATCCAAGATCGTCAGTGACCTGACGAATTCATCAAGCGAATTCGTCAAAAACCTGCAATCAAAGAAACAGACACCAAAAACCAAAAATACAATTGCAAGAATGATGCAAAATGATATAAATAAGCGTATAGATGTTTGAATGATAAATCCAGATATCAAATTAAATGAGATGCACTATTTTGGAAACTTATTTTGAATTTTATCATGCAATTATGCTAAATGAGATGAACTCCAGGATGCAAAATAGAAGTAAATTAATCTAATGCACCAATAAATAAGGAAAATTAGATAGAGAATGCAAACTCAAGGCTCTGATTTCCCCCAAGCTAAATTGCAGATCAGATCATCTGTAATCATACAAGATCATCGCTGATCTTGACAGGATCATCTAGAATTGTAGTTGAATCGCCTGTGACAATCCGAGCTACCTTCGATTGAAACACAGTGAAATCCTGCAACAAAACTTGAAAACACAAGTGCAAATGATGGGAGATCAGGGAGGGAGTCAGGGGGATAAACTAGAAAAATCCTAGTTTATATAGGATTAGGGGGAGGTTAGGAGGTTGGGGATCATCCCAATCTAGGAGATCCTCAATGTGGGAATCTCTGATCGCATAGACACGCTTCTGCCCAAGTTGGAGAGGTCGTTGGAATAGAAGCTAATTGCAAAAATTTGGTTTTGAGATGAAATTGTCTAGATGTTCTATTCTAGATGAATTCATTCGATTTGGGATGATATCGTCAAATCGACGATGATATCGTACAATGGTCACAACAACCTCTAAAAATGGCACAAAAAATAAGGTAAGCAGTTAACGTGTTTTCTCGGGGTTAAAATTCAAATTTCTACTTTTTATTGATGGTTTAACTATGCCAATTTTAGGGTGCTACATTTTGCCCCCTCTTTAGTGAATTTTTTGAAAAAAATGCGTTAAAGACGAGTTCTTAACGCTTTACGAGAAAGCAAAAATTTATTCCATTTTTTAGACAATGATTTTAGGTCTAATCATACGACTGTTTGCTATGGTGCCCCCTCCGAGTTTTTATCCAAATCGGACGTTTGAAGTAAAAGCACGAAAAAACAAAAATTAAAAAAAATGTCATTTTTTTTAATAAAAATAAGAAAAATAGGGTAAAACCCTAATTCATTTTTACTGTTCACTTTCACTGTTTCAAAGCTCTACAGGCGAAATTGTGGAAATGACACACAGATCAACAAAGATCCGATGTGGGTTATGGGTAAGGATCTAAACCTAGTTTTACTATGTTTTGAACTTTATTTACTTAATTTTTTAATTGAATTTTAATTTTTTTGGTCGTCACGACCATTTTTAGGTCGGCGATGAAATCGTCTCTATATTGCCAATTTCGTCTAGGGACGAAATCAAAGAAATAGGGGCGATCCCATCCAATAAGGGGCGATCCCCAAATTGAAGAAGTGAGACAATTTCGTCCCTTATTGGGCGATCCCGTCCAATAAGGGGCGATCCTATTAAGGATGATTTATCTAAATTTGGTACGATATCGTCCAATAATGGGTGATATCAAATTTGATTTTAATTGATTTTTTTGAATGATTATGTACTAATAATTTTTGTTGTTTTATTGCTTATTTTGTAGAGGGGATTGCTAAAGAGTCGGGAGTGGAAATATGATAGTCTAAGAGATAATTTTTCCATGCTCGATCAGGTCGATCGAGATAGATTAGTAGAGGTAGGACTGTAGCATGTGGCAGAGATGCCACAAATTCCTACAAACATGGGGCTACTAACAGCCCTAGTAGAGAGATGGTATCCGGAGTCATCCTGCTTTCAACTACCGATAGGGGAGATGACTCCCACTCTAGAGGATGTATGGAGGATCTTGAGGATCCCCATACATGGTCGATTCATGATGCATTCGGCCAATCAGGGCCATGTCATGATGAGATTATGCACAGACCCTAGCTTCATCTTGGAGAAGGGCAGAGTGAACATCGAGGCATTGAGGCGGATGCTTGGGGCACTCGGTTGACCCAAGTTTTTGCAAGGGTGGTGGGTCACCTACTTCTATGCCACCAGAGAGAATTTAGATTACTGTGGCTACTGTCAGATGTGGTCTGTGACATGAGATACCACAGATATGGGTTTGCTTGGGATAGTTTTGTACTGTGTCACTTGTATAGGATCATTTACAGGGTCATATACAAGGGGGGTCGATGTCTGGTGCTGACATCACTTTTATAGGTTTGGTGATGGGAGCACATTATGGTACGGAGGCCAGTAGGGCTTCCACTAATAGGAGTTGACTGGGAGAGACCCCGAGTTTTCTACTGGTGGCTCCATAAAGGGTCATAATTATGGATAGATCTGTTGATGTCTCGAAGGTTGCTGGATGACCTCACCCCAGATCGGATCACCTGGAGATCATGGAGAGAGCATCCAGGGTGGGTAGAGAATAAAAAAGAGTTGGATCACATCAGGTGAGTCATATGGTTGCGAACAAAGCAGGGAGAGATAGAGATCCATTGCTACGACTAAGTTTTGATGTAGTTTGGTCTACAGTAGGGGATCCCTAGTATTAGGGATTATGAGTACTCTTGGACTGTGTGGGATAGTACCACACTAAGCAGAGCTCTAGACATGTAGAGGTTCTGGATTCAGGATGTTGATGATGCCCCCATTCAGCCAGTGAATGGGGATGATGTAGGGGTAGTAGACGGGTATGATGCTTGGTATGCAAGTATCTGCCCTCCTTGAATTATGAGGGCATAGGGTCCAATGCACGTTGTAGTGCAATGGATGGAGAGGTGATGCCATCCTACCATTGATGCAATGAGGGGTCACAAAGGGAGGGATTAGTGATGACCTCCTCAAGAGAGACACCAAAGAGCTTCATAGGCTTCGGAGAGACAGCAATAGCCAAAGAGGAGGGAGGAGAGGAGAGAGGAGAGGAGAGACAAACTCCCTCCTCAACAGAGGGATAGGCCACCATAACCTGATAGGGGCAAGGGTATCGAGGTGGGGGAGAGCATCGATATGGTAGCTTTCTGGGTAGAGAATGCTCACCTACGAGCTTAGGTGTAGACTCTACAGGATGAGGCTACATGGCTCAGGTCTCGAAGTAGAGGGGCAAGCATTTTGGAGTTGGCACGGTCGATTGCTTAGACCATGTTCTATCAAGGAGTGTACTATCAGCTGGTTCTATAGGGCCAGAGGATATAGTTGCCAGTCGGTATTGCGAAGCCGATCAGTATGGGGTCATTGAAGACATCATCATGATCGATGTTGAGGACCCACGACACAAGACGAGCTTTGATGGGACCATCTCCTCCACCTCAAGGTGGGAGAGGAGATGAGGCTGAGAGCTCGAGGTCTTCTCGAGGCTAGATGCATATTGTACATAGAACATTTTTGAGATGATTGAGTATGCCAGGGTATAGGTTGTGGCATACCAATCCGTTTTGATATGATGTATATAATTCTTGATATATATATGATGTTCTTTTTATGATATGACTTGTGCATATGTTTTATGATGCTTTAATATTTTAATTGTTGATTGACTATTCATCTAATTATTTCTTTTAAAATAGTATAATTTTATGTCATGCTATAAAATTAAATGAAATAATCTGATGTAAAAAAACTGGTTGTTGTGGTGTGTTTTGATGAAAATAGAGTGACTTCTAACAATAATTTCAAAGGACATTGTCACTGTTACATGACCATTTCATGGAGTCACCACTCACTAGGTCATCAAGCTAATCCCAGTATGAGAGAAATATTGCTAAAAGTAAAAGGGTGCTTAAGAGACTTTCTTAAGACTTTGTGTTGTGATGATGAAAAATAGTGATGATTTGTTTTCAGATTTCCATGAAAATATTATGCATGAAATATTAAAAATATGATTTTTTCTAGGCATAAAATTCCTAAGTATGATAGAAATTTGAACAATTCCCTAGGAATTATACCATCGTCACAAAAAAAATGAATGTTGACATAATGAAATAAAATAGGAAAGTTTTCGTTCTTTTTAAAGCACAATTGTGTAACATAATGATTTTTTTTTTTGAAAAAAATTGAAAAACTTGTATTAATACAAAGAGCAGATACAAGAGGGAGCAAAAACATCCCAACCAAGAACCAGGAAGCAAGAAACCAATACAAAGTGCAAGAGGGCAGCACTTCCCATCTCTAAGCACAAGAAGAAAACCAGGCGCAAAATCGCGAAATCGTGACATGTCGCGATATCGCGACAGTCAAGCCAGCCGAGGCCACAACCGAGCAACCGGTCGCGAAATCGTGACAGCCAAAGCCAGCAGCCCCTGACCACCAAAAATGTCACGATATCACGACGAATTCTCCACAAAGCAGTCAGCCCTCAAAAAGGTCGCGATATCGCGACGCATTTTCCTTTTGCCACCTTTACGCCAGAAGTGTCGCGATATCGCGACAAGATTGCCCTTCTGCAACAAATCCTCCCAAGTGTCGCGAAATCGCGACGAGTTAACCACTTGGCGACCATTCATCAAAAGTGTCACGAAATCGCGACCAGATTTCCAAATAGCTTTAGCACGCCAAAAGTGACGCGAAATCGCTACATGTTTACTCCTCAGAACCCAGTTCTCAAAAATGTCGCGAAATCGCGACAAGTTGTCCCCTTTGAGCCCTTTCCTCGAAAATGTCACGAAATCGCGACGGTTTTTCTTCATTATGCCGAAAGTCCAGAACCGTCGCGAAATCGCGACAACATTTCTTCTTAACACCGAGACGCCAAAATTGTCGCGAAATCGCGACGAATTTTCCTCTTGAGGCACAAGCTCAAAAAAGGTCACGAAATCGCGACGTCTTTTCCAAAAGTCATCAGTCCGCCAAAAATGTCGCGAAATCACGACAGTTCTTCTTTCTGGCTCCCAGTCTTCAAAAACGTCGCGATATCGCGACGATTTCTCCCCTTGTCTCCGAATCACCAAAACTGTCGCGATATCGTGACTGTTTTCCTCCTTGTTGCCCCTGCATCCAAAGCGTCGCGAAATCGCTGCTGCTTCCTGCCAAAGGCCCCAACGACATAACAGGTCACGAAATCGTGACACCTTCCAGCCCTTAGTCGCGACAACACAACAGGTCACGAAATCGTGACAACAACTCGCCAAGGGTCGCAATGGCGCGACATGTCGCGATATCGCGACAGGAACCCTCCAAAGGCCGTGGCGACGAAACCTATCGCGATATCGCGACAGTTTCCTGCCAAGGGCCGCGACAGCACAGCAGGTCACGAAAACGCGATGAAAACCATCCTTAGCACAAAATTTTCTCATTGGCTCAAGAATTTTGCAAGTCCCTGTCTAATCACAACATCTTCCATAGGCATGTCACTGTGCAGCTGTACTCCTACCTCCTTTTCCGCACCCATCTTTGCAAGGAAATCGGTCATCGAATTTAAATCACGACTCACATGGATAGGGATCACATCTTCTAATTCCCTCCAAAGGTCCTTGATTTGAGAGACTAAAATCTGTATCTTCCAAGCTTTCAAAGCAAAGTTCCTCATACAATCAAGAGCGCCAACCAGAATTTGAGAATCTGTCTCAAGGATTATCTTTCTGTATCCCTGATTGACAGCCCAGATGGAAGCAATTTTGATAGCATAGGCTTCGGCTTCATTATTGGTGGCTCTTCCTAGCCCCTGCAGTTCCCAGTAAAGCACAATACCAGCATGATCACGACACACAACACCGATTCCAGCATTGCCCGGATTGCCCTTTGCAGCTCCGTCTGTGTTAATTTTAACCCAGCTTGCTGGGGGGGTTTCCAAATGGCTATGTTCTTTCTAACTGGTGCAACAACTCTCTCTTCCTGTGGACCCAGCTCAACCGGAATTTCCTCTTCAGCATATATGGCAACCGTCTCTGTGACTTTGCTCCAGATAACCTGCCATATTCCATCTAGCGAGGAGAAGGTCTCTCTAAAGATTCGAGCATTTCTTTCCAGCCACACTTGCCACCAGATGAAGAAAAGACCAAGTTCCCACCCCAGTCGGAGGGCTTTAGATTTAAATCTACCTTTCTTCCATCTTTTCCAGATATTGTTTCGAGTCAGAGCACCATTACTCTGGAGTTTAAAATGAGAGAACCACCGATTCCAAATCTGACCTGTGAAGGAGCACTCAAACATCAAATGATCAGCAGTATCCTCATTCTTATGACATAAAATACACTGAGAAGGACCAATGATTCCTCTGTTTCTGAGGTTATCAAAGGTGAGAATGCCATTGTGCATAAACTGCCAGGCAAAGAAGTTCACTTTCGGCCAGCACTTGGAATGCCAAATCTTCTTCCAATTTTGAACCGAAAATACATGCGGGGGAGGCTCTGGGAGGATCTGATCATATCCAGCCTTCACTGTATAAACCCCAAGGTTCCCATGTCCCCATGCTAACTCATCCTCTTCATCTCTGCCCGTGAGAAACCTTGCTGTCAAGATGTTGGTCAAAATGGTTGCCAGCTCCGGAGGGATTGTGACTGGCCACTCCTCCAACCGCTTAAACTTCTTGAATTTATACTCACCCAATTGGCTAGTGTTGAAATAATTCTCAATAGTGACCCAGCCCTTGGATTCTATGGCAGTTTTAATTGGAAGCAATTCAGGAAACTCAACAATGATGGGTGGATACTGGTCCCATGAGTCAGTCCAGAAACGTGCCTTTTCCCCTCTTCCCACTTTCCAGAACAATTGGTCTTTAATAACTTGAGATCCCAGCTTGAGAGCTTGCCAAACTAGGGATCCATTACCATCCAAAGGGAAGCGGCTAACTTCAAAGGGGTGAACTTGGCCCAGATATTTGCTGGTTAAGATTCTACTGAATAATGATGATGGCTGGGAGATCCATCTCCAATACAATTTACCTGCTAAGGCTTTGTTGTTGAGTTTAGAGCTTCTCAATCCCAGCCCTCCTTTTTCTTTGGGCTGAGTAACTTTATCCCAGCCAACCAAGGCCCATTTCCTCTCACCTTTTGCTCCTTCCCATAAGAATCTTCTGGCCAATTTGTCCAGACTCTTTCCAAATAGAAGGTGGGGCAGCCAGGATAGAGAATTTATAGATTGGCATGGCCTGAATAACTGACTGTAAGAAAGTTAATCGGCCGTCGTAGCTTAACCATTTATGAGACCAATGGTTCATTCTGTCTTTGATGCCATCCAAAAGATCTTTCCAAATGTCATTTTTCAATTTCTTGAAGTGCAAAGGAACCCCCAAGTAGACTATAGGAAGAGATGTTCTAGTGAAGCCCAAAATCTCTATAATTCTGTCCTGTAGCCTTTGGTCAAGGTTGAAAAAGACCACTTTGGATTTTTTGTCATTGATAACCTGATTGGAGGCCCTAAGGTAAACATTAAGAGAATCTCTGATTCCCCTGGCTTCCCTGAGACTGGCCACTCCAACCAGGCCAGTATCATCCACAAATTGTAAATGAGTCAAAATTTCTTCACCAACCTTAATACCTGTTATCAGGCCTTGATGTCTTCTTTTCAAGAAGAGTCTACCTAATCCTTCAGCCAAGATAAGGAATAGATAGGGAGAGCAAGGGTCCCCTTGTCGGAGACCACGAGAGGCTCCAAAAGGAGGCGAGGGAAGCCCCTTAATTAGAACAGAATAAGAAGGCATGGAAACACAGCTCATAACCCAGTCTATCCAGTCCTGGGAAAAACCAAAGGCAGCCAACATCCTTGACAGGAAGCCCCACTCCACTCTATCATAAGCCTTGGACATATCCAGTTTGATGAACATTCCTTTGTTACCAGAATTTTGCAATGAATGAATAGCCTCCTGGGCAAGAACCACTCCATCCAGGATCTGTCTACCCTCTACAAATCCCCCTTGTTCTGAGGAAATGATGTTATGAAGGAGAGGTTTAAGACGTTCAACGATTATCTTTGTGATAATTTTATAAATCACATTACATAAGGCAATAGGTCTGAAGTCAGAGATATGAACCCCTTCCTCCCCCTTTGGAATTAAAGAGATGAAGGTGTGATTTAGTGCCTTAAGCATTCTCTTATTAGTTCTGGACTCCTCTATAACAGCCAAAACATCTTCCTCCAAGGTATCCCAAAAGGCCTGGAAAAACTCAATAGGAAAACCATCTGGACCGGGAGATTTGCCTGTGCTCATTCCAAAGACCACATTCTTCAATTCATCTCTATCAATGGGTCTAAGGAGAGCCTGATTTTCTTCTTGAGTGATAATAGGGGGAATAACATCAAGAACTTCATTTTGAGCCCCCACATCTTGCTCCCTATTTTCTGCAAAAAGCTTGGAGAAATAATCCACTGAGTGGGAGTGCATGCCAGGAAGAGTATCAAAGGAGTGTCCATTCTCATCTTGTAGTACTGCCATGTTATTCATCTGTCTTCTAGCACAGGCTGATCGATGGAAAAACTTTGTATTTCTATCTCCTTCCAATAACCAAGAATTTCTAGCCCGCTGTTTCCAGTAAATTTCCTCTTGGTTATCAATGTCCTCAACAGATTTGCGCAAGGCATCATCTTCAGTTTTGAGCTGTTCAGTAATTATTCCTTCCCTGAATTGTTTCTGCACCTCCTCCCAGCGGGCCATCAAGGGGGCTCTTTGCAGCTGGAAATCCGACTTATTGGCGTGCCTCCACTGTTTCAATTTAATTTTGACAAAATGAAGCTGTTTGTGGAATTTAAACATTGTTGTCCCAAAAGGTGGACGACCTTCTTCCCACCATTGCGGAATTTTCTCATGAAGGTCCTCCTTTTGTAGCCAAAAATTCTCAAATCTAAACGGTTTGTGGTGCTGCCCTGTCTGAGTCCCACCCTCCAGCAGGATGGGAGAGTGATCGGAAACCGGGCCGTCCAAAATCTGGAATTTAACATTCCACTTCACAAATGCCTCCTCTGAGACCAGAAAGCGATCCAGCTTTACCTTCCTACAGTGTGGCTCCCTCCTCTTGTTAGTCCAAGTGAAAAAAGTTCCAGGGCCTTGGATATCCACTAAGTGAAAAGCCTGGACCTGGGCAATCAGAAGCCTGTCCCCCGGGTCCAAAACAGGGGTTCCACCTTCCTGATCCCGAGCAGATAATTTGGCATTAAAGTCTCCAGCAATGATCCAGTCAAAAACTTGTCTTGAGGACCTCATGTTGTGAACAACTTTCCATTGGAGCCTCTGACCATCAAGGCTTTGAGCCCCATAGAAATTTGTAATTAAAACATGCTCAGCTATGACATTATTCCTAAAAAGAGATGTGAGAACACCCCTCCAGGCTATATGTTCTAAAGCAGACCATTCCAGAGGGTTCCAAAAAGTGACAATTCCCCCTGAGGCACCTTGAGCAGCCACATCCATATAACCAGCTCCCCTCCATATTTTACTAACTGTTCTGCACATAAGTTCTAAAGACATTTTTGTCTCCTGGATGAGAAAAAAGTCTGTTTTGCATTTTCCTATGAGTCTTTGAACAGCAGATTGATGGGTTCTCATTGTTTAAACCCCTAACATTCCAAGATTGAATAATCATTGGAAACCTTGAGAGCAATAAGAATCAATTGTTCTCACCGATCCTCCAAGTGACCAGCTTGTCTCCTTGCGTTGCTATTAGGTCCTTATTAGACTTCCCGCTCGCTCCTTGAGAATTGTTATTCTTGGATCGCTTTTCCACCCGAGTAATCCCCGTGGCTGGCCTTTCTCTGGTTCTTTTCTGCACTTCCCATACTGACATCCTTACTTTCCAGCTGAACTTGGGAATGTATTATCAATGCCCCTGGATTCTCTGGTTGCAAAATGTCCGTGGACTCATTTGCCTGTTCTAGGACTGGAGGAGATGAGGGAGAAGAGTGTGGGAGGGTATTGTTAGTCTCAATATTTCCATCCATTCCTTCCATGGCTTGGTCCTCTTGATCAACTAGTGATTTAAAAATTTCATACCGGTTCGCTGGCCTGAGTTGAGCTTGCTCCTTGCCAGTTTTCTTCTATTTTCGCCTTCGTTTGGGTTGTTCAAATCCATCCTTCTCGCACATCATTTCCCCGTGCAATATTAACATAATATTTCTCAAGAGTGGACTTCCCTTCCCTTGGGCGGTTTGGTGCACCCCGCGGAGCCTCCTCTTTTGTGTTTCCAAGGCTTGGACAAAACCTTGCCAAATGGCCATGCTTATGGCACACTCTGCATCTAAAGGGCAGGGCCTCGTAATCCAACTGCTGTATCCATGACAGACCTGCTAACTCAAGTTCCACCTCTGTCGGGAGAGGCTGGCTTATATCCATTTCTACATAGATTCTAGCAAAAATAGCTGCATTACCCTCTATGGTATCTCTAGAGACACCCAGATGTCTGCCAAGAGAACTACCAATCATCTCCAAAACCTGCTCACCCCAGAACTCCATCGGGAGAGCGTATAATCGAATCCAGACCGGGACGGCCGTGGGTTCGATACGAGGATCGAAACCCACTCTCCAGGGTTGAACAAATAACCCTGCTGGGCCATGGTTTCTTTTTTCTGATTCAAATGCTCTGTTTCTGTCGGCTAAAGAAGAGAAACTAATAATGAAATACCCATTACTTATGAACCATAAGGAGTACTCACCGTGAGGCTCCCAGTTCTGTCGGACCCAGGTGTGCAAAAAATTCAGGGTAGGCCGAATACCCATGAATTTACAAATCAGATCGTGGTTAGCGCGGTAGATGACTGTGTCCTCGACCATTTTTGGTTCAATGACAATCTTCGGTCTGGAAGCGGCTTGCGGGAGGCATCCATTAACGCGATGAGCAGTTGAGTTCTTGCCCGCATTCTTGAGGAACGATTGAAACGCATTTCTCTGGGCTTCAACATTGGAAGATGAAGCATTCTCCTTTACCATCTCAGCATATGAGTTCTTTCTCCCAGGTAGAGGGTCTGGAGGAGACCCCATAGGGCCCTCCTGGGGCGGCAGAAAACCCTTCAGAGAACCACAGCGTCGAATCACCAGAGGCCCTGGATTTTCTAGCACTCCAGAAACCCTAGAGCAATGCCCGACGCCTGCTCAAAAAATTTCCCGCCAAATCGTCAGAGCTCCGTTTTGGGCACTTGGATGATGAGCCTTCTGAAGGTGAATACATATTCGTGTAACATAATGATTTAAACCATATGCTTTTATGGATTAAATAAATGGGAAATAAAATTAGAACGATGGTTTGTGCTAGGCATAGAATTTTAGGTATAGACTTATACCATCATCACAAAATCCAAAGAAGAAATTGATATAATAGTTTTATTGCATAGTTGTTTTTTGATTTTGAGATAAACAAAAAATATACAAATGAGGACTTGCACTAGGCATAAAATTCCAATTTAGGTTTGGAACTATACCATCATTGTGAAAGTCAAAAATATATAAATGTGACTTTATTGCTAGATTTGTGAACATGGTTTGCAAGAAAATTTTAGATTTTTGAAAAAATTGTATTTAATTGATTTTACGCTAAGTAGATATTCTCAGGTAAGAAATTCAAATTATTCAAGAATATTTGAATAAATATTTTAAATTATTTCAAAGACAAAATTTAGATTTATAAGGAACCCCGTGTGCATACGTGAGTTCATTGCCGATCTTGATCTATCATAATGATACAAAATATCTCAAACACAAATGTGTGTGCAATTGTAATGTTCATTTACCGATTTTGAGCAAGATAATTTGATACAAGTAATTTGAATTAACCAAATGAGTGTTCGTTGACCATGATTTATATGCATGTAACCGTACTAGACTACTATGTAAGTTGGGTCGTCAAGAGCTAGTTGATCCATATGCGGACATAGGTCTGTACAAAAGAAGGTCGCTAATATGACAGACATGTCACCATGCAAAAAGGAGTTACCCAAGGCCAAGCAGGTTGGGCACAAACCACCTGTTATGGGGCTTACCTCATAGTTTTAAAATAGTTGAGAATTTCAGGGATTCAAGCTCATTCACCCTTCTTTTATTTCAAAGGGTAGGAGGGAATTTTATTGCTTTTTATTATTCTCTTTTCTTTCTCTTTCTGATTTTTTTTTATTTTGCTTGACAGTGAGATAATGCTAAAATATTGCTGAGATGGCACAAAATGATACTGCAATAGTGCTTCTGAATAATTTATCTTTTTCTCATGATTTTTCTTGATTTTCTTTTTCTTTTTCTTCCTATACTAGGGATACTTGCTCGAATTGGCTGTAGAGCAAGGGATTTTTATTTTGGGCAGGGGTGAGCTTGTCCTTTTGTCAATTCTCAAAGATTCTAGACCATGTGCATGATAGGATAGCAGGGAAACTTTTTGCTCAAGAGACCACTTCTCTTGTGTAGCATCATTTTGAATTTGCAATGAAATCATTTTAATGTGAAAAGGTGTACTTGGTTCAAGTAAATAACAAGATCAGTTCTCTATTCTCAAAAATTTATTTAATTCAACTGTGGACTTCGATATAAGAGAGATTAATAATCATACCAAATAAGATCAAGATATTTATTCATGTGAGTGTGAAAGTGAGGGATTCTAGATAAATGATAATTTATCCAAAATAACTAAAAATATAATTGCAATACTTCAAGAATTGACAGGTGCAAAATAGAATATGTTTTTGAGGATTTTGATGATTTTGATTTTTTTATATTTTGATTTTAATTTATGAATTGAGAGAATACATAATATTACTGTTTTTGAAATTTTTATATGAATTACTAATATGAGACAATATGTTTAATATATACAATGACGAAATTACCAGATTTATGTATAATAGCGCTAAAGATGCATAATGTTCATAGGTTCTTTAAGATCTTTACCATCTAAGGTAGCTAATCTGTATGCTCCCGATCCAAATTTAGCAGTGATAATATATGGCCCAAGCCAGTTAGGCTTGAATTTGCCTTTAAGGTCTTTAGTTGCATTAGTATTTTTTTTATTTTCATTTAAGACGAGGTCGCTGATCTCAAAGGATCGATTATGAACTTTCTTGAGATATGCTTGTTTGAGCTTGTTCTAGTAGGCATGAATATGCTCCAAAGCATTAATGCACTTCTCATCTAGGAGTTCCAACTGACTAAATTTACCAGCACGATATTCATCTCCTACTTCAGTATCTTGAAGTAGTAGATCCAAAGAAGGAAATTCTAGTTCAAAGGGAAAAACAGCTTCAGTGCCATAAACCAAAACAAAAGGTGAAGTTCCCATGGGAGTACGAATGCTAGTTTGATAAGCCCACAAAGCAAGATATAATTGAATGTGCAAATCATGGCCAGATTTATTGACTAGTCTCTTGAGGATTTTAATTAATGTTTTATTAGATGCTTCTACTTGGCCATTACCTTGAGGATAATAGGGAGTGGACCAACGATGTTGAATTTTATATTTTGACATAGTTTCTTTACATCTTTGTTTTTGAAACAAGTTCCATTATCCGATATGAGATTTGCAGGAATTCCGAACCTACAAATAATTTGATTAAGAATAAACTTGGAAACTTGCATTCCAGTGCAAGAAGCTAAGGTCATAGCTTCGACCCACTTCGCAAAATACTCGGTGGCGGTTATGATGAATTTGTGTCCATCATATGACACAAGATTGATTTTTTCAATGATGTCTAAGCCCCATTTTGAAAAGGGCCAAGGAGATGAAATATCCTGCATTTATTGTGTAGGCGCATGAACAAGGTCAGCATGTTTTTGGCACTTGTTGTAATGGCGCACGTAATCATGTGCATCATTCTCCATGGTAGGCCAAAAATATCCTATCCTAAGGAGCTTCTTAGCAATGGCACTACCACTAAAGTGTCCCTCACAAGATCCATCGTGGGCTTCACTCAAAGCTGATCTAGACTCTTCTAGATTCAAACATCTTAATAGGATACCTTCAAAAGATCTCCTATATAATGTATTACCAATTATTACGAAGCGACTTGCTTGTCTATGTAATAACCGACATTGGTTTCTATTAGAACCTTCAAGGAAGGTCCCATTTTAAATAAAATTGAGGATGTCAGTGTACCAAAGTTCAGAAATAGTTTCATTGATTAGAAACATGTCCAAAGGTTCCAAGCATGATTTAGTTGAATAGGGTTCCTAGAGTCAATGAATAATGATGGTAGCATATTCATCATCTAACTCCAAGGGTAAAAGAGATGCAGCTACGGCCATAGCGTCAGCCGCATGATTGCTAGTTCTAGGAATAGCTTCCAAGGTAACTTGATTAAATAAAGATATTAATTGTAATACATATGCTTTATATGGGTGTAATTTATCATCTCTGGTATGATAAACATCGTTAATTTGATTTATAACAAGTTGAGAATCATCGAAAACTAATAGATTTTTAATTTTTAGTGCTAGGGCAGCTCGTAATCCAAGGATTAGAGCCTCATATTTAGTAGTGTTATTAGCACAGGCAAACATTAATTTAAAGGATAGAGGTATGAGATGTTTCTGTGGAGATATTAAAATAATACCTACACCAGACCCATTCATGCATCAGGCTTCGTCAAAGTATAGGGACCATTGCTCTGAATTATTCGCCTCTAGGTTAAGCCATTCATTAGGAAACTCAATGACGAGGGGATGGGTGGACTCTAAGGGTGCAATAGCTAATTGATCTGCTATGATTTGACCCTTAATAGACTTATGTCCTATAAATGTGAGTTCAAAATCACTTAGAGCAAGAACCCACTTTGCTATGTGACGAAATAAATAAGTTCGACTCATGAAATACCACAAGGGATTGGATTTAGCAATAACATAAGTTTTTTGACTGAGCATATAATGGCGCAGTTTCTGTGTAGAAAATACGACTGCTAGACATAACTTCTCTAATGTTGTTTAGTGGGTTTCATAACTAATTAATGTTTTTATAATGTAATAATTAGCACGCTCTCTTTTCTCATCATCAAGTTGAGCTAACATAGCTCCTAAAGAAAAATCTAAAGCATAATTATACAAGATAAATGGACGATCAGGTTTAGGTGGCGAAAGTATAGGTGGGTTAAGAAGATATTATTTTAGGAGTTCAAATGCTTCCTTACATTCATCATCCCAATGGAAAGAGACATCCTTATTAAAAAGCTTAAGAAAGGGTCCAGTTTTATCTGCCAGCTTATCGATGAAGCGACGGATAGCTTGAAGCTTACCTTGTAAACTTCATAATTCAAATATATTTGTAGGTGCGAGCATATCAGTGATAGCCGTAATATTGAGAGGGTCAATTTTGATGCCATGTAAAGAAACTATAACCCCCAATAATTTACCTGACTTGACTTCGAATATAAATTTGGTTGGATTCAATCGGATAAGATATTCCCTTAACCGATCAAATACTTTTCTCAAGTCATCTAAATGGTCATCTTATTTAATAGAACAAGCTATAATGTCATCTACATAATCATGTAGTATATCATGCATCATATCATGAAAGATATAAGTCATGGCTCATTGATAGGTTGCACCTGCATTCTTCAAACCAAATGGCATCACTTTCCAATAGAAAGTCCCCCAAGGGGTAATAAAGGTTGTTTTAGCCTGATCTTCAGGAGCTATCTTGATCTGGTTATAACCAGAAAATCCATCCATTAAGGATATCATTCCACTCCCAATAGTAAAATCAATGATCTGATCCATATTGGGAAGGGGAAAATTGTCTGTAGGGCATGCAACATTAATATCTCTAAAGTCTATACAAACCCTAATCTTAGTAGCTTCTTTCTTAGTTACTGGAACTACATTCGAGATCCATTCAGCATAATCAATGGCTTGTATAAAAATAACATTCAGGAGTTTTTCTAACTCCCCTTTGACTAGTAAGCCACTTTAGGATGCATTTTTCTAAGCTTTTGCTTAACAGGTTTAGCATCCGGATGCACTACTAGGTGATGCATAACTACAGAAAGGTCTAAACCTAGCATATCTTCATATGTCCAAGCAATAACATCTTCATATTCTTTAAGAAATGCAATGTATTTATCCTGTTTTTCTTGACTCAATTCTGATCCAATGTTGATTATGTGAGGGTTATTGTTGGTTCCAATGTTAATTTTTATGACATTTTCTACTTCTATGTGTAGATTTTTCTCAAAATTAGGTGGGGCGAGTGAAATGCCCAATTCTTGTAATTCTTCCAAGGTTAGCTTGGATAATTCATCTTGAGGAGTCGTGGCCTCAAGCTGTGCTATACTGCGTATAGAGCCATCAAAATAAAATCCATTATGTAATAATTCCTCAATAGAGACATCGTGAAAGATATCTCCCTCCAACTCATCGTCGAATTTAGTGATCATCTCAGGATAAGCTATAGATAACATATTACATGTGAATGTCTTATTCATTATACACAAAGTATCGCATTCATCTAAATAATATTGGTAACATATAATATGGTCATCATCCTCAAATGGGAATGGCTAACCCTTACTAGAAAATAGGCCCACACCACATCGGGTGGGCCACGCTTCTACCTCAAAAGGTTCTTTCATACCATTCTAGAAAGGTCCCAAACCTTTCCCTTTATATCCCAATTTAAGCATTATAGGTTTGGCTTTAATATACTCATTAGTAAAATAACATCGAGCATATCCATCATAATGAGTTCTGAGTTTCTAGGTATTCTACCCCAGTCATATCCCTTATAAATAAAGGCACAACTATCGAATTTGTAAATACTTCCCATAGGTTATGGGAGGCCCAAGGTACGAGGAGATGGTGGTAAATTATTTAAAATAAGGGAATCTTGCATAGAAGCATTCATTTCTTCTGATATAAGAATTTTAGATAGATCGGGTAAGAGCTCGTCAGTAAGAGCATAAGAGGTAGAAGGAACATTCCCTACGTATTTCGATGTGGAAAATATGAATTTAGTGGATTTAGACGATGTAGAGGAGTCATAGATGGGTCTATTAAAGGTATGGAAGTTATAGGAGTAGAACAAGAGACATTGGTTGTGGGATTAGGATATTTCTTAGGTCCTAATGCGGTTTGTTTAGAAGATGGTTGAGCTATATGTGGAGGTGCAAATGATGGAGAAGAAGTAGATGATGTTGTGGGTGTGAGTTTCACACATTTAGATGGATAATGAGAATTAGGATGTGTAGATATCAGAGCGAGGTAAAATTGAACTCCAATAGGTTCTGCCAAAGCACACATATCAAAGGGTCTTGGATCACCATGAATGGTAACCAAATGATTCTTAAATTCAAATTTAACACATTGATGTAAATTTGAGGGAACAGCTCACATCGCGTTGATCCAAGGATGACCCAAGAGTATATTGTACGATGTAGGGCAATGTACAATAAACACGATCGTATCCAAGTTTCTTGGACCAACCTGCAATGGAATGGTAATGACTCCACACGTTTCTTGTGTTTCATCATTGAAATCTTTTATGATCATATTAGTTCTTTTCATTTCATCACTTGTAAACCCAAATCTTTGGTAGAAGTCAAAAGTGCAGATATTTAAAGATGAACCATTATCAATCAAAACTCGTTTGACTGCTACATCTCCAATTAAGGTAGTAATATACAAGGGGTTATCTTTATGTAAACTATGTTGCGGTATGTCTCTATCCCAAAAGTCAATACAATCAACTTCACGAGTTATTATAGTATCGGCCATGGCTTCAGGTTGAATGTCTTGTGGTACCATCATCTGACTTAATGTGAGCATTAATTTATCTCTATGTGTAGGAGAAGATCTTAAAAGTTCTAAGAGCGAAATTCTAGCTGTAATATTTGATAATTGTTCATTAATATTATAAGGAGGTTTAGGTTGAACATTAGGTGAATGATTCCCTTTATTAGGAACCTTCAAAACAAATGGAGCTGATCCACCATTCTGAATTTGATCTTGTTGATAATTTTGAGCCTGTTGTCTAGTAACAACTTCGATGGTACCCACAATATTATTCTGCGGATGATGAATGGGTCTTGATCTAGCGTTTATGGCTAGCTCATTAGAAAGTAATCGGTGAGATGATGGTTTAGTAGTGACTCTTCTTGGAAATGACTCTTCTAGAACCATATAACTTGTGATAGGGTGAATAGGATCTGATTCATATTTAGAACTATTCGATTGATTTGATGTGATTTCCATATCACTCTCAGTCTCGTATTCTGTATCACTAAGATCAGGTATCTAACTATTATATAGAGGCCTGGTTGTAACCATGAATAAAGTTGTGTCAAAGATTTCTAGATCATGAACAGGTAAATTCCCGCTAATAGTTCCTACATATCGGGCAGGAGGAGGGACATTATGATGTTCAACTTGATTAGCCACCTCCTTACCATATTTTGGTAAGGGATGTTGAAATATGTCCAATGACTAATTGGCATTCTGATTCTGGTTTTATTGCGTGTTCTTTTGAACATTATTAGGAGGATTTTGCTTAGGTTGAAAGGCTTGCACCTCCATCTCATTGTTATCAATCAAGTCCTGTATTTTATGTTTTAATCTTTTACAAGAGTTGGTAGTGTGTCCAGGTCCTCTATGGAAGTCACTGTGTAAAAATGCTCTGTATCCAGGTATAGTTGGATTAGGTTCCCGAATATTTGGTAATTGAATCAAACCTCATTCTAATAATTGCGGTAGAATAGTTGATAAAGGTTGATTTAACCTAGTAAATTCTCGAGGAGGTCTATCAAGAGGTTTCAGTACAAACTTCTTTGTTGTCTTCGCAGCATTAACATTAGCAATATTTCTACTATCGGTGACTCCATCACCCACAACTTGTTTATTTTTATATTGATTTTTGGATGTTTTCTCATCATCTCTCTTTTTAAGCTGACCTCTCCTAATGAGAGCATCTTCCACTCTTCAGGCTAAGTCTATAGCCTGATTGAAGGTGGTCAAAGTAGCAGTTGATAATTTGTAAGATAGTTGCTCTTGCAAATTATTAATAAAGATGTCCAATATCTCCCTATAAGGTAACACAAAGTGCAATTTTCCTGTCAACTGTCTCCACCTATCTAGGAAATCAGAAAAGCATTCATCTTTGCCTTGTTTTAAGTTATACAAATATTTAATGGTCACATCTCTTTCAATGTAGGCACTAAATTGATGAAAAAAAGACTCGGTAGTTTCTTCGAAATTCCTCAAATAATTAGTGGGTAATTGATAATACCACTCTAATGCCATTACTCCCAAGCTTTTTAGGAAAATTTTTAGTAACAACAAGTTATCATGTGATATATCATGACATGCTATCCTAAACATACGAAGATGCTCTATGGGATCTTTGGTTCCTTTATATATGGGAAGAATAGGCATAGGAAAATGTTTAGGATACGACTGTGCTATGACTATAGGATCTAAAGGCTGACTACACATCTCTCGATAATTGTACGAGGGACGGTAGGGATCTATCTGGTCCATGCAGGAAACTAAATGTTTCACCATAGCTTCCAGATTGCTAGTTTGTCCACCATATTGGTTCGGTGGCACATAGTTATGGGATCTATGAGCGTATGATGGTGTGACAAGGATTAGATGTTATATTTCTATTATGCAAAGTGTTGGTAGGAAGAGTATTATGAAGGGGATTTGTAATAGTATTATGTTGTACCTTAGATTGTTGGTAATTGGTGTTTGGTTTTGTTTTGGGTTTTTGTTGATTTAAGGTATGTTGATCAAGAGCTTGGCAAAATAGAGCAGTAAATGATGGTTTATTTTGTGCGGGAATGACTCTAGGCTTGTTAACAGGAACTTTAGATCGTTGGGTAACCTGCTATTGTTGCATGCTCTAGATCATAGCTACTATATCCAAATTGGATGGTCCAACTTGATCACTCTCTTGGTCAATAAAGGACAAGGGATTAGTGTGTGTTTGAAATACTTCTTCTAGAGTTGCTTGAGTGTCACTAATTTGATCCTTGTCCATATGGGCTGCTCTATTAAAAACACCAATATTAGTGTTAATGAACTTCTAGAATTGTTCCATGTTCTCAAAGTGATAGCTCCTCCCGGAGACATTTTAGGGGATGAGGATCCTTCCTCTCTAATAGTTTCTTCTTGTTCATTTCCTACAACAAACTCTTATTCTTGTTGGTCTAGGATTTCTTCTTCCTGAACTTGGTCCTCAGGAGGGACATTTTGGTCAGTTAATGGTCTTCCTAACCAATCTTCATCTTCTTTGGTTTGTTTTCCATTCTTGAGTCTAGGCATTGTGCTAAACTTAGGTTTTAGAAAATATATATACTTATATATATGCGATAGGGTTGAGAGGTATATATTTTAACTATATACCTACTATAATATTTTAAAGGAAATGTTTTGTTATTTTTTTTTTGTTTTTTTTTGTGTGATTTTATTATATTATTATTTTGCGAGAATAAAAATAACAAACAAAATGATAGTTGTAAGAAACAATAGTAGAAAGAATCGCTTAGCTTTCTATGAATAGTTTATGGATATCATTGATAGGGTCAAGTTCATTAGGAGTCATGAAACGCTCCTCTTCAAATTGGAAGTTGTTTTTCAAGAACTTGACAAAGTGTGCTATGGTAATATGATCTATTTCAGACTCTGACATGTAAAAATAAAGTTCATGGCAATACTATCGATACAACACCACTCTAGGAACTTTATTCCATCTCTTTTTATCTATAAGAACGACTTCTTTATCCTCTACATGAGATATAAATTTATGTACTACAACTACGTTCTCAAGGTATTCCTCAAAGGTGTATAATTTAGAAGACACGAGTGCTCTTTTATCGGCTAACCACCTATGGCAAGCTCTCTGAAGTTCATGATACAAAGTCACCTGATCAGGATCAAAGATTCTATATGGGACAAACCTCTTAATTTTCATAAGTTCTATAGTTCTAGATTCAATAATACCCTATCTCCTATCAAGTTCATCCCATAAAGGTTGGGCTCTATATGTTTGAGGTACTCTAAGCACAGAAGTAATATCTATGGCCATTAATTGATTTTCAACATTTATGGAGACAACTCGTCTTCTATTATAATCTACCATCTAAGTATGATATGCAAATTTCACAGTTTTCTAATGATTCTAGGTGTTCTTAATAATGTGTTTTTTTTTTTTGGATTGTTATCAGAAGGTGTTTTTAGTTTCACATCGGGTTCACCAAAATGTATCACCCAAATTTTTTGCACCCTTACCTTCAGGATAAAGTATTCGTACCCGAAAGGGGTATGATAAAAGGATGGAAAAATACCTCGGATAGAGAGGCCCTTTGAAGGTCGCACCTCTTGGGGGAGGGGTATAAAGGTGAATTTTAGACAAATGGTGGGGTTCACCAGGAAACTTTGAGTGGCAGTTTTCGCATCTAGGTTTGAAATGGGGTTTGATTTGTTTATTTTATGTTTAATCATTCAGATTCCTAGGTTGGCCAAAATGAAGCTAAGCTATTCTATATGAAGATTCTGATTTATATGAAAACAAAAGACATAAATGAATCCTAATATGATTGAATATAGAGAATATATAAAATGGAGAAGAGTACACCTAATTTTTTATGTCTGATGAAGATTCTAAAGCTTGTAGGAGTCCAGATCATTTTGGATATTATAGGATCATCTGTAATTGTAAAAAATCATCTCAAATCATAGAATATCATCCAAGATCATCAGCTACCTGATGAATTTGTCAGAAACCTGCAATCAAGGAAATAGACACCAAAAACCAAAAATACAATTGTAAGAATGATGCAAAATGATAGAAATAAGCGTATAGATGTTTGAATGATAAATCCAGATATTAAATTAAATGAGATGCACTTTTTTGGAAACTTATTTTGAATTTTATCATGCAATTATGCTAAATGAGATGAACTCCAGGATGCAAAATAGAAGTAAATTAATCTAATGCACCAATAAATAAAGAAAATGAGATAGAGAATGCAAACTCAGGGCTTTGATTGCCCCCAAGCTGAATTGTAGATCAGATCATCTGTAATCATACAAGATCATCGTCGATATTAACAAGATCGTCTAGAATTGTAGTTGAATCGCCTACGACGATCTGAGCTACCTCTAGCTGAAACACAATGAAATCCTGCAACAAAACTTGAAAACACAAGTGTGAATGATGGGATATCAGGGAGGGAGTCAAGGGGATAAACTAGAAAAATCCTAGTTTATATAGGATTAGGGGGAGGTTAGGAGGTTGGGGATCATCCCAATCTAGGAGATCCTCAACGTGGGAATCTCCAACCACACAGACACGCTTCTGCCAAGGTTGGAGAGGTCGTTGGAATAGAAGTTAATTGAGAAAAATTAGTTTTGGGAGGAAATCGTCTGGACGTTCTGTTCCAAACGAATTCGTCCGATTTGGGATGATATCGTCAAATTAACGATGATATCATCCAACAGTCACAACAACCTCTAAAAATGCCATGAAAAATGAGGTAAGTGATTAACGGGTGGTTTCAAGGTTAAAATTCAAATTTCTACTTTTTATCGATGGTTTAACTGCGCCAATTTTAGGGTGCTACAAGGTGACTTTATGGAAGAGGAAGGGTTTAGGATGTAGCTTTCTTCTTTAGTTCTGGGGATGGGAGCATTTCAGGGTGGCATGACCAAAGGGCCTACCTTGTGCGAAGTGGGATGGTGTATAGCCCTATGCTAAGATATGGGCGATGGTGGAGGAGGTACAACTGAGTCTTCTAGTGCAATTAAGTTAGAGGTACCGAAACATGTGGGCTAGACTAATGTCCACCAAGTGATTTGGAGGCCTTGGTAGAGGACCACATGGCCTAGGGATGGGGAGTAGCTATGGTAAGTGAGGCAGTTGAGGTGGAATTTTAGGAGGATAAGTGAGGTGGAGTACTCCTAGTTCTCGTAGGTATTGCAGTAGTTTAGCTTGCCATAATATGTGTCAAATAAGCCAGTGTTTTATAGGAAGCACTAAGAGGAGGTGGGGCTTCCATGTGCGGAGCCATGGAGTGATGTGATTGAGGATGAAGATGAGCTAGAGGTCCTAGATGTGGAGGATGCAGGGATAACCCCTGAGTATGCAGCATGGTTTGATGCCTAACTAGTATGGGTACCTAGGGTATTGGTTGATGGCGAGGATGATGATGAGGAGTCTGATGTGGCTCCAAAGTGATTGAGGTCCTTCCAAGCTAGAATTTAGAGGAAGAAGTCAAGACATGTGAGGTAGCAGACTCCTATGGATAACATAGGGGAGGATGAGGAGGAGGAGGATGAAATGGGAGAGAAATCAGATGTGGTGAGGTTACAAGCCAAGATGGAGTAACTACAAGAAGAGCAAGAAGAGTTGGTATAGTCTCATGATGAGGCTATAGCACATCTACGAAAGTATATTAGTGTATAGGATGTGTTTATAGCTCCGCTATAGGTTGAATTGGTGATGGGAGGAGTTGACGGAGAGGATTGAAGATGATTGTGAGGCTCTAGGCAGGGAGTGGTGATATGGGTTGGACTTGTGGTGACTACGGACGAGAGAGGTATATGTGCAATCCTTGGAGGATTTATCTATGGAAAACCACATCATATTTCCAGATCCTCCATCCTTTTCCATGATGCAGTCGACTAGGTCGGTTGAGTCTAGATAGAGCTCTAGGTCTAGGGCTCCTAGTAGATCATAGGGGTCTATTTAGAGACATTAGCTAGTTCTGAGATGCACTTTTTTTTTGTATGTGAGCCTTGGTGCTCTAGTATATGTAGCCTTCAAGCATTCATTATACATGTGAAATTAATACACACACACACACACACACACACACATATATATATACATTATTTTTACTTTTTTTTGTTATATGTGTTTTTGTGGATACTTTTGTGTTGAATGTTTTATGGAATGCATGTTTTCTATTTATGATGAATGCATATGCAATGATATGGATGATTAATGCAAGGAAGAATGCTAATGATCTTTTATTGTTTAGATCTTTGCTTTGGCCATGTTTAGAATTTTTTTTTACTTAGGGGAACCAAACTTGGTGGCATGTGGTAGGAAATAATTCATGAAATGACATGGATGTTGACATGGAAGAAGATATGAATGTTGATATGGAAGAAGATATGGATGTGTAGCCCAAAAATTCTCGCACTCCTTTCCTCAAGGATGATGGATTCATGAGGAAAACGGGAGAATGAATGGTCTACACCTCAAAAGAGAGGTACTTAATCTACCTTCTATATGGCAATTTTTCAATGAATTATTTTTGGGTTAACCATGAAATATTTATGACTATTTTTGAGCCTAGGTTTTGGGATTTGTTTTGATGTGTTCCTTTTATTCAAATCACAAATGTACCTAGTTTGGCCAAAATGCAACTATTCTATCCTATATGATGTTTTGATTCAAATGTAGAAAGAAAAAAAAAATTCAAAAGACAAATGCAATGCTAAAAAGTGATATCCAACCTTACCTATATCCGAATGTTTGATGAAGATTCTTAATTTTTTATGCAGTCCAGTTTGTACGTTGCAGGTCAATATCATATTACGATTCTGTAGGATCACATTACGATTTGCAAGATTGTACTATGAATAGAGACTGACTGTTTTTATTTTTCTAGAGTTCAACAAAATCACAGATATAAAAAGAAAATAGAGAGTTGTATTGATGCTTATAAGAAAGATTAAGATCTAATGTTAGCTATTGTAAAATATGGATTGATGAAAAAATTGTTGAAAACTACATAAACATGCAATTATATGAAATTAAGTGAACTCCAGGAATGTAGATGCAAAAACCTATCGATATGTGAAATAAAGAATGATAAATATAATACTAATCTAATGAAAAAGAATGAAAATATGTAAACCAAAGATTGGGGTTAGCCCCAAGTGAGTTGTAGGAAATATTGTAGACTACAGGATAGTATCGTACACTAAACTTGCATGGTCATACGATGATAGCAATATCATACCCTCTCGATCTACGATGAAATCCTTTGATCTGCAACAACGTCTTTCGATCTTGCACACAATAGTAAAATTACTAAAGCTAAACTGCAAAATTAAGTGAAAGAATTATAAATGCGAGGAGTCAATAGAAATTTAGAGGAGAGGGGCTTGGTTAATTAAGCTGGGTGGAGCAAGTAGAATAGGGGGGAAATAACTTAGTTAAAATTTTCTTCCAAACTGAGCCTAATCGAGTGAATCCGATCTCGCTTTTCTTGTGCGGTTGCATAAACAGGGACAAAATTCATTGAACTAAATCTGACATTTTTCTAAGATTAATTTTCTATTTATGGGCAAGATCGTATAATGAACGATGATATCATATGCCAATCGTAGGGATTGTTCAATTGAAATCATGCTAGGATTTTGAAGGTCATACTACGATTTCGAGGGTCGTAGTACGATCTCATCAAAGATGCACAAATTTTGAGTTAATTAATACAAACATGATGTTTTACAATTTTTTTGTCTTTTTTGTGCAAATGGGTCAATTTAAGGTGCTACATTTTATCCCCTCTTTAGCACAGTTTCAAATGAAAGTGTGTTAAAGAAAAGTGTGGCACACCTTACAAAAAAGCAAAAAAATATTGTGAATTTTTGTTGATGATTTTAAGTTTAATGTAAGTTGTTTTAAGGTATTATATTTGTAGTACCCCCTTTGATTTTTTACATTAAATTGGACATTTGGGTAAAAACTCAAAAATTAGGGTTAAATAAGAAGAGAAAATAAAATTTAGTTCATTTTCTTTATACTGTTTTACTATTCAGAGATCTAGAGAAGAAAATGGTAGGAGCTACCCATCGTGCCGATTTGGTCCAAGCTGGAGATTTTGTATGTTTTTTTTTGTTAATTTTTTATTAAATTTGGATTTTTAGGGCACGACTACCGTCATGTAGCCCTAATTGCGAAATTGTAACAATTTTGCAAAATCGTAATGATTTTGCAAAATCGTAACAATTTCTCAATATTGTATGCTATGATATTGGGAAAATTGATATGATTTTGTCAATATCGTATCGATTTGAGCGATATCACCGAATACGATAGCGTAAAATTGATACGATATCATAAAATCGATACGATATTGCCTATTTTTTATATGATTTTGCTTCTATCTTATTTGATGAAATATTTTTAAATTTGATTACTAATATTTTTTTATTTTGTGTTTTATTTTGAAAATTGGAAGAGCTAAAGAACAAGGAATGGAGACATGCTACTATCTAGGCTGATTTGGATGAATTAACAGACCTAGAGTTGACCTACCTGGAGGTAGTGGGTCTGAAGAACATGGTGTAGATGCCACAAATTACAACATATATGAGGTTGTTGATAGCCTTGGTAGAGATATGGTATCTAGAGTAATCATGTTTCCATTTACCTATAGAGGATATGACTCCTACCTTGGAGGATGTGTGGTATATTTTGAGGTTATCACTGAGGGGTGCACATATAGTTGCATCTGGAAACCAAGTCCAGGTGATGAGGATGTTGACAAGAGATCCTAGCTTTCTTTTTAGGAAGGGTGGGGTTCCTGTTGGGAGACTCAAAGAGACGGAAGGAGTCTCTTGGTTGACTATGTTATTGAGTGGTGTTATGGGAGGTTTGGTTTTGTGCCATCTGAGTGGGATGCAATTTCCATGGACATTGGAAGAGGTAGTCTATGACATAAGGGATAAGAGTATCCATTTTTCTTGGGGTCCCTTCCTCCTATGTAGATTGTACCTATTTTTGCATAGGGTAGTCTACAAAGGTGAGAAGGGGTTGATATTGACCTCTTTTATTTAGGTGTGGTGTTGGGAGCACATAGTTGTCCAGTAGCCTACATGGCTTCCTCTAGTCTAAGCAGCAAACAATGAGCTTAGTGTAGAGGGTGATAGGCCTAGGGTATTCTGTTGGCATTTATAAGGAGTACATGGGAGATGGACTACTCTTAGTGGAGTGAGGCGACTCCTAGATGAGTTATTAGTAGATCAGATTATGTGGAGGTCTTGGAGAGAGCTACTAGGATGGGAGGAGGATGCATATGAGTTGGTCCATGTCAGGAAAACCATTTGGGTACAAATGCATGAGGGGGAGGTAGAGTTACACCGTGTTGATAAGGTGCAATGCCATTTTGGGCTAATACAGGATATTCCTCCTCATAGGAATATCACTTTTGCTCGGTCTACTTAGGATCCTACTACTTTTAGTGGGGCCCTTGATATGACTAAGTTTCTAGATCCTGAGCCTGATGATGCTCCAATGAAGACAGTGGCTAGGGATGATGTTGGAATTATTGATATATATTGACAGTGGTATGTTAGTATATGTCCTGCTCGATTGATACCATGGAGGAGCATAGTGTTACGAGTAGCTTACCAAGTTTTTAGACAACATTGTATAGCTAGTCAACAGGAGCAGTCAGTTACACATGCATCTTTGAGAACAGGTCCTTGTACTCGAGGTGGACACATATCTCAGAGGTGATGTATCCCCTAGGATAGGAAAGAGAGGAGAGCATTACCCCATGGGGAGGGAGGAGCATCCACTCACTAGGAGGAGAGACCATACTCACATAGGAAATGCAAGAGGATATCATAGGAGAGGGAGAGTAGTGAGATGGCTGCTCTATAGGCAAAGGTAGCTAGGCTACAGGGGGAGAATACCCTTTAGAAGACTACGATAGAGTCTTTATAGGGATACCTAGCATAGGCTATATTTGAGGATGTGGGTATGTGCAGTAGGATTCAGACTTTAGAGGGAGAGCTGGTAGATGCTCGAGCTCAAGTGAGATAGGGAGATAGGGCTATGACACCGATTCAGATAGGTTGATTTGAGTGGATTTAGGTAAGGGATGATCTGCTACAAGCGATGCAGTAGATGACCTTTTATCGGGCTCTATATTTTATATTAGTACCTACATATCGGAGAGAACATTTACCTACAAATATTGCAAAGTCAATTCATGTTGGGTCATCCCGCTCTACATCCAGGGTGACTTCCTCTAGGACTACTACGGAGACACGGGAGATGCCACCACCACCTCCACTCCCTGGTAGGGATGATGAGGCACAAAGTTCTAGGGCTTTTAGGGAGTGATCATAGATATTTGTATATTTGTATGATATATTTGACTGAGTATGCCAATTTTGAGGATTGTGGCATATTAGTCTAACTTTATTTTTGTATATGGATTTTAGATATATATATATATATATATATATATATATATATATATATATATAGAGAGAGAGAGAGAGAGAGAGAGAGAGAGATATTTTATCTCTATGTGACTTCATGTATTTGGTTGATTAATTTTGTATTTTAATTTTTTTTGGATGATGAGATGTTATTAATCATGCTTAAAAAAATGATAAATGAATTAATAAAATGATTTAATTTTGAAAATGTGTTTTGGAATGATGATAAATTTTGATAGATTTAGCAATAGACCTCAAAGGATATTATGTTGTTATGTGACTGTTGGTGGAGTTCAAAGCTCATGAAGTCACGAAGCTAATCCTATTTGTGAGAAATATTTTGATATTGCTAAAAATGGTCGTATGCTTAAGAATAATCTTAAGGCTTTTGTGAAGAAAATAATATGTTTGATGTTTGTTTGAGAAAAATGTATTTGATAAATGTTTTGTGCAATATATTGATCAAAGCATGAAAATTTTAAAGGATGATTTGTGCTAGGCATAGAATTTCTAGATAATTACTTAGAAATTATACCTTTATCATGAAAATCAAGATGAAATGCAGGATGATATAAATTTTGTGGTGTTATTTTAAAATGTAAAATTAATGTTGGATAGATCATTATGTCACATATTCAAAATATTTTTATAATAATTTTATAAAATATATGAAATCATTTTGGGCATGAAAAATTAGAAAGATGACTTGCGCTAGGCATAAAATTCCTAAGTGTGAAATTTGAAGAGATATAATTACTTAGGAACTATACCATCATCGTGAAACTCAAAATGAAATGCATGATTATTATGTTTGATTTTGCAATATAGTTGAAATAAATTATTGTGCTATGATGATGAAATAATTTATAGGAACTAGTGCAAAGAATTGTAATTTATTATCTAACAAAATTTCAAAGAAATATTTTAACTTATTTCTACGACAAATTCAAATTTATCTAGAACCAGTGTGTGAAAAGTGAATTCATTATTTGTTTTAATTGTTAAAATGATACAAAATCTCTCAAGTAACAAATGTGTGTTATTTTTTGAGGTTAATTTATCAATTTTGAGTAAGTTAATGATAAATCAAACTTGAATAAACCATTGTGTGTGCGAGTGAAATGTTCATTTGACCATGATTTTGTGCATGCATCGGTACTGAACTATCATGTAAATAAAATTACCAAAATCTAGCTAATCCTAATGCAGACATTGGTTTGTACAAAATAAAATTACTAATGTGACAGACATATCACCATGTGATAAGGAATTACCCAATGTCAAGGAAGTTGGGCACAAATCACCTGTTATGGGGTTTAACTCATGGTTTTTCAATAACTGAGAAATTCTAGGGATTCAAGTTCAATAGTCCCTTCTTTTCTTCACATTTATAGGATAGGGATTTCTTATCCGTTTCTCAACAAGGGGATTTTATTGCTTTGGAACATTTTTCTTTTCTTTCTTTTCTTTCTTTTCAGGATAGTTTCTCAGATTAGGCGTAGAGTAAGGGATTTTATTCGGGTAGGGAGGAGCTTGTCCTTTTGCCAATTTATCACTATTCTAGACCATGCACATGATATGATAACAAGGGAAACTTTTTCACTTCAGGTATTAGGATTTACTAAGTAGTATCACTTTATCAAATTTGCAACAAATATTTCTAAGATGTGAAAATGTGTTCTTAGTTCAAAAAGTAGAAAAATAATTCACAATACTCAAAATTATTTAATGAAGTAATAGCGTTCTTTGGTACAAGAGATATTTATAATCAAAACAACGAAATCAAAAATTTATTAAATATGTGAATTTTAGTGCATGGTTCAAGATAAATTTTGAATTTATCTGAAGTAAATTAAAATATAATTTGTAATATTAGTAGATAATAAATGCAGAGATAATGATCTAATAATGCTTTGGAAATATTTTTGTAGATTTTTGGATTTTGTAATTTTTTTGGTTGTTTTTGACGATATATTGAAATGTATGAGAAAAATATTTACAACTATATACAATGATGAGAATTTTTACTTTATGCATAATATATTTTTAGATGTATAATATGCATGGGTTCCTTGAGATCTTTTCCATCCAAGGTAGCTAATATATATGCGCCTGATCCAAATTTAGCAGTGATGATAAATGGTCCAAGCCAATTTGGTTGGAATTTTCCTTTAAGATATTTTCTTGCATTAGTATTTTTTTGATTTTCTTTTAGGACTAAATCTCCAACTTCAAAGGATCTATTATGAAATTTCTTTGCATATGATATTTTAATTTTATCTTGGTAGGCACGAAGATGCTCTAAAGCATGAATGCACTTTTCATCTAGAAGTTCTAACTGACTTAATTTTCCAGCACGATATTCATTTCCTACTTCAACATCTTGAAGTAGAAGAGCTAAAGAAGGAACTAATTCAAATGGAAAAACTTCTTCAGTGCCATAAACCAAGACAAAAGGTGAAGCACCTATGGGAGTACGAACACTATTTTGATAAGCCCACAAGGCAGGATATAAGTGTATATTCTAGTCACGACCCATTTTATTAACTAATATTTTCAGGATTTTGATCAATGTTTTATTAGATGCCTCAGCTTGGCCATTTCCCTATGGATAATAAGGAGTAGACCAAAGTCTCTCCAAGATTGAAGAATGCTCCACAAGATCAATCACACACAAAAGAGGAAAAACCACAACACCAATATTAAGTGGTAAAACCCTACTTCAAATGAAGAAGAGAAATATACACTATGAAGCTCACTATATTACTCAATGATTCAACAATACAAGAATGCTTCAATGTTATGCAACAATATGCATCAACATGATATGACAACACAAGTCAATATGACAAGATATGTTCAGATGTAGTAGACAACACCCTTATTTAAAGAGAAGCTTTTCTACTACAACCCTAAATATTATCACAATCTAATATTGAGATGTGTGACAAGTGACATATATCAAATATTAGAAAGTGCTTAGTTACTTTCTAATCTTATCACAATCTAATATTTGAGATGTCTGATAAGTGACATCTATCAAATATTAGAAAGTGCTTAGTTATTTTATCATATTATCACAATCTAATGTTTGAGATGTGTGATAAGTGGCATCTATCAAATATTAGATAGTGCTTAGTTACTTTGTAATATTATCACAATCTAATTTTTGAGATGTGTAATAAGTGACATATATAAAATATTAGAAAGTGCTTAGTTACTTTCTAATCTTATCATAATCTAATATTTGAGATGTGTGATAAGTGGCATCTATCAAATATTAGAAAATGCTTAGTTACTTTCTAATCTTATCACAATCTAATATTTGAGATGTGTGATAAGTGACATCTATCAAATATTAAAAAGTGATTAGTTACTTTCTAATATTTGCTAGAAAAGGGGAAATAACTTTTTCCCACAAATTAAATATTCCTAGCACACTTATTTTATTTATTAATTGGGTGGGAATATTTTTACATAAAATAGAATTATTTTCTAATTCAAATATTATTTTTTAGACTTTATATTTTAGTCTAAGAATAATTTACACAATGTTGCATTACATATTTCAAAACTCCCCCTTAATGCATATTGTGGAAAAGAATTATGAAATAAAGAAACATTCTCCCCCTAAAGATACAAATGGGGATGAGAATCAAATGAGTAATATAGTTACAATGAGCTTCTATGACCAAGAATGGTCTATAGTAAGGCACCAATACAAAATAGGTCAAAATGAGATTGCAAGCCACCAACGGAGTAGCTTTAGATACAAGCAGCTTACAAAGGCATCCATAAACCACAAGTGGTTGCAAATGACAAGAAGAAAACATCACAAGAGTGTCTTCAGTAAGCCTGCAAAACCTCAAATGAAAGTACCTGGAAGCTACAAGCAACTCAACATAATACCAGTTAGATATAGCATCATAAATATATTCACCACATCGTATATGAATATCCAAAGATGATAAAAAAACTGATATAAAAAATAGTGAACTACAAGTCATCACAAAAAGATGCCAAACCATACTTTTAGTCACGTGTTGTATAGTTTTGAGCAAGGTGCAGCAACAGTATTGTCATTGTTGTCAACACAGTCAGATAGATCTGTTGATGCAGTGGATAGGAAGTTCAAAAGCTATTCAGATGCAGAAGACAGGAGTTCAAAGGTTATTCAGAGTATGTACAATGATTTTCCAAGAAGACCGAAGTGGCCCATATGCAAAAGATCAAAGAAAAAAGACAAGTAAGAAAAGTGTCGCGATATCGCGACATATACAACAGGCAAGAAAAACTATCACGATTTCGTGACATGTTGGAAGAGAGAAAAAACAGGAAAAATTGTCACGATTTCGTGACATGTTGGAAGAGAGAGAAAAAGGAAAAACTGTCACGATTTCGCGACATGTTGGAAGAGAGAGAAAAAGTAGGAAAAATTATCATGATTTCATGACATGTTGGAAGAGAGAGAAAAAGTAGGAAAAACTGTCATGATTTCGTGACATGTTGGAAGAGAAAAAGGCAAGTGGAAAAACTGTCATGATTTCATGACATGTTGGAAGAGAAAGAGAAAGTAGGAAAAAGTGTCACGATTTTACGACAAGTTCGAAGAAAGAGAACAAGTAAGAAAAGTGTCACGATTTTGTGACATGTCGCATTTTTGTGACTAAAATAGGAGAGAGAAAGTAAGTTTGAAAAGTGTCACGATATCACGACATGTCGCATTTTCGTGACAAAAGAAAGAGCGGAAATGTATGGAAGTAGAAAGTGTCATGATTTCATGACAAAAGCAGAAAGCAAGACTTCAGAAGTAGAAGTGTCACGATTTCATGACAAAAGCAGAGAAGAAGACTTCGAAGGCAGAAGTGTCATGATTTCATGACAAAAGCAAAGAAGTTAAGTACGAAAGCAGAAGTGTCATGATTTCATGACAAAAGCTAAGTTGAAGACTACGAAGGTAGAAGTGTCACGATTTCGTGACAAAAGCAAAGTCAAAGTCTATGGAAGAAGAAGTGTCATGATATCACGACAAAAGAAAAGATGAAGTATACGAAGGTAAAAGTGTCATGATATCATGACAAAAGAAAATAGAAGTCTACAGGTAGAAAGTGTCATGATATCATGACAAAAGAATAGAGAAAGCGTACGGAGGTGAAAGTGTCATGATATCGTGACATGTATTTTTGCGACAAAACAACAAAAGAAGCTATAGAGAGAGAAATGTCATGATTTCGTGATATGTCGTATGTGCGCAAGACAAGAAGAAGAACGATGAAATGAGAAGTATGTAGTGGATCGACATCACTAGACATTTAAGAAAGAGTGAAATGAATGGATGGATAAAGAAATCTTCTTGAGTTGAAGCCGATGAATACCGATGACAACTGACTAAAATTAGGGTTTATAGTTGTTATGAAAGTCGACTAAGATTAGGGTTTATAGCCGACTAAGATTAGGGTTTTCATCATAAAAAATATTGTTATAAAAGGAGGGTTGTTTGGAGAATTGAAGATGTGTTGAATGTGTGTGAAATACGGTCATTGTGCAGAGAGCAAGTCATGTCGAATCATGCTAAGTGTAAAATTTGTAAAGAGAGCAGAGTGCACAAAAGGGAGAAGATGATCATGAAGTTTGACTGTAATGAAGTAGAGTGTGCGAAGTGATTGCGCAGAGAGAGCAAAGTGCATAGAGAATGCAAAGGTGAAGAAGACTAGTCGGGGTCTTGCAAAATCAAAGGTATCTTACTTTCAAACTTATAGATTCAAATTGAAGTCTAGTGGTGGATTGGTGAAAAAGGGGTTGGTGCTCCTTATAGTGGGTGCTTGGTAAATTGATTGTAAAGTTGGTGCTTTGCAAAGGCTAGATTTGGATGGTAGTCCAAGCAGTCAATTTTTGAGGAGTAGCCACATTGGTGAACCTCGTTAAATCTTGTGTTGTGTGATGCTCTTTTGTTATACTTGTTGTATCTAGTAATAAGTTTTAATTGCTATGGTATTAAGAGCTATAAATTTAAGTTTAAAGAGCTACACCGATTCACCCCCCCTCTCAGTGTCATTGTAAGACTAACAATTGGTATCAGAGCTAAGTTCCTGTACAAGCTTAACCGGCTAGGGTGATCTTGGAAGTAACACAATGGCAGGTGGTGAAGGCTTCTCATCAAACAAAGCACCATTGTTTGATGGATCTAATTACGCGTTCTAGAGAATCAGGATGCAGACATATCTCTGTGCTTTGGGATACGACATCTGGGATTCAGTAGTTAGTGGATACACAATACCCATCACTCCTCCAAAAGAGGCTGACGAAAAGAAACTATTTGAAAATAACTCAAAAGCAAAGAATGCTATCATGTGCGGATTAGCAGACAGTGAACTAGTAAAGATCATGAGCTGTAAAATGGCAAAAGAGATATGGGACAAACTAAGGAGTATTCATGAAGGAGACGATAAGATCAAGGAGGCCAAGTTACAGACACATCGAGCTCAGTTCGAAGCATTAAATATGAATGACGATGAAAACATTGAGGCATATATGTTGAGAGTTAATGGAATCATTAATGCGATCAGAGGACTCGACGAGGATATCGAAGACTCTACCATCGTGAAAAAGGTATTAAGATCTCTTCCTCAAAGGTTTGATTCTAAAGTCTCAGCGATAGAAGAAGCTAAAAATCTAAATTATTTTAGTATAGATGAGATGTATGGTTCTTTGACTGCATATGAGATGAGGATAGGAAGATCTAAACCCATAGACAGAGAAGCGGCTTTTAAAGCCCTTAAAAATAAAAATGCAAAACAAGAGTCCGAGGAAGAAGAGACATCAGATGAAATGGAAGCAAACTTTGTTAGAAAACTAAAAAGGGGAAAAGGAAAATACAGAGGAAAGCTACCGCTTAAATGTTTCAACTATGGAGGCATTGGGCATTTTGCGACTAAATGTCCACTTAATGAGAAGAACAAAAATGATGAAGGATCGCACCAAGAAAGAAGTGAGCTGGAAGAAGAAAACAAATTTCAGAAAAGGCAACTTCAAGAAGAAAAGTTTCATCTCCAGGAATGCCAGTTCATCAGAAGACAGACTCCGGTGAGGATTCTGAAGAGGAAACAGGTGAAGCTCTTTTCATGGCATTTGAAGAAGTAAAATCAAAAAAGGAAGGAGTGAACTCTGAAGTATGTGGTGAAAACCCTGAGGCTGAAGTAGATCTAGAAGGTGAGTTGATCTCTGCACTTGAAGAGTGGAAAATAGAGAGGAAAAAGAATAAGAAAATTTCAAAAAAGCTTGAGGATGCAAATGAAATCATAACCAGTCTGAAAGTACAGATAGAAGAATACAAGAAAATATTTGAAGATCTTGAAGTACAAATTACCATGAAAATAGATTATTGCTACAAACTAGAAGAAGAGAATGTTGGTTTATGGATGCAGATAGAAGAGATGAATCACAAAATTAGTTGTTATCACAAACGTGAAGAAAGTTCTATGAAGTTGGATAAGATTATAAATGACCAAAGGCCTGCAGGCATCAAATTTGGTCTGGGTTTCATCGAAGGAGAATCATCAAATGGATCAAAGGCCAGAAATGTAGAATCCATAAAGAATGAAGATAAGAAACAGGTTGATCAAGGAAAAACATCTCATGCAAAAGAAAGCAATAATGCCAGGCACGAAAGGAGAATTGACAATGATGGATTCACCAATGTCACACATCAAAGAAGAAGAAGACCTATGGCTCCTACGGCAACATGGCAAAGACCATCACCCAGGTTCAATTATCCCTTTTCTGGTTTCTATTTTAAATGCAATGGCTATGGACATAAAATCTCAGACCGCAAATATAATGTAAGACCAAGGAATTTCACCAGTAGAAATGCTTTTTCTCCTCTGATGAATTATACAGTAGAATGTTATAACTGTCATAATTTTGGGCACATTGCAAGAAACTGTAGAAGTACATTTGCATCAAATCAGTTTCAGGGAAGAAAATTTCAACCAAATAGGATGAGACAAAATAGAAAACTTCCCGAAAAACATGCACAAGCTATTGATAAGGGAAAGGCAAAACAAGAGCCCAAAACTACTATCAAAATGGAGTGGAAAGAAAAAGAGCGACTTAAGGAAGAAAAGGAATCCTTAATCGTACAAACAACATTTAAAGCACAGAATAAATATGTACCATGGATACTTGATAGTGGATGCTCCAGTCATATGACAGGTGACAAACATAAATTTGAGAAGTTACAAAAATATGAAGGTGGTTCAGTAAAGTTTGGAAATAATGATGGAGCTAAGATAGTTGGCAAAGGTTCAGTTAAAATTAGTGACAGAAAAATTAAGTCAGAAGAAGTCTTGTTTGTGGATGGTTTGAAACATAACTTGTTGAGCGTAAGTCAGATTTGTGATAAAGGTCATGAAGTAGTTTTTAAGAAGCAGGGTTGTGAAGTCAGAAAAACAAACAATGGAAAATTGATAGCAAGCTGGATCAAGGACATCTGGCAACCTGTACACGCTCTCAGAGACTTCAAAAGGAGCTTGTTTTATTGGACAGGAAGAAGAAAATTGGTTGTGGCACAAGAGACTCGGTCATATCAGTTTTGATAATCTAGTAAAAATCAACTCAAAAAGGGCGAGTGAGAGATATTCCCACCATCAACAAACCCGCAAACAACATTTGTGCTTCATGCCAAAAGGGGAAGCAAACTAGAGTCACATTCAAAACAAAAGAGTACTACACAAGCAAACCTTTGGAACTAATACACACCGATTTATGTGGACCCATGAGAACACAAAGCATAAATGGTGACAAATATTTTATGTTGTGCATTGATGACTATTCCAGAATGACATGGATATTTTTCTTGAAGCATAAATCGGAAGCTTTTGATATGTTCAAGATTTTCAAAAACCATGTTGAGAATGAAACAGGAAAGAGGATCAAATGTTTAAGATCGGATAGAGGAGGAGAATTCATTTCAGAGGAGTTTATAGAGTACTATGAAAAATACGGTATTAGGAGACAGTTTTCAGCAGCCAGGACACCTCAGCAGAATGGAGTGGTAGAAAGAAAGAACAGGACAGTGCAGGAAATGGCACGGACTATGTTGGCTGAAAGCAGAGTAGCAGACAGATTTTGGAAAGAAGCGGTCCATACTGCGGTGTATATCCAAAATAGGTACATGCTGAGAACACATGAAAGCAAAACTCCTTATGAGTTGTGGTTCGGTAAAAGGGCAACAACAAAATACCTCAAAGTTTTTGGCAGCAAGTGCTACATCAAAAGAACTGAAGATAATCTTGGTAAGTTTGAAGATAGAGCGGATGAAGGTATTTTTGTTGGTTATTCATCAAAAAGCAAAGCTTACAAATGCTACAACAAGAGGCTAAAGAAAATTGTGGACGAGTGTCGATGTTAAATTTGATGAAGGTAGAGAACGAGTAATTAGCTATGAAAAGAACTACCCAATTTATGAAGAGGTTATTGAAGGAGATGAGGAAAACGAAATGGAAAAGATACAAAAAATTGACTCGGATGATTTAAGTTGTGATTCAGAAGTGGAAGAAAATAAGAAATTCAAAACAGGCAGATGGCAGAAAAATCATCCTAGAGAGCAAATAATTGGAGACCCCAAAGTTGGTGTTCAGACAAGAAGAAGAGTAGTAAGTAACTACTCTCTATTATCCAACATTGAGCCCAAAAATGTTGCTGACGCAAGCAAAGATGAAAGTTGGATGAAGGCAATAAATGAAGAATTAGATCAGATCGAGAAAAACGAAACTTGGGAGTTAGTACCTAGACCTGCAAATAAAAATATAATCGGGACTAAATGGATTTTTTGAAACAAATTGAATGAAGACGGACAGGTAGTCAAAAATAAAGCAAGATTGGTATGTAAGGGTTATGCACAAGTTGAAGGCATTGACTTTGAGGAAAATTTTGCACCAGTAGCTAGACTAGAGGCAATTAGAATGTTTCTAGCTTTAGCAGTCTACAAGAATTTCAAAGTTTATCAAATGGATGTGAAATCAACATTTTTGAATGGGAAACTTGAAGAAGAGGTTTATATTGAGCAACCAGATGGTTTCCAACTTGGTGATGATCCCAACTTGGTTTGCAAGTTGAAGAAAGCATTATATGGCTTAAAACAGGCACCCCGAGCATGGTATGCAAGGCTAGACAACTATCTCACTCAACAAGGGTTTAAGAAAGGTATGGTGGATAGTAATTTGTATGTCAAAATAGAAAATGGGCATCTTATTGTTCTTGTTGTATACGTAGATGATATCATATTTGGCAGCAGCAAAGATGAGTCATGTAAAGATTTAGCAAATAAGATGCAGAAAGAATTTGAAATGTCAATGATTGGTGAACTTTCGTATTTCCTCGGGTTGCAAGTTAATCAAAATAAGAAGGGCATATTTATTTCTCAAGTTAAATATGTGAAAGAGATGTTAAAAAAGTTCACAATGGAGGATTGTAAGCCAGTTAGCACTCCCATGATGACAAGTTGCAAGTTGAGCAAGGATGACAAATCTCCACCTGTTGATCAAACCATGTACAGATCTATGATTGGGAGCTTACTGTACCTGACAACTACCAGACTAGATATTTTGCAGGCAGTATGCATGGTAGCATGATTTCAGGCTAATCCCAAGGAGACTCATGTGACAATAGTGAAGAGGATTCTTCGGTACCTCAAGGGTACTATGGAGTATGGGTTATGGTATCCGAAAGGTAAAGACTTCACCCTTATTTTGTATTCAGATGCAGATTGGGCAGGATGTGTAGATGACAGAAAGAGTACCAGTGGAGGTGCATTCTATCTTGGAGACAGATTGGTCGCGTGGCACAGTAAGAAACAAGAGTCAGTTTCTTTATCGACAGTAGAGGCAGAATATATTGCAGCGACAACATGTTGTACGCAGGTATTATGGATGAAACAAACCCTAAAAGATCTTGGTATTAGCTTCAGTGAGCCAATATCAGTTAAGTGTGATAACACCAGTGCCATTAACATCTCCAAGAATCCGGTTATGCATTCACGCACAAAACACATTGCTATCAGGTATCACTTTTTGAAGGAGAAAGTTGCGGAAGGTGAGGTTAAGTTGGATTTTGTTCCAACTACAGAGCAAGTAGCAGATATCTTCACAAAACCATTGCCCAAGGAAGTTTTTGAGTACCTTCGCAATAAATTGGGAGTGGTCACACTTCCCAAGAATTGACTAGCTACAGGGATCACATTCTCGGGGGAGCATTTAAGTATTTGATTATCTTTTTGCTCATGTTCATGATTTTTTCTAAGTGTAATAAATTTTGCTCGAGAATGTTGTGCATGGACTCGGGGGAGTCTGCAGTAGCCCTTTGGTATTATTGTCAAAGGGGGAGAAGAGTTACAGGAAATTGCACATGTGTTGCCAACAATTCCAAAGGGGGAGATTGTTGAGCAAGGTGCAACAACAGTATTGTCATTGTTGTCAACACAGTCAGATAGATCTGTTGATGTAGTGGACAGGAAGTTCAAAAGCTATTCAGATGCAAAGACAGGAGTTCAAAGGTTATTCAGAGTATGTACAGTGATTTTCCAAGAAGACCGAAGTGGCCCATATGCAAAAGATCAAAGAAAAAGACAAGTAAGAAAAGTGTCACGATATCGCGACATATACAAGGCAAGAAAAACTGTCACGATTTCGTGACATGTTGGAAGAGAGAGCAAAGAAGAAAAACTGTCACGATTTCGTGACATGTTGGAAGAGAGAGAAAAAGTAGGAAAACTGTCATGATTTCGTGACATGTTGGAAGAGAAAAAAGAAGGAAAATTCATGATTTGTGACATGTTGGAAGAGAAAAAGGAAAAATGTCACGATTTCGTGACATGTTGGAAGAGAAAAAGGCAAGTGGAAAAGTGTCATGATTTCGTGACATGTTGGAAGAGAAAGAGAAAGTAGGAAAAAGTGTCACGATTTCATGACAAGTTCGAAGAAAGAGAACAAGTAAGAAAAGTGTCACGATTTTGTGACATGTCGCATTTTGTGACTAAAATAGGAGAGAGAAAGTAAGTTTGGAAAAGTGTCACGATTTCGCGACATGTCGCATTTTTGTGACTAAAAGAAAGAGAGGAAGGTAGAAGCGAATTGTCATGATTTCATGACAAAAGAGAAAGAAATAAGAAGTGTCATGATTTTGTGACAAAAGCAAAGAAGTAAAGTACGAAAGTAGAAGTGTCATGATTTCATGACAAAAGAAGAGAAGACTAAGGAGAAGTGTCATGATTTTGTGAAAAAGAAAGAAGTAAGTAGAAAGAGAAGTGTCATGATTTTGTGACAAAAGCTAAGTTGAAGACTATAGGGAAGTGTCAGGATAGTGACAAAAGCAAAGTAGAAGTCTATGGAAGCAGAAGTGTCATGATATCATGATAAAAGCAAAGAGAAGTGTAGAAGGGAAAAGTGTCACGATATCATGACAAGAAAGTTTGGAAGTGTCATGATATCATGACAAAAGAATAGAGAAAGCGTATGGAGGTGAAAGTGTCACGATATCGTGACATGTATTTTATGGCAAAAAACAAAAGAAGCTATAGAGGAAAAAGTGTCATGATATCGTGACAGTGTAAATGCGCAAGTCAAGAAGGAGAACCGAGAAATGAGAAGTATGACAGTGGACGACATGATAATAGATGGATAAATTTTGAGTTGAAGCTGATGAAGACCGATGATAGCTGAACTAAAATTAGGGTTTATAGTTGTTATGAAAGCCGACTAAGATTAGGATTTATAGCGACTAAGATTAGGGTTTTCATCATAAAAAATATTGTTATAAAAGGAGGGTTGTTTGGAGAATTGAGGTATGGTTGAATGTGTGAAATACGGTCATTGTGCATAGAGAGCAAGTCATGTCGAATCATGCTAAGTGCAAAATTTGCAAAGAGAGCAGAGTGTGCAAAAGGGAGAAGATGATCGTGAAGTTCGACTGTAATGAAGTAGAGTGTGCAAAGTGATTGCGTAGAGAGAGCAGAGTGCGTAGAGAATGCAAAGGTGAAGAAGACCAATGGGGTCTTGCAAAAGCAAAGGTATCTTCTGTCAAACTTATAGATTCAAAATTGAAGTCCAAGTTACTGCTTGGCATCAGGGGTTGGTGCTCCTTCTAGTTGGTGCTGGTAAAATAGGGGTTGGTGCTCCTTTTATTGGTGTAGATAAATAAGGGGTTGGTGCTCCTTCTAGTGGGTGTTGGTAAATTGATTGTAAAGTTGGTGCTTTGCAAAGGCTGGATTTGGATGGTAGTCCAAGCAGTCAATTTTTGAGGAGTAGCCACATTGGTGAACCTCGTTAAATCTTGTGTTGTGTGATGCTCTTTTGTTATACTTGTTGTATCTAGTAATAAGTTTTAATTATTATGGTATTAAGAGCTATAAATTCAAGTTTAAAGAGCTACACTGATTCACCCCCCTCTCAGTGTCATTGTAAGACTAACAATTGGTATCAGAGCTAAGTTCCTGTACAAGCTTAACCGGCTAGGGTGATCTTGGAAGTAACACAATGGCAGGTGGTGAAGGCTTCTCATCAAACAAAGCACCATTGTTTGATGGATCTAATTACACATTCTAGAGAATCAGGATGCAGACATATCTCTGTGCTTTGGGATACGACATCTAGGATTCAGTAGTTAGTGGATACACAATACCCATCACTCCTCCAAAAGAGGCTGACGAAAAGAAACTGTTTGAAAATAACTCAAAAGCAAAGAATGCTATCATGTGCGGATTAGCAGACAGTGAACTAGTAAAGATCATGAGCTGTAAAATGGCAAAAGAAATATGGGACAAACTGAGGAGTATTCATGAAGGAGACGATAAGATCAAGGAGGCCAAGTTACAGACACATCGAGCTCAGTTCGAAGCATTAAATATGAATGACGATGAAAACATTGAGGCATATATGTTGAGAGTTAATGGAATCATTAATGCGATCAGAGGACTCGACGAGGATATCGAAGACTCTACCATCGTGAAAAAGGTATTAAGATCTCTTCCTCAAAGGTTTGATTCTAAAGTCTCAGTGATAGAAGAAGCTAAAAATCTAAATTATTTTAGTATAGATGAGATGTATGGTTCTTTGACTGCATATGAGATGAGGATAGGAAGATCTAAACCCATAGACAGAGAAGCGGCTTTTAAAGCCCTTAAAAATAAAAATGCAAAACAAGAGTCCGAGGAAGAAGAGACATCAGATGAAATGGAAGCAAACTTTGTTAGAAAACTAAAAAGGGGAAAAGGAAAATACGGAGGAAAGCTACCGTTTAAATGTTTCAACTGTGGAGGCATTGGGCATTTTGTGACTAAATGTCCACTTAATGAGAAGAACAAAAATGATGAAGGATCGCACCAAGAAAGAAGTGACTGGAAGAAGAAAATGAATTTCAGAAAAGGCAACTTCAAGAAGAAAAGTTTCATCTCCAGGAATGCCAGTTCATCAGAAGACAGCTCCGGTGAGGATTCTGAAGAGGAAACAGGTGAAGCTCTTTTCATGGCATTTGAAGAAGTAAAATAAAGAAAGGAAGAAGGAGTGAACTCTGAAGTATGTGGTGAAAACCCTGAGGCTGAAGTAGATCTAGAAGGTGAGTTGATCTCTGCACTTGAAGAGTGGAAAATAGAGAGGAAAAAGAATAAGAAAATTTCAAAAAAGCTTGAGGATGCAAATGAAATCATAACCAGTTTGAAAGTACAGATAGAAGAATACAAGAAAATATCTGAAGATCTCGAAGTACAAATTACCATGAAAATAGATTATTGCTACAAACTAGAAGAAGAGATTGTTGGTTTACGGATGCAGATAGAAGAGATGAATCACAAAATTAGTTGCTATCACAAACGTGAAGAAAGTTCTATGAAGCTGGATAAGATTATAAATGACCAAAGGCCTGTAGGCATCAAATTTGGTCTGGGTTTCATCGAAGGAGAATCATCAAATGGATCAAAGGCCAGAAATGTAGAATCCATAAAGAATGAAGATAAGAAATAGGTTGATCAAGGAAAAACATCTCATGCAAAAGAAAGCAATAATGCCAGGCACGAAAGGAGAATTGACAATGATGGATTCACCAATGTCACACATCAAAGAAGAAGAAGACCTATGGCTCCTACGACAACATGGCAAAGACCATCACCCAGGTTCAATTATCCCTTTTCTGGTTTCTGTTTTAAATGCAATGGCTATGGACATAAAATCTCAGACTGCAAATATAATGTAAGACCAAGGAATTTCACTAGTAGAAATGCTTTTTCTCCTCTGATGAATTATACGGTAGAATGTTATAACTGTCATAATTTTGGGCACATTGCAAGAAACTGTAGAAGTACATTTGCATCAAATCAGTTTCAGGGAAGAAAATTTCAACCAAATAGGATGAGACAAAATAGAAAACTTCTCGAAAAACATGCACAAGCTATTGATAAGGGAAAGGCAAAACAAGAGCCCAAAACTACTATCAAAATGGAGTGGAAAGAAAAAGAGCGACTTAAGGAAGAAAAGGAATCCTTAATCGTACAAACAACATTTAAAGCATAGAATAAATATGTACCATGGATACTTGATAGTGGATGCTCCAGTCATATGACAGGTGACAAACAAAAATTTGAGAAGTTACAGAAATATGAAGGTGGTTCAGTAAAGTTTGGAAATAATGATGGAGCTAAGATAGTTGGCAAAGGTTCAGTTAAAATTAGTGACGAAAAAATTAAGTCAGAAGAAGTCTTGTTTGTGGATGGTTTGAAACATAACTTGTTGAGCGTAAGTCAGATTTGTGATAAAGGTCATGAAGTAGTTTTTAAGAAGCAGGGTTGTGAAGTCAGAAAAACAAACAGTGGAAAATTGATAGCAACTGGATCAAGGACATCTGGCAACCTGTACACGCTCTCAGAGACTTCAAAAGGAGCTTGTTTTATTGGACAGGAAGAAGAAAATTGGTTGTGGCACAAGAGACTCGGTCATATCAGTTTTGATAATCTAGTAAAAATCACCTCAAAAAGGGTAGTGAGAGATATTCCCACCATCAGCAAACCTGCAAACAACATTTGTGCTTCATGCCAAAAGGGGAAGCAAACTAGAGTCACATTCAAAACAAAAGAGTACTACACAAGCAAACCTTTGGAACTAATACACACCGATTTATGTGGACCCATGAGAACACAAAGCATAAATGGTGACAAATATTTTATGTTGTGCATTGATGACTATTCCAGAATGACATGGATATTTTTCTTGAAGCATAAATCGAAAGCTTTTGAAATGTTCAAGATTTTCAAAAACCATGTTGAGAATGAAACAGGAAAGAGGATCAAATGTTTAAGATCAGATAGAGGAGGAGAATTCATTTGAGAGGAGTTTACAGAGTACTATGAAAAATACGGTATTAGGAGACAGTTTTTAGCAGCCAGGACACCTCAGCAGAATGGAGTGGTAGAAAGAAAGAACAGGACAATGCAAGAAATGGCACGGACTATGTTGGCTGAAAGTAGAGTAGCAGACAGATTTTGGAAAGAAGCAGTCCATACTGCGGTGTATATCCAAAATAGGTACATGCTGAGAACACATGAAAGCAAAACTCCTTATGAGTTGTGGTTCGGTAAAAGGGCAACAACAAAATACCTCAAAGTTTTTGGCAGCAAGTGCTACATCAAAAGAACTGAAGATAATCTTGGTAAGTTTGAAGATAGAGCGGATGAAGGTATTTTTGTTGGTTATTCATCAAAAAGCAAAGCTTACAAATGCTACAACAAGAGGCTAAAGAAAATTGTGGACAATGTCGATGTTAAATTTGATGAAGGTAGAGAACGAGTAATTAGCTATGAAAAGAACTACCCAATTTATGAAGAGGTTATTGAAGGAGATGAGGAAAACGAAATGAAAAAAGATACAAAAAATTGACTCAGATGATTTAAGTTGTGATTCAGAAGTGGAAGAAAATAAGAAATTCAAAACAGGCAATTTGGTAGAAAAATCATCCTAGAGAGCAAATAATTGGAGACCCCAAAGTTGGTGTTCAGACAAGAAGAAGAGTAGTAAGTAACTACTCTCTATTATCCAGCATTGAGCCCAAAAATGTTGCTGACGCAAGCAAAGATGAAAGTTGGATGAAGGCAATAAATGAAGAATTAGATCAGATCGAGAAAAACAAAACTTGGGAGTTAGTACCTAGACCTACAAATAAAAATATAATCGGGACTAAATGGATTTTTCGAAACAAATTGAATGAAGACGGACAGGTAGTCAAAAATAAAGCAAGATTGGTATGTAAGGGTTATGCACAAGTTGAAGGCATTGACTTTGAGGAAACTTTTGCACCAGTAGCTAGACTAGAGGCAATTAGAATGTTTCCGGCTTTAGCAGTCTACAAGAATTTCAAAGTTTATCAAATGGATGTGAAATCAGCGTTTTTGAATGGGAAACTTGAAGAAGAGGTTTATATTGAGCAACGAGATGGTTTCCAACTTGGTGATGATCCCAACTTGGTTTGCAAGTTGAAGAAAGCATTATATGGCTTAAAACAGGCACCCCGAGCATGGTATGCAAGGCTAGACAACTATCTCACTCAACAAGGGTTTAAGAAAGGTATGGTGGATAGTAATTTGTATGTCAAAATAGAAAATGGGCATCTTATTGTTCTTGTTGTATACGTAGATGATATCATATTTGGCAGCAACAAAGATGAGTCATGTAAAGATTTAGCAAATAAGATGCAGAAAGAATTTGAAATGTCAATGATTGGTGAACTTTCGTATTTCCTCGGGTTGCAAGTTAATCAAAATAAGAAGGGCATATTTATTTCTCAAGTTAAATATGTGAAAGAGATGTTAAAAAAGTTCACAATGGAGGATTGTAAGCCAGTTAGCACTCCCATGATGACAGGTTGCAAGTTGAGCAAGGATGACAAATCTCCACCTATTGATCAAACCATGTACAGATCTATGATTGGGAGCTTACTATACCTGACAACTACTAGACCAGATATTTTGCAGGCAGTATGCATGGTAGCATGATTTCAGGCTAATCCCAAGGAGACTCATGTGACAACAGTGAAGAGGATTCTTCGGTACCTCAAGGGTACTATGGAGTATGGGTTATGGTATCCGAAAGGTAAAGACTTCACCCTTATTTCGTATTCAGATGCAGATTGGGCAGGATGTGTCGATGACTAGAAAGAGTACCAATGGAGGTGCATTCTATCTTGGAGACAGATTGGTCACGTGGCACAGTAAGAAACAAGAGTCAGTTTCTTTATCGACAGCAGAGGCAGAATATATTGCAGCGACAACATGTTGTACGCAGGTATTATGGATGAAACAAACCTTGAAAGATCTTGGTATTAGCTTCAGTGAGCCAATATCAGTTAAGTGTGATAACACCAGTGCCATTAACATCTCCAAGAATCCGGTTATGCATTCACGCACAAAACACATTGCTATTCGGTATCACTTTTTGAAGGAGAAAGTTGCGAAAGGTGAGGTTAAGTTGGATTTTGTTCCAACTACAGAGCAAGTAGCAGATATCTTCACAAAACCATTGCCCAAGGAAGTTTTTGAGTACCTTCACAATAAATTGGGAGTGGTCACACTTCCCAAGAATTGACTAGCTATAGGGATCACATTCTCAGGGGGAGCATTTAAGTATTTGATTATCTTTTTGCTCATGTTCATGATTTTTGCTAAGTGTAATAAATTGTGCTCGAGAATGTTGTGCATGGACTCGGGGGAGTCTATAGTAGCCCTTTGGTATTATTGTCAAAGGGGGAGAAGAGTTACAGGAAATTGCACATGTGTTGCCAACAATTCCAAAGGGGGAGATTGTTGAGCAAGGTGCAACAATAGTATTGTCATTGTTGTCAACATAGTCAGATAGATCTATTGATGCAGTGGATAGGAAGTTCAAAAGCTATTCAGATGCAGAAGATAGGAGTTCAAAGGTTATTCAGAGTATGTACAATGATTTTCCAAGAAGACCGAAGTGGCCCATATGCAAAAGATCAAAGAAAAAGACAAGTAAGAAAAGTGTCACGATATCGCGACATATACAAGCAGCAAGAAAAATCGTCGATTTCGCGACATGTTGGAAGAGAGAGAAAAGAAGAAAAATCGTTTGCGAATGTTGGAAGAGAGAAAAAAGAAAAACTGTCATGATTTCGTGACATGTTGGAAGAGAGGAAAAGGAAGTGAAAAACTGTCATGATTTCGTGACATGTTGGAAGAGAGAGAAAAGAGGAAAAACTGTCACGATTTCGTGACATGTTGGAAGAGAAAAAGGCAAGTGGAAAAACTGTCATGATTTCATGACATGTTGGAAGAGAAAGAGAAAGTAGAAAAAGTGTCACGATTTCGTGACAAGTTCGAAGAAAGAGAACAAGTAAGAAAAGTGTCACGATTTCGTGACATGTCGCATTTTCATGACTAAAATAGGAGAGAGAAAGTAAGTTGGAAAAGTGTCACGAACATGTCGCATTTTCATGATAAAAGAAAGAGAGGAAGGTAGAAGAAGTATCATGATTTCATGATAAAAGAAAAGCAAGACTTGAAGAAAGTGTCATGATTTTGTGACAAAAGCAAAGAAGTAAAGTATGAAATCAGAAGTGTCATGATTTCATGACAAAAGCAGAGAAGAAGACTCGAAGGCAGAAGTGTCATGATTTTGTGACAAAAGAAAGAAGCTAAGTATGAAAGGAAGTGTCACGATTTCGTGACAAAAGCTAAGTTGAAGACTACGAAGGCAGAAGTGTCGCGATATCGTGACAAAAGCAAAGTCGAAGTCTATGGAAGCAAAAGTGTCACGATATCGTGACAAAAGCAAAGATGAAGTATACGAAGGAAAAAGTGTCACGATATCATGACAAAAGAAAAGATAAAGTCTATAGAGGCAAAAATGTCATGATATCGTGACAAAAGAATAAAGAAAGCGTATGGAGGTGAAAGTGTCGCGATATCGTGACATGTATTTTCGTGGCAACAACAAGAAAAGAAGCTATAGAGGAAAAAGTGTCACGATTTCATGATAGGTCATAAATGCGCAAGTCAAGAAGGAGAACCCAGATGAAATGAGAAGTATGACAGTGGACCGATATCACTAGACATTTGAAAAAGTGAAAAAGGTTAGGTGTAATGAAATCATCAAGCGATGGATAAATCAAACATCTTCTTGAGTTGAAGTCGACGAAGACCGATGACAATCGACTAAAATTAGGGTTTACAGTTGTTATGAAAGCTGACTAAGATTAGGATTTACAACTGACTAAGATTAGGGTTTTCATCATAAAAAATATTGTTATAAAAGGAGGGTTGTTTGGAGAATTGATAAGATGGTCGAAGTGTGTGAAATACGGTCATTGTGCGTAGAGAGCAAGTCATGTCGAATCATGCTAAGTGTAAAATTTGCAAAGAGAGCAGAGTGCGCAAAAGGGAGAAGATGATCGTGAAGTTCGATTGTAATGAAGCAGAGTGTGCGAAGTGATTGCAGAGAGAGCAGAGTGCACAGAGAATGCAAAGGTGAAGAAGACCAGTCAGGGTCTTGCAAAAGCAAAGGTATCTTACTATCAAACTTATAGATTCAAATTGAAGTCCAAGTTGGTGCTGCTGGCATCAGGGGGTTGGTGCTCCTTCTGGGAAAATTAGGGTGTTGGTGCTCCTTCAGTGGGTGTTGGTAAATTGATTGTAAAGTTGGTGCTTTGCAAAGGCTGGATTTGGATGGTAGTCCAAGCAGTCAATTTTTGAGGAGTAGCCACATTGGTGAACCTCGTTAAATCTTGTGTTGTGTGATGCTCTTTTGTTATACTTGTTGTATCTAGTAATAAGTTTTAATTGTTGCGGTATTAAGAGCTGTAAATTCAAGTTTAAAGAGCTACACTGATTCACCCCCCCTCTCAGTGTCATTGTAAGACTAACATATAGTTGATCAAAAAATATCATGTACAAAGTTGCATAAAGCAAACAAGGAGTACCATGATAATGCAAACTCTAAAGTACCATGTACAAAAGTAGCACAAGGCTAACAAAAAAGTACCATGTACAAGAAGTTGCATAAGGTATATAAAAATAATGAAGTGTGCACACCAGTTGCATAAAGCCAACCATAAAATATCATGTACAAAAGTAGCATAAATGCTAACAAGAAAGTACCATGATAAAACAATTGTATAATGCCAAATACATAAAAATATGTACAAATTTGCACAAGGCAAGAAGAAAGTACCATGTAAACAAGTCACATAAAGCAATTGCATCATATACCATAATTGTACAATGCCGTCTACAAAGTAACATGTACAAAAGTTGCTCAAGGCAAACAAAAAAGTACCATGTTCAAAAGAGATGCAAAAATCAATTATACCACCAAAGATCAACTCATATATATAGCACAAAACACCTCATAAGGATGAAGTTCATCATACAAGTGTAACTACACTTCATTACCCCTTGATGACAACTTCACCAAACCAAGTGAGTCCCTCAGCTTACAAAATTGCTCCTTGGGAAGAGGTTTGGTGAACAAATCAACAAAATTAGAATATGATGAGCAATACTCCAACCGAATAGTCCTATCCAATACCTTCTCTCTAATAAAGTAGGTTTGGATTTCAACATGCTTTTGCCTTTGATACATTACAAGATTTTTAGCCAAGGCAAAAGTTGATTGATTATCAGAGAGCAAACATGAAGGACCAAATTGCTCAAATCCAATTTCCTTTATGAGGGTAGGAAGCCAAACCACTTCTTGTACAATTGCTATCGTAGCCTTATACTCCACTTATGTTGTAGAAAGAGCAATTGTATCGTGCTTCTTGGAAGACCAAGAGATAGTTGTAGACCCAATACTAAAAACATATGTTGAAAAGAGCAAAGGAAGGAAGCCTAGAATACTTGAGTGCCAAATATCTAGTACTTGAAAGGTACTTTAGAATATTCTTGGTAGCTTGTAAGTGCTCAATATAAGGTTTCTGCATGAACCTAGCCATCATACCAACTGTAAAAGCAATATCTAGCCTTGTGATGGTAACATAAATAAAACTACCAATGAGTTGCCTATACAATGTAGCATCAGCCAACTGAGATTATGTACTTACTTCCAAATTAACCCCTATAGAAATAGGAATGGAAGTAGGATTGCTATCCTCCAAATCAAACCTCTTAAGAATAATTTCAATATACTTGGATTGACTAAAAAAGGTACAATCCTCATGCTGATAAACTTGCATGCCAAGATAGTAGTGTAGAATACCAAGGTCAGTCATTTCATACTCTGAATTTAATTTTGAGATGAAATAAAAAATGGCCTCATTCTCATTTCCAATCATAACAAGGTCATCAACAATTAGAGCAATTAAAATGACCAAGTTATCTTCCCTAAGCACATAGAGATATGTATCTGAATAACATTTATAAAAACCAAGAGACAAGAAGAAAACCCACAACACCAATATTAAGTGGTAAAACCCTACTTCAAATGAAGAAGGAAAACATCCACTATGAAGCTCACTATATTACTCAATGATTTAACAATACAATAATTCTTCAATGTTATGCAACAATATGCATCAACATGATATGACAACGTAAGTCAATATGACAAGATATGTTTAGATGTAGTAGACAACACCCCTATTTAAAGAGAACCTTTTCTACTACAACCCTAAATATTATCACAATCTAATCTTATCACAATCTAATATTGAGATGTGTGACAAGTGGCATATATCAAATATTAGAAAGTGCTTAGTTACTTTCTAATCTTATCACAATCTAATCCTTGAGATGTGTGATAAGTGGCATCTATCAAATATTAGAAAGTGCTTAGTTATTTTCTAATCTTATCACAATCTAATATTTGAGATGTGTGATAAGTGGCATCTATCAAATATTATAAAGTTCTTAGTTACTTTCTAATATTATCACAATCTAATCTTTGAGATGTGTGATAAGTGGCATCTATCAAATATTAGAAAGTGCTTAGTTACTTTCTAATCTTATCACAATCTAATATTTGAGATGTGTGATAAGTGGCATCTATCAAATATTAGAAAGGGCTTAGTTACTTTCTAATATTATCACACTCTAATCTTTGAGATGTGTGATAAGTGGCATCTATCAAATATTAGAAATTTATTAGTTACTTTATAATATTTGCTAGAAAAGGGGAAATAATTTTTTCTCACAAATTAATTATTTTTAGCACCCTTATTTTATTTATTAATTGGGTGGGAATATTTTTACATAAAATAGAATAATTTTCTAATTCAAATATTATTCTTTAGACTTTATATTTTAGTTTAAGAATAATTTACACAATGTTGCATTACATATTCCAACACTCCCCCTTAATGCAATATTGGGGAAAGGAATTATGAAACAAATAAATATTCTCCCCCTAAAGGTATGAACGGGGATGAGAATCAAATGAGTAATATAGTTACAATGAGCTTCTATGACCAAGAATGGTCTACAATAAGGCACCAATACAAAATAGGCCAAAATGGTACTACAAGCCCCCAACAGAGTAGCTTCAAATACAAGAAGCTTACAAAGCCTTCCATAAACCACAAGTGGTTGCAAATGACAAGAAGAAAACATCACAAGGGTGTCTTCAGTAAGCCTACAAAACTCCAAATGGAATTACCTACAAGATACAAGCATCTCAACATAAGATCAGTTAGATACATCATCATAAATATATTCACCACAACATATATGAATATCCAAAGATGATAAAAAAATTGATCTAACAAATAGTGAAATATAAGTCATCACAAAAATATGCCAAGCCATACTTATACTCACGTGCTATATAGTTGATCAAAAAATATCATGTACAAAGTTGCATAAAGCAAACAAGAAGTACCATGATAATGCAAACTCTAAAGTACCATGTAAAAAATTTGCATAAGGTATATGAAAATAATAAAGTGTGCACACCAGTTGCATAAAGCCAACCATAAAATATCATGTACAAAATTAGCATAAATGCTAACAAGAAAGTACCATGATAAACCAATTGCATAATGACAACTACATAAAAACATGTATAAAGTTGCACAAGGAAACAAGAAAGTACCATGTAAAAGAGTCGCATAAAGCAATTGCATCATATACCATAATTGTACAATGTCATCTACAAAGTAACATGTACAAAAGTTGCATAAGGCAAACAAGAAAGTACCATGTTCAAAAGAGATGCAAAAAGCAATTATACCACCAAAGATCAACTCATATATATAGCACAAAATACCTCATAAGAATGAATTTGTCATCACACAAGTGTAAATTCATCACACAAGTGTAAATACACTTCATTCCCCTTTGAGGACAACTTCACCAAACCAAGTGAGTCCCTCAGCTTACAAAACTGCTCATTGGGAAGAGGTTTGGTGAACAAATCATCGAAATTAGAAGATTATGGGCAATACGCCAACTGAATAGTCCCATCCAATACCTTCTTTCTGATAAAGCGGGCTTGGATTTCAACATGATTTATCCTTTGATGCATTACAAGATTTTTAGCCAAGGCAATAGTTGATTAATTATCGGAGAGCAAACATGAAGGACCAAATTGCTCAAAGCTAATTTCCTTCATGAGGGTACGAAGCCAAACCGCTTCCTATGCAGCTATTGTCATAGCCTTATACTTCGCTTTCATTGTAGAAAGAGCAATTGTATATTTATTATTGGAAGACCAAAAGAGAGCTGCATATCCAATACTAAAAACATATGCTATGGTAGACTTTCTGTCTATTCTATCCCCTCCAAAATTAGAATTAGCATAGTTGAAAAGAGCAAAGGAAGGAAGCCTAGAATACTTGAGTGCCAAATATCTAGTACCTAAAAGGTACTTTAGAATATTCTTGGTAGCTTGTAAGTGCTCAATATAAGGTTTATGCATGAACCTAGCCATCATACCAACTGCAAAAGCAATATATGGCCTTGTGATGGTAACATAAATAAGACTACCAATGAGCTGCCTATACAATGTAGCATCAGCCAACTAAGATTTTGTACATACTTCTAACTTAACCCCTATAGAAATAGGAATGGAAGTAGGATTGCCATCCTCCAAATCAAACCTCTTAATAAAATTTCCAATATACTTGGATTGACTCAAAAAGGTACAATACTCATGTTGTTAAACTTGCATGCCAAGATAGTAGTGTAGAAGACCAAGTTCAGTCATTTCATACTCTCAATTTAATTTGGAGATGAAATAAAAAATGGCCTCATTCTCATTTCCAGTCACAAGAAGGTCATCAACAAATAGATAAATTAAAATGACCAAGTTATCCTTCCTAAGCACATAGATATTTGTATCTAAATAGAATTTATCAGAACCAAGAGACAAGAAGTAACCTAAAATCTTCATGTACCATGCTCTAGGTGCTTGCTTCAGACCGTACAAGGTTTTCTTTAGTTTACACACAAGTGTTTTGATGTTCTCACAATGACACTGAGAGGGGGGGGTGAATCAGTGTAGCTATTTAAATTCAAATCTACAACTCTTAAAGCTGAAGCAAAGAGAACTTAAAAGCAGGTAAAGCAATTATCACAAGAGAGCACACCACAACACACAATGTAACGAGGTTCACCAATTTGGCTACTCCTCAAGAATGACTGCTTGGACTACGGTCCAAATCCAGCCTTTGCAAAACACCAATTTTACAATCCGTTTACCAAAGACCCACCTGGAAGGAGCACCAACCCCCGATTTATCTGCACCAACAGAAAGGAGCACCAACCCCTATCCAAGCACCAACTTGGATCACAGTTTTGAAAGCTTTATCAATGACATAAAAATGCCTTCACTTTTACAAGACCCTGACTGGTCTACAATTTATCAAAACATAATAAACACTTACTGCTCTGCTTGTCGCTCTCTTACAACACTCTTCTAACCCTCTTTCGGTAGCACTTTCACACATTCAATAACAACTTAATTCTCTGCATGACTGCCCTTTTTATAACAGACCTTTCGCTTTGTAACTCCAGTTATAACGCCTTCTTTTATTCCTCATACGCCACTTGTCAATTTTAACTGTTTCTTTAATATTCTCTTCTGCCACTTGTCAACTGTAACTCCTTCTTTATGTAACTCTTTTTGTATATATAGAGTGGGCATTTCGTCAAACACGTTACATGCAACATATATCTCTACTATGACTGTTCGTCTTCTTGGTCATGACTGTTCATATTCTTTTCTATGCATGCATGCATTTTTTGATTCTATTTATGTGACTGTTCGATTTCTCCTTCTTCAACTGTTCTTAAAATAGTTGCATGATTTCTATCTGTAACTGCCACACTAACTTCAGTTAACTCTACTTATTTTGACTGCATGATTTTCCTCTACAACTGCCCCTGTAACTGTCGTTCTACTTTTAGTTGACTGTCAGTAAGCGTGTTGTTGCGACTTGTCATGAAATCATGACACTTCTATCTCTTTGTACTCTTTTTGGCTTCAACCAACGAAAACATAACATGTCATGATATCGTGACACTTTCACCTCCTTGCTACTCTTCTTGGCTTCAACCAGTGAAAATAGAACATGTCACGAAATCGTGACACTTTCGCCTCCTTGCTACTCTTCTTGGCTTCAACCAGCAAAAACAGAACATGTCATGAAATCGATGACACTTTCCTCTCCTCTTCTTCTTCAAAAAAGAAATGTCAAAATTACATTTTTCTCTTCTCTTCTTCTTCACAAAAAGAGACATGTCATGAAAATCGTGACACTTTCGCCTCCTTGACCTCTTCTCTGTCTCTTGCCTACGAAAATGGAACATGTCATGAAATCATGACACTTTCGTTGCCTTGACCTCTTCTCTGTCTCTTGCCCACGAAAATGGAACATGTCACGAAATCACGACACTTTCGTTGCCTTGAACTCTTCTCTGTCTCTTGCCTATGAAAACATAACATGTCACAAAATCATGACACTTTCGCTTCCTTGCACTTTTCTCTGCTTGCACTAGTGAAAACATGACATGTCATGAAATCATGACATCTTTCTCTTCTGTACACTCTCTCTCCTCTTCGGGTCGTGAAAACCCGACATGTCACGAAATCATGACACTTTTTCTCCTTGGCACTATTCTTCCCTTCGGGTCATGAAAACTCGACATGTCATGAAATCATGACACTTTCTCTCCTTAGCGCTTCCTCTTGCACATTGTCATGAAATCATGACACTTTTCTTTGCAAGCTCCTTCTCTAAACATGTCACGAAATCATGACAGTTTGCTTTGCTTACGCCTCTCTCCAAACATGTCATGAAATCGTGACAGTTTTCTTTGCAGCACTTCTTCTTCGAACATGTCACGAAATCATGACAGTTTTCTTACTTGCCTTCTTTGCTTCCAACATGTCACAAAATCGTGATAGTTTTCCTTGCGCTTTCTCTCTCTTCCAACATGTCGCGAAATCATGACAACTTTCCTTTCGTTTTCTAAACATGTCACGAAATCATGACAGCTTTCCTTGCATTTTCTAAACATGTCACGAAATCGTGATAGTCTTCCTTGCACTTTCTAAACATGTCATGAAATCGTGACATCTTTTTCTCTCTCCTCTTTCTCTTCGCTTTGGACTACGAAAATGAAACATGTCACAAAATCATGATAGTTTTGCCAACATTTTCTCTCTCCTATGATATGTCACGAAATCATGATAGTTTTGCATTTTTTCTCTCCTTCGATATGTCACGAAATCGCGATAGAAAACATGTCGCGATATCGCGACAGTTTTCTTACTTGTCTTTTTCTTTGATCCTTTGAATCTGGGCCACTTCTATCTTCTTGGAAATTCACTGTACATGCTCTGACCGACCTCTGAACTCCTGTCCACTGCATCAACTGATCTATCTGTCTGTGTTGACAACAATGACAATACTATTTCTGCACCTTGCTCAACAATCTCCCCCTTTGGAATTGTTGGCAACACGTGTGAATTTCCTGTAATTCTTCTCCCCCTTTGACAATAATACCAAAGGGCTACTGCAGACTCCCCCTGAGTCTATGCACAACATTCTCAGACACACATTGTTATAGTTAGCAAAAAACATGATTATGAGCAAAACTATAAACATAGGCATAAATGCTCCCCCTGAGAATGTGGTCTCGATTGCTAGTCAATTCTTGGGTAGTGTGACCACTCCCAACTTACTCCGAAGGTACTCAAAAACTTCTTTGGGCAATGGTTTTGTGAATATATCTGCTACTTGCTCTGTAGTTGGAACAAAATCCAATTTAACCTCACCTTCTACAACTTTATCCTTCAAAAAGTGATACCGGATTGCAATATGTTTGGTTCGAGAATGCATAACCGGATTCTTTGAGATGTTAATAGCACTAGTGTTATCACATTTAACTAAAATTGGCTCTTTGAAGTTAATACCAAGATCTTTCAGGGTTTGTCTCATCCATAAAATCTGCGTACAACATGTTGTTGCTGCAATGTATTCTGCCTCTACTGTGGATAGAGAGACTGATTCTTGTTTCTTGTTGTGCCATGCTACCAACCTGTCTCCAAGATAGAATGCACCACCACTGGTACTCTTTCTGTCATCTATACATCCTGCCCAATCTGCATCAGAATATGCAATAAGAGTGAAGTCCTTACCTTTTGGGTACCATAACCCATACTCCATAGTACCCTTGAGGTACCTAAAGATCCTCTTCATAGTTGTCACATGAGTCTCTTTGGGACTAGCCTGAAATCTTGCTACCATGCATACTACTTGTAAGATATCTGGTCTTGTAGCTGTTAAATACAACAGGCTCCCAATCATAGATCTGTACATGGTTTGATCAACATTTGGAGATTTGTCATCCTTGCTCAATTTGCAACCTATTGTCATGGGAGTGCTAACAGGTTTACAATCCTCCATTGTGAATTTTTTCAGCATTTCTTTCACATATTTAACTTGAGAGATAAAAATGCCCTTTTCACTTTGATTAACTTGCAGTCCGAGGAAATATGAAAGTTCACCAATCATAGACATCTCAAATTCTTTCTTCATTTTATTTGCTATGTCTCTACAATACTCATCCATGCTTGCTGCCAAATATGATATCATCTACATAAACAACAAGTACAATAAGATGGCCATTCTCTATTTTGACATACAAGTTGTTGTCCACCATACCTTTCTTGAACCCTTGTTGAATAAGATAGTTATCCAGCCTTGCATACCATGCTCTGGGTGCTTGTTTCAGACCATACAAAGCTTTCTTTAACTTGCAAACAAAATTGGGATTGTCACCGAGTTGGAAACCATCTGGCTGCTCAATGTAAACTTCTTCTTCCAGTTTTCCATTCAAAAATGCTGATTTCACGTCCATTTGATATACTTTGAAATTTTTATGAACTGCTAAAGCCAGAAACATTCTGATTGCCTCTAGTCTAGCTATTGGTGCAAAGGTTTCCTCAAAATCAATACCTTCAACTTGAGCATAGCCTTTACAGACCAATCTTGCCTTATTTCTGACAACCTGTCCGTCTTCGTTTAATTTGTTTCGAAAAATCCATTTAGTACCGATTATATTTTTATTTGCTGGCCGTGGTACTAACTCCCAGGTTTTGTTTTTCTCAATCTGATCTAGTTCTTCATTAATTGCCTTCATCCAACTTTCATCTGTGCTTGCTTCAACAACATTTTTAGGTTCAATGCTGGATAATAGAGAGTAGTTCCTTACTATTGTTCTCCTTGTCTGAATACCAACTGTGGGGTCCCCAATAATTTGCTCTCTGGGATGATTTTTCTGCCAGCTGCCTGTTTTAAATTTCTTGTTTTCTTCTACTTCTGAGTCAATCTCCTTAATCTCTTATGTTCCCTTTTCTTCATCTGCTTCTATAACTTCTTCATAAATAGGGTATTTTTCTTCATTGCTAATTTCTAGTTCCCTACCTTCATCAACCTTCACATCGGCACTCTCCACAATTTTCTTTAGCCTTTTGTTATAGCATGTGTAGGCTTTGCTTTTTGTCGAATAGCCAAGAAAAATTCCTTCATCAGCTCTATCTTCAAACTTACCAAGATTATCTTCAGTTCTTTTGATGTAGCACTTGCTGCCAAAGACTTTGAAGTATCTTGTTGTTGCCTTTTTGCCGAACCATAGCTCATAAGGAGTTTTGCTTTCATGTGTCCTCAACATGCACCTATTTTGGATGTAAACCATAGTATGAACTGCCTCTTTCCAGAATCTGTCTGCTATTTTGTTCTCTGTCAACATTGTCCGTGCCATTTCCTGCACTGTCCTGTTCTTTCTTTCAACAACACCATTCTACTGAGGTGTCCTTGCTGCTGAAAACTGTCTTTTGATCCCATATTTTTGATAGTACTCTGCAAACTCCTCTGAGATAAACTCTCCTCCTCTATCTGATCTTAAGCATTTAATTCTTTTTCTTGTTTGATTCTCAACCAATTTTTTGAAAGTCTTGAACATTTCAAAGGCATCTGATTTAAGCTTTAAAAATAGTACCCATGTCATCCTGGAATAATCATCTATGCACAACATAAAGTATTTGTCACCATTTATGCTTTGTGTTCTCATGGGTCCACATAAATCAGTATGTATTAGCTCTAAAGGTTTGTCGGTGAAGTATTCCTTTGATTTAAATGTGGATCTAGTTTGCTTCCCTTTTTGGCATGAAGCACGAGATGTTATTTAATGGTTTGCCAATGGTGGGTATATCTCTTACTGCCCTTTTTGAACTTATTTTTACCAGATTTTCAAAGCTAATATGACCGAGCCTCTTGTGCCACAACCAATTTTCATCTTCCTGTCCAATCAAACATGCTCCTTCTAAAGTCTCTGAGAGAGTATACAGGTTTCTAGAAGTCCTCGATCCATTAGCTATCAGCTTCCCACTGTGAGCTTTTTTGACTTCACAACCCTGCTTCTTAAAAATGACTTCATGACCTCTATCATAGATTTGACTTACGCTCAGTAAGTTGTGCTTCAAACCAATCACAAATAGAACTTCTTTGGAATTGATCTTTCCATCACTTATCTTGACTGATCCTTTGCCAACTATCTTGGCTCCATCATTATTTCCAAACTTTACTGAGCCCCCTTCATATTTCTATAGCTTTTCAAATTTTTGTTTATCTCCTGTCATGTGACTGGAGCATCCACTATCCAATATCCATGGTGCAGATTTGTTCTGTGCTTTGAATGTTGTCTGTACAATCAAGGATTCCTTTTCTTCCTTGGGTTGCTCCTTTTCTTTCCACTCTGGTTTGGCTACAATTTTTGTCACTTGTTTAGACTTTTCTTTGTCAATGGCCTGTGCATGTTTTTCTGGGAATTTTTTGTTTTGCCTTAAACTGTTTGGTTGAGATCTTCTTCCCTGATATTTATTTGTTGCATATGTGCTTCTACAGTTTCTTGCAATGTGTCCAAAGTTATGACAGTTATAGCATTCTACTGCATAATCCATCAAGGGTGAAAAGACATTTCTACTGGTGAAATTTCTTTGTCCTATATTATAAATGCAATCTAAAATCTTATGACCGTAAGTATTGCATTTAAAACAATAACCAGAAAAGGAATGATTGAACCTGGGAGTTGGTCTTTGCCATTTTGTAGTAGGAGCCACAAATTTTCTTCTCCTTTGATGTGTGACTTTTGTGAATCCCTCATTGTCAGCACTCTTCTCGTGCCTGGCATTGTTGCTTTCTTTTGCATGATTCATTTTTCTTTGGTCAACCTTGATCTTATCTTCTTTCTTTACTGGTTCTACGGTTATGGCCTTTGATCCACTTGACGATTCTCCTTCGACAAAGCCCAAGCCAAATTTGATGCCTGTAGTCCTCTGACTATTTATAATCTTTTCAAGCTTTGCAGAACTTCCTTCAAGTTTGTGATAGCAACTCAATTTTTGATTCTTTTCTTCTAGCCGCATTCTTAAAACAACAATCTCTTCTTCCAGTTTGTTGCACTCATCTATTTTCATGGTTAATTGTACTTCAAGTTCTTCAGACATTTTCTTAAATTCTTTTGTCTGTACTTTCAAACTATTTATTATGTCATTGGCATCCTCTAGCTTTCTTGAAAACTTTTTATTCTTTTTCCTTTCTGTACTCAACTCTTCAAGTGCAGCAACCAACTCACCTTCCAGATATACTTCAGCCTCATCCTTAAGGTTTTCATCACCTTCCTATTTTTCTTCTATTTTTTCTTCTTCAAATGCCATGAACAGAGCTTCACCTGTTTCTTCTTCAGAATCCTCACCTGAGCTTTCTTCAAAGAGCTGACATTCTTGGATATGAAGCTTTTCTTTTTGAAGTTGCTTTTTCTAAAATTTGGTTTCTTCTTCCAGTCACTTCTTTCTTGGTGTGACCCTTCATCACTTTTGGTTTTCTCATTCATTGGACACTTAGCTGCAAAGTGACCGACGCCTCCACAATTGAAGCACTTAAACGGTAACTTTCCTCTATATTTTCCTTTTCCCTTTGTAAGTTTCCGAACAAAGTTAGCTTCCGTTTCATCCGATGTCTCTTCATCCTCAGATTCTTGTTCAGCTTTTATATTTTTGTGTGCTTTAAAAGCAGCTTCTTCGTCTATGGGCTTAGTTTGTCCTATTCTCATTTCGTATGCAGTCAAAGAACCATGCATCTCATCCATGCTAAAATTATTTAGATCTTTAGCTTCTTCTATAGCAGAAACTTTAGAATTAAATCTTTTGTGAAGAGTTCTAAGTACCTTTTTCATGATGACCGCATCTTCGATTTCTTCGTCGAGTCCTCTGATCGCATTAATGATTCCATTGACTCTCAGCATATAGGCCTCTATGTTCTCATCTTCATTCATTTTTAATGCTTCGAACTGAGCTCGATGCGTTTGTAGCTTGGCTTCCTTGATCTTGTTGTCTCCTTCATGAATGCTCTTCGGTTTGTCCCACATGTCTTTTGCCATTTTACAGCTCATGATCCTTATCAGTTCATTGTCTACTAGCCCACACATTATGGCATTCTTTGCTTTGGAGTTATTCTCAAACTTTTTCTTCTCAGCAGTATCTGTTGGAGGAGTAGCTGGTATTGTGTATCCACTTTCTACTGACTCCCAAATGTCGTATCCCAATGCACATAGATATGTCTGCATCCCGAGTCTCCAGAATGAGTAATTAGTTTCATCGAACAAAGGAGCTTTGTTTGATGAGAATCCTTCACCACCTGCCATTGTGTTTCTTCCAAGATCACCTTAGCTGATTAAGCTTGTTCAGGAACCTTGCTCTGATACCAATTGATGTTCTCACAATGACACTGAGAGGGGGGGTGAATCAGTGTAGCTATTTAAATTCAAATCTACAACTCTTAAAGCTGAAGCAAAGAGAACTTAAAAGTAGGTAAAGCAATTATCACAAGAGAGCACACCACAACACACAATGTAACGAGGTTCACCAATTTGGCTACTCCTCAAGAATGACTGCTTGGACTACGGTCCAAATCCAGCCTTTGCAAAACACCAATTTTACAATCCGTTTACCAGCACCCACTGGAAGGAGCACCAACCCCTGATTTATCTACACCAACAGAAAGGAGCACCAACCCCTATCCAAGCACCAACTTGGATCACAGTTTTGAAAGCTTTATCAATGACATAAAAATGCCTTCACTTTTACAAGACCCTGATTGGTCTACAATTTATCAAAACACAGTAAACACTTACTGCTCTGCTTGTCGCTCTCTTACAACACTCTTCTAACCCTCTTTCGGTAGCACTTTCACACATTCAGCGACAACTTAATTCTCTGCATGACTGCCCTTTTTATAACAGACCTTTCACTTTGTAACTCCAGTTATAACGCCTTCTTTTATTCCTCATATGCCACTTGTCAATTTTAACTATTTCTTTAATATTCTCTTCTACCACTTGTCAACTGTAACTCCTTCTTTATGTAACTCTTTTTGTATATATAGAGTGGGCATTTCGTCAAACACGTTACATGCAACATATATCTCTACTATGACTATTCGTCTTCTTGGTCATGACTGTTCGTATTCTTTTCTGTGCATGCATGCATTTTTTGATTCTATTTATGTGACTGTTCGATTTCTCCTTCTTCGACTGTTCTTAAAATAGCTGCATGATTTCTATCTGTAACTACCGCACTAACTTTAGTTAACTCTACTTATTTTGACTGCATGATTTTCCTCTGCAACTGCCCCTGTAACTGTCGTTCTACTTTCAGTTGACTGTCAGTAAGCGTGTTGTTGCGACCTATCATGAAATCATGACACTTCTATCTCTTTGTACTCTTTTCACCTTCAACCAGTGAAAACATAACATGTCATGATATCATGACACTTTCTCCTCCTTGCTACTCTTCTTGGCTTCAACCAGCGAAAATAGAACATGTCACGAAATCGTGACACTTTCACCTCCTTGCTACTCTTCTTGGCTTCAACCAATGAAAATAGAACATGTCACAAAATCGTGACACTTTCATCTCCTCGCTACTCTTCTTGGCTTCAACCAACAAAAATAGAACATGTCATGAAATCGTGACACTTTTGCCTTCTCGCTACTCTTCTTGGCTTCAACCAGTGAAAATAGAACATGTCACGAAATCGTGACACTTTCGCCTCCTTGACCTCTTCTCTATCTCTTGCCCGCGAAAATGAAACATGTCACGAAATCGTGACACTTTCGCTGCCTTGACCTCTTCTCTGTCTCTTGCCCATGAAAACGGAACATGTCATGAAATCGTGACACTTTCGCTTCCTTGACCTCTTCTCTGTCTCTTGCCCACGAAAACATGACATGTCATGAAATCGTGACATCTTTCTCTTCCTTGCACTCTTCTCTGCTTGCACTAGTGAAACCATGACATGTCATGAAATCATGACATCTTTCTCTTTCGTACACTCTCTCTCCTCTTCGGGTCACGAAAACCTGACATGTCACGAAATCATGACACTTTTTCTCCTTGGCGCTATTCTTCCCTTCGGGCCATGAAAACCCGACATGTCATGAAATCGTGACACTTTCTCTCCTTAGCGCTTCCTCTTGCACATTGTCATGAAATCGTGACACTTTTCTTTGCGAGCTCCTTCTCTCAAAACATGTCACGAAATCATGACAGTTTGCTTTGCTTGCGCCTTCTCTCCAAACATGTCATGAAATCATGACAGTTTTCTTTGCCTACACTTCTTCTTCGAACATGTCATGAAATCATGACAGTTTTCTTACTTGCCTTCTTTGCTTCCAACATGTCACGAAATCATGACAGTTTTCCTTGCGCTTTCTCTCTCTTCCAACATGTCACGAAATCATGATAGCTTTCCTTTCGTTTTCTAAACATGTCACGAAATCGTGACAGCTTTCCTTGCGTTTTCTAAACATGTCGCAAAATTGCGACAGTCTTCCTTACTTTCTAAACATGTCACAAAATCGTGACATCTTTTTCTCTCTCCTCTTTCTCTTCGCTTTGGACTATGAAAATGAAACATGTCACGAAATCATGATAGTTTTGCCAACATTTTCTCTCTCCTTCGATATGTCACGAAATCGTGACAGTTTTGCTAACATTTTCTCTCTCCTCCGATATGTCACGAAATCACGATAGAAAACATGTCGCGATATCGCGACAGTTTTCTTACTTGTCTTTTTCTTTGATCCTTTGAATCTGGGCCACTTTTGTCTTCTTGGAAATTCACTGTACATGCTCTGACTGACCTCTGAACTCCTGTCCACTGCATCAACTGATCTATCTGTCTGTGTTGACAACAATGACAATAATGTTTCTGCACCTTGCTCAACATGTTTCCTTACCTTGTAAAACAAATACTTGTGGTTGACATATGTAGATATCCACATACAAATCACCATTTAGAAAGGCACTTTTCACATAAAGCTAAAAAATCTTCCAACCTTGAGCAGCAGCAATAGCAATGAGAAGCCGAATGATGGGCATTTTGGCAACTGGTGCAAAGGTTTCATCATAGTCAATGCCCTGTTTTTAACCATAACCATTAGCAACCAATCTAGCCTTATAATTTTCTATCTCTCCATTAGAATTGTACTTGATTCTATAGACCCACTTGTTCCCAATAACATTTCTCGTATTAGGATAAGGCACTAGATCCCAAGTTTTATTCTTTAGAAGAGAATCCATCTCAACCTTCATGGCATCAACCCAACAAGAGTGTTGTGAAGCTTCTTGGTAAGAAGTAGGCTCATGATCATTCTCTATCTTAGGTAGAAGAGACGTGTTAAGGGTCATACTTCTAGTTATCCTTTGGCTAACTGAATTCTTCTCTTTAGAACCCCTAGAATGATCGAACCACTTGGTCCTTTTGACACAAGGCCCACCCTTTTCTAACTCAAGAAGGTCTTCATTGAATTTGACATCTCTTAAAATAAATACAATGCATGAAGAAGGTGAGTATAACCTATAGCCCCTATGTTCTACATCATAGCCAACAAAGATACATTTTTGAGATTTTTGTTTCCAATTTATTCCTCTTTTTTGAAGGAATATATGAAAATGTATCACATCCAAACACTCCTAAGTGTGACAAATTCGGCTTCTGACCATTCCAAACCTCATAAAGAGTCTTCCCCTCAACTTATTTTGAAGGACACCTATTAAGAATGTAGATTGTTGTACTGGTTACTTCACCCCAAAGAAATTGAGGTCAGTGGTCACCAAGCATGCATCTTACCATCTCCATGATTGTCCTATTTTTTCTCTCTGCAACACCATTTTTTTGAGTAGTGTATGGATAAGTAAATTGCCTTTTGATCCCATGAGAAGAACAAAACTCATTGAAATCATTGCTATTGTACTCCCATCCATTGTCACTTCTAATCATTTTGATCTTTGCTCCCTTTTGATTTTATACCAAAGCTTTGAACTCCTTGAATGTCTCAAAACAATTTGATTTATTCTTAAGTAGATACCCAAATATCATTCTTGAATAATCATCTATAAAGGTGATAATATAGGATGCACCACCAAGTGATCTAACATGTAATGGACCCATAATATTTGTATGAATGAGTTGAAGAATTTGTGTGGCCCTTGTTGACTTATCCTTTGCAAAATTTTGTTTGCTCATCTTGCCTAAGATGCATTATTCACACAAACCATGAATAGGTGAAATGTTAGGCAAGCCTTCAACCAAAATTTTGGACTTCATCATTTGAATATTTTGATAGTTTGTATGGCCTAAAATTAAGTGCCAAATCTTGGTACTAGGAGAAACTATAGACATCTAAATCGTGTCATGCTTAGGGGAGTTGCTTACATAGACACACTCATAATATCATAAGACATACTATTTGACATTCCAAACATCAACAGTGGTTCTCACCACTCATTTGTGGCATTTTCAATCCATCCAATCTTGGCCTCTCAAACTAAGAGAGGCCAGATCCTAGCCACTCAATCCTAGAACGGCTAGACCTTAGCCGCTATAGACGACAGCGACCAGATCTTAGCCACTGAAGACAACAGTGGCTAAGCCATAATAAGTAGTTTGCCAACAAATAGGCCCAATCTCGGGTGGAAGTGGTAGTCTGCATGCAATAAAGGTGAGTGGGAGTGACTTTGCATTCCTTTTCATGACCAGTTCACATGGGAGGTTTGAGTTTACATTTAGACTTGAGTTAACTAACCTCCAAGCATAAAAAAAGGATAAAAGCTTCTCATGCTGATAACCAGTTCACATAGAAGACTTAAGTGGGTAGTTAGATTTTAGTTAACTGACCTTCAAACATAGACAATGGACAAAATCTTCTCATGCTAACTTACACTACACATGAGAAATTCATTCCTAGGGCTTGGACATAGACCTAGGGTTTCACACTATAAAAGGTGCAAGCCTAAGAGCACCAAGGGAGATAGAGAATCATACATACAGAGGATCTTTATCATATCAAAGAGAGAGACATATTTTTGAGGAGAGCTTTCGAGACTTGGAGAGTTTTCTTTGAGATCACATGTACGACGGAGCTCTTATGAATTGAAGAGCATATCACCTACTATTTCAACATCATATTACAGTCTTTGAACCATAGCTTTAGGGTGAGGTTTACTTGAGCGGCCACTGTCTTGGATAGTGGCCTGCAAACTTAGCTTAGGATAGACATAACTTCTTTTATTCTGATTCTTTTCATATCATTAGCATAGATTTACATGATTTCATGGCATATATTTATCATATTTTTGTTACATTATTTGATTACTAACAACCTCATTCGAGGAGGCAATCTCGAACACTTAAATGTGTGTTGTTTCATTTATTGTAGGTCCATAGGTACATCGGATGAAGATTGCAACATACGAGAGCAAAAGGGATCCCTCTAGAAAACAAACCTGGATAAGGAGGCATATGTAAGCCCTCATACATTTTCGTGTGTAGAACTGGGAAGCTTTTATAAGTGCACCAACTCTTCGTGAAAGGGGCATGCCTTGCCTATTTGTAATTTATAGTATCAAAATAGGTATCCCTAAGAGGGATCGACATGTAACCGAGCTTCAATATCAATAAAGATATTCGTCTTTTGTTATTTCATGTTATATGATTTTTCCTCTTGTCTTTCCATTTTATATTTGGTATTTTAAATAGCATTGCAATTAGGGTTTAGAAAAGGGATTGGTGAGTGCGTTCTCGAGGTCACTACAGATTGTGATCACGGTGGGACCACCACTAATTTTTTATTTTCTACCGAAATACTAACTTAATTTTGTGTGCAGGTCTAACCACTCTGAGCTATAGTGGCCAAAAACTAGCCGCTCTAAGCTACAATGGCCAATAGAGCTTAGCTTCTTTGAGCTACAACTGCTAATAACCAGCTGATCTGGTCAATAGTGGCTAGAACTGGAGTGCAACAGAGGTTAAAACATAGACTCTCTAAGCTAGATCAAATGTTGGTATAGCTTCTCTGTTATTTTATAGCTTTCTGTATGCTTATGTGTGTTTAAAATAGAGAACTTAAAGCACATTTATTTTTGGAAATTGAAGGAATAAAAGAAGAAATAATTAAGCGTTGCGCATATCTTAGATCTGCTTTTAAATTTTCCACTAGGCATTTCTAGGAATATTGGCTTATGCCTAAAAAGTTCACACTAGAATCTAACATGCTAGACATTGTATGTTGTTTGCTTGCTTTGAGGCCTTGCTAGAGGCCATAGTTGCACGAGATAAAGTGTGCTCATACAAATCATAGTAGTTCATGCATATTTCTGAATATTGAAAAGTATTTTTGTACTTAGGCATATAGGAAAGATTCATTTCTGCTATATGATGCACTTTATGATATGCAAGCTTAAAATGAACACCACACATGCACATCTCATTTAAAACATTGGAGAGTTGGATTTCATCACCAACCTTCAATTTAGTCTAGTGATGTTGGAATTCATCTCCTTCCACTAGTTTTCCCCCTAGAGCTTCCTAGAAATGGATTGAGAAACTTACTTATAGTGACACTAATTTACTTGTGTTAAAACTATCTCCCACTTTTGGAACAATCATTGGTTCAGAGTGGAAGAGCTAGGCAAACCCTCCATTAGGTCTTTAGTGGTGTACCCTAGATTCTTTTGAGAAAATCATGTTTGGCATGAGTGTACTTGATTGTCACTATGGATGAGTCTTCTCATTCTTAATCCAAGAACAAGAGCAAATAAATTGAAAGAGCAACACATCAAATAGTCTAGGGCACACTCAAATTGATAATCAAGATAAACATTTGTTTGGTATTGTGTGGTCATTCCTAATTTGCAACTCAAAATATCAAGTCATAAAAAAACATGGTCAAAACAAGAAGTAAGCACCCTCGGTCTGATACCGAGGGAGAGATAGAAGCAATTCATGCTCATAGGTAGAGTCGTAGTAACATTGAACGACCTACCCGTAAGATCGTGAGACATAGCTCTATGAGCCTAAGGGGTGATAACTCAACCCTTGGGGGATATCTTCGAGAAACCCCAAGTAAGGAGCCACATCATGGAATAAAGTCACATAAACAAAAAGAGGCTTCACAACCATCCTCATAAAGGAGACATGAGGAGACCTCAAGGGTCTTATCTAAACACACAAAAACATCTCAAAGACATGAGGAAGCTTCAAGGGATTCCTCATCACATGGACATAAATAAGGTTCTAAAACCCATTTTTCACATAGGGATGACAAGACTACCGCATATCCATCCACATGGAGAAAAAATGTTACCACAAAGCCCTCTTCATCAAGAAAGCAAACAAGAATTGCAACACCTCAAGACTCACAAGAAACATATGAAACATGTCTTCCCACTAAAGGGCAAGAAACTAGAGCTACATCTAGTCATGGGAATCACATAGAAGAAACTCTTCACACGAAAGGAAGTATTCCCATAGAATATGATCTCATAGGAGTAAATGGCACCCCATAAGACCATCCATGGAAAACAAGATAGCTAGATGGGCTGGATCGATTTCCTACAAAACCAACTCAAAGAACTATAGCTACTGAGAACTCTACATATGGAATTTCATGAACTTTGACTTCTAAATATACCTCCTAGTCTAGGGGTACCTCAGAGCAACCTTGTAGAACACGTGTGGAGTATGATCATAGGAATACTCAATAGTACACTGAACAAGTCATATTAACTAGCAAGAGTACAGATACAGTAGAAACCCCCTCGAGAAAAAAATGAGTCAAGACAACAATAATAGAGTTAGATAAACATGAATCTTCTATGACAATGCAAAATAACCAAATGAGGCGGTTAGAAAATGCATTACGTAAGGAGCGAGAGCTAGTAGAAACTCTCGAACAAGAGAAAAAAATAGAAAGACTCTTGTGCCAACATGAGCAACGATTAAGAGATCAAGTTGAGTGGCTAGCTCTTACCAATTTATAGACAAATGGTGGTGACCAACAAAGAACAAGACATGTTGACTCATCTAAGGAGAGGCACACTAGGCAAGATAGCCCACAATGAAACCCCCCACCAAATCATGAATGAAATCTAATTAATGGGGGAAGCACAAACATAGCAAACCAGGATCACAATCCTGGGTCCCCTCCTAGGAGAGAGGAAAATGGACCAAATAAAATTGATAGAGAGTTACCTCCATTGCCAATGTGAATAGGCTTACAAGAGGAGGAAATACATGCATCAAAGTCATTTCAAGAGCTTTCTAAAAAGATGAAAACCTTTGAGAAAAAAGAGACAACTGGGAACTCACCAACATTGAGCAAGATACACAATCAACCATTGTGCTCATCAATCCCTAGCCCTCCATATCCTAAGCACTTTGAGATGCCTAGGTTAGAGAAGTTTAAAGGTGAAGAGGATGCATAAGAGCATGTCACAAATTTTATCAATGCCTATTTTCATCTTGAATACAATGACGCTCTCATGCTAAGAACATTCATAATGACATTTTTAGGAGCTGCCACTCAATGGTTCAACCAATTACCTAAGCATAACATAACCAACTTTGAACAACTAGTAAACACATTCTTGAAATGTTTCTCCTTTGGTGCTAAGAAGAAGGTGAACCTTTTAGACCTGGCTAACTTGAAATAGTATGATCATGAGCCAGTAATGGATTATGGTAATAGATGGAGAAAATTCATGGTAAAATTATCATTCTCCATTCCCACAGAAGAGTTCATTTGCATGTTCACAAAAATTTGTTCTAAACATATCTCCCTCTTGCTACAAATCCGATAGTACCCTTCATTTTAAGAAGCTCTGGTGCAGGCCAACTCATCGAAGAGATAAAAGTAGATGAGGGAACCATTAAGATTTGAAACAAAAAGGAGTGGAAAAATAATGGTAAGAATGAAAAGTATAAGCATAAGTAGGGCAACCCTGCTCCAGTAAATCAAGTAGTATTAGCTACACCCAAGTATGGGGGTGCACAAAAACCATAGAACTATCAAAAACATCCCCTGCCAGCCAACTATAACCAAAAGAACAATCAGGGAAGAAACTGAGAATGCAAGACACCTTGTTATTTTACGCCTCTAAAAAAATCAATGTAATCAATCTTTAATCAGTTGAGCGAGGCCAAGAGGATCAGATTTCTTGATATACCTCTTATAGATCCCAACCATCCTAAGCCAAAAGGATATAGGGAAGATATATTTTGCCCTTATCATAGGATACCGAGGCATGACATTGAGGCTTACATCGGGTTTAAGCACCAAGTGCAAAACATGATTGAGGCGGGAGAACTCAAAGTTGACAACCCACTGGCTCCCGATAATAGAGACATGGGCATATACAGAAACCCATTGCCCAATCATGAGGTCCCTCGAGAGCAAGATGCCCAAGTCAATCAGGTTTGAGCTGACATACCTACCTACGGATGCGTGGGGATGGTTGATATTATTAACATAGCAACAAGGACTAAGTGGTATGGTCAACCGCAACTGTGTACAACTACCATTAACATCCCAGCTACCCCTAGGTAAAGGTAATACAACCTTCCAGGTCCACCAACATGACCTATGGTGACTATTCGGAGTAGATTGGAGCAAAACCTACAGATGACCCCAGTTAAGTTATCCATCTATGAGATCATACAACAGTATCCAAAGCATAGGGAGACTCTAATGGAGATTTTAAGAACAATTGAGCTTCAACCACAAGATACGAATGCATTCACTCACTTTGTGGGACAAGTGCAAGAATACCAGGAACCTATAATATGCTTATGATCATGATATTAAGACAGTATCTATTGCCTTACCAGACCCTCCGCTAAAAATTGTAGCGGCCATCAAGACTTACCTTTCAAGAGGGTTTTTTTCAATACAGGTTCATCGATTAACATCATTATAAAAACTACAATAGAGCACCTCAAGATACCCAAGAGCAATATCATTCCAGGAGCTTACACATTGAGAGCTTTTAATGATGCTTTATGCAATACTGTTGGAATGATAGTCCTACCCATCAAGGTGGGGCACAAGACCATCCCCATGATGTGTCATGTATTGGAAGGAGCTATGAAATATAACATCCTCTTAGGGCACCCTTGGATAAGGGCCATGAAGTGTGTGCCTTTGATCTTTCACTAGTGTGTCAATTATGTGCACAAAAACAAAGTGTAGACACCTAAATCATGTCATGATTAGAGGAGATACTTACATAGACACACTCATAAGATCATAAGATATAATATTGGATTTTCCAAGAATCAACAGTGGTTTTCACCACTCATTTGGGGCCTTTTCAAGCCATTCAAGCTTGGCTACTCAAGCCAAGAGCAACCAAATTATAGTCGCTTAAGCCTAGAGTGGCCAGAACTTAGCCACTGTAGATGATAGCAACCAGATCTTAGCCATTGTAGACAACAATGGCTAAGCCATAAGAAGCGGTTTGCCAAAAAACATGCCCAATATCAGGTGGAAGTGGTAGTCTACATGCAATAAAGGTGAGCGAGAGTGACTTTGCATTCCTTTTCATGACCAGTTCACATGGGAGGTTTGAGTTTGCATTTAGACTTAAGTTAACTAACCTCCAAGCATAAACAAAGGACAAAAGCTTCTCATGATAACGACCAGTTCACATAGAAGACTCAAGTGGGCAGTTAGATTTTGGTTAACTAGCCTTCAAATATAGACAATGGACAAAATCTTCTCATGCTAACTTGCACTACGCATGAGAAATTCATTTATAGGGCTTGGACATAGACCTAGGATTTCACACTATAAAAGGTGCAAGTCTAAGAGCACCAAGAGATCCTGATCATATCCAGATATCTTGTATCTTTTATCATAAGAGATATATAGGAGATCATTTTAGAGAGAGAGACATCTTCTTAAGGAGAGCTTTTGAGACTTGGAGAGTTCTCTTTGAGATCACGTGTATGACAGAGCTTTGAAAAATTGAAGAGCATAACACCTACTATTTCAACATTAGATTATAGTCTTTGACCCATAGCTTTGGGGAAAATAGGGCAAGGCTTACTTTGGCAACCAATGTCTTGGATAGTGGCCCGTAGGCTTAGTTTAGATAGACATAGCATATTTTATTCTATTTACTTATATCATTAGCATAGATTTACATGATTTCATGGCATAGTTTTATCATATTTCCATTATATTATTTGATTATTAACAGCCTCATCCGGGAAGGTAATCTCGAACACCTAAATGTGTTTTGTTGTTTCATTGCTTGCAGGGCCATAGGTACATTGGATGAAGATTACAACATACGAGAGCAAAAGGGATCCCTCTAGGAAATAGACCTAGAGAAGGAGGCATTTGTAAGCCCTCATACATTTCCATGTGCGAAACTGAGAAGTTTTTATAAGCGCACCTCTTCACGGAAGGGGCACTCCTTGCCTATTTGTAATTTATAGTATCAAAATGGGTATCCCTAAGAGGGACAGACATATAATCAGGGTTCAATATAAATAAAGAGATCCATCTTTTTTTATTTCATGTTATATGCTTTTTCCTCTTGTATTTCCATTTTATATTTGGTATATTAAATAACATTGCAAGTAGGGTTTTTTTAAAAAGGGACTGGTGCATGCATTACCGGGGTCACTAAAGATGGTGATCACAGTGGGACGACCACTAATTTTTAATTTTTTTCAAAAATATAACTTAATTTTGTGTGCAGGTCTAGCCGCTTTGAGCTACAATGGCCAAAAACTAGCCGCTCTAAGCTACAACGTCCAGAAACTAGCTGCTCTGAGCTACAGCAGCCAAGAACCAGCTGCTCTGGTCAACAACGACTAGAACTAGAGTGCAACAGAGGTCAAAACATAGACTCTCTGACCTGGATCAAAGGTTGGTATAGCTTCCTTGATATTTTACAAATTTTTGTCCGCTTATGTGTGTTCAGAATAGAGAACTTAAAGCACATTTATGTTTGGAAATTGAAAGAATAAATAAGAAAGAATTAAGCATTTCGTATATCTTAGATCTTCTTTTAAATTTTCCACTAGGCATTGCTAGGAATAGTGGCTTATGCCTAAAAAGTTTGCCCTAGAATCCAACGTGCTAGACATTGTATGTTGTTTGCTTGCTTTTAAGGCCCTACTAGAGGTCATAGTTGCATGAGATAAAGTGCGCTCATACAAATCATAGTAGTTCATGCATATTTATGAATATTGAAATGTATTTTTGCACTTAGGCATATAGGAAAGACTCATTGCTACTATATGATGCACTTTATGTTACACAAGCTTAAAATTAACACCACACACACATATCATTTAAAAATTGGAGAGTTTTATTTCATCACCAACCTTCAATTTAGTCCAGTGACGTTGGAATTCATCTCCTTCCACTGGTTTACCCCCTAGAGATTCCTAGAAATAGATTGGGAAACTTACTTATAGTGACACTAAGTTACTTGTGTTCAAACTATCTCCCATTGTTGGAACAATTATTGGTTCAGAGTGGAAGAGCTAGGCGAACCCTCCATTGGGTCTTCAGCGGTGTACCCTATCTTCTTTTGAGAAAATCATGTTTGGCATGAGTGTACTTGATTATCACTAGGCTGAGTCTTCTCATTATTAATCCAAGAACAAAAGCAAAGAAATTGAAAGAACAACACATCAAAACACACCAAACAGTTTAGGGCACACTTAAATCGGTAATCAAGATAAACATTTATTTGGAATTGTGTGGTCATTCCTAATTTGAAACTCAAAGGATCAATTTGTAAAACAAAACGGCCAAAACAATAAGTGAACACCCTCGATCTGATATCGAGGGAGAGACAGAAGCAATTCATACACATAGGTAGAGTCATAGTAATGTTGAAAGACCTACCCACAAGGCCGTGAGATGTAGCTCCGCGAGCCTAAGGGGTGATAACTCAACTCTTGGGGGATATCCTCAAGAAATCCCAAGTAAGGAACCACATCATAGAACAAAGTCACATAAACAAAAAGAGGCTTCATAGCCATCCTCATCAAGGAGACATGAGGAGACCTCAAGGGCCTCCTCTAAACACATAGAAACATCTCAAAGATGTGAGGAATATTCAAGCGCTTCCTCCTCACATAGACATAAAGAAGGTTCTAAAACCCATTATTCACATAGGGATGATGAGACTACCACATCTCCATCCACATGGATAAAACATGTTACCACAAATCCCTCTTCATCAAGAAGGCAAACAAGAATTGCAACACCTCAAGACTCACAAGAAACATATGAAATAGGTCTACCCACTGAAGGGCAGGAAACTAGAGATACATCTAGTCATGGGAATCGTATAGAAGAAACCCTTCACACAAAATGAAATGTTCCCATAGACTATGACCTCATAGGATTAAATGGCACCCCATGGGACCAGCCATGGAAAACAAGACAATTAGACAGTTTGGATTGATTTCCTACTCAACCAACCCATATAACTGTAGCTACCCAAGAACTCTACATCTGGAAGCACATGAACTATGAATTATAAACATACCTCCTAACCTGGGGGTACCTCAGAGTGACCCCACATAATACACATGGAGTCTAATCATAGGGATACTCAATAGTACACTGAACAAGTCACATTAACTAGCAAGAGTACAAATACAGCAAAAAACCCCTCAAGGAATCTGTGAGTCAAAACAACAAGAACAAAGTCAGATAAACATGAGTCTTCTATGACATCACAAATTGACCAAATGAGGTGGTTAGAAAATTCATTACACAAAGAATGAGAGCTAGTGGAAGCTCTCAAAAAAGATAAACAAAGAGAAATACTCTTGAGCCAACATGAGCAGTGTTTAAGAGAGCAAGATGAGTGGCTAGCTCTTAACAATTTACAAACAAATATTGGTGACCACCAAAGAACAAGACACACTGACTCACCTAAGGAAATGCACACTAGACAAGATAGCCCACAATGAAACCCCCCACAAAATCATGAATGAAATCCAACTAATGGGGGGAGGGCAAACATAACAAACCAAGATCACAATCCTAAGTCCCCTCATAGGAGGGAGGAAAATGGAATAAATCAAATGGATAGAGAGTTACCTCCATTGCCAATACGAATAGGCTTACAAGAGGAGGAAATTCATGCATCAAAGGTATTTCAAGAGCTTGCTAAAAATATGAAAACCTTTGAGAAACAAAAGGTAGTTGGGAACTCACCAACATTGAGCAAGATACATAATCAACCATTGTGCCCATAAATCCCTAGCCCTCCATATCCTAAGCACTTTGAGATGCCTAGGTTAGAAAATTTTAAAGGTGAAGAGGATGCACAAGAGCATGCCACCAATTTTATCAATGCCTTTTTTCATCTTGAAGACAATGATGCTCTCATGCTAAGAACATTCATAATAACATTTTTAGGTGCTGCCACTCAATGGTTCAACCAACTACCTAAGCATAGCATAACCAATTTTGAACAACTAGTAAATGCATTCTTGAAGCATTTCTCCTTTGGTGCTAAGAGGAAGGTAAAACTTTTAGATCTGGCTAACTTGAAACAGTATGATGATGAACTAGTAATGGATTATGGGAATAGATGGAGAAAAATCATGGCAAAATTATCATTCTTCTTTCCCACAGAAGAGATCATTCGCATGTTTACGAAAAGTTGATCGAAATATATTTCCCTCCTACTGCAACTCCAATAGTATCCTTCATTTGAGGAAGCTTTGGCACAGACCAAGCTCATCGAAGAGATAAAATTATATGAGGGAACCATTAAGCTCCAAAATAAAAAGGAGTGGAACAAAAATGGTAAGAATGACAAGTACAAGTAGAAGCAGGGCAACCCTACTTTAGTCAATCAAGATGTATTGGCTACACCCAAGGATGGGGGTGCACAACAACCATAAAACTATCAAGTACATCTCTCGTCGGCCAACTATGACTAAAAGAACAATCAGGGAAGAAACCGAGAATGCAATCTGTCTTGTTATTTCATGCCTCTGATAGAATCAATGCAATTAATATTTAATCAATTGAGTGACACCAGGAGGATCATATTTCTTGATATACGTCTTATAGATACCAATCATCCTAAGCCAAAGGGATATAGGGAAGATCAATTTTGTCCTTATCATAGGATACCGAGGCATGACATTGAGGCTTGCATAGGGTTTAAGCATCAAGTGCAAAATATGATTGAGGCATGAGAACTCAACTTTGACAACCCACTAGCTCCCAATAACAAAGATGGGCATATACAAGAAACCCATTTCCCAATCATGAGGCTCGTCGAGAGTAAGGGGCCCAAGTCAATCAGGTTCAAGCTAACATACCTACCCACGGATGCATTGGGATGGTTGATATTGTTAACATAGCAGCAAGAACTAGGTGGTATGGTCAAACACAACTGCCTGCAGCTCCCATAAACATCCCAATCGATCCTAGGCAAAGAAAAGACAACCTTCTAGGTCCACCAACGAGACCTGTGGTAACTATTCAGAGTAGATTGGATCAAAACCTATAGATGAATCCAGCTAAGTTATACATCTATGGGCTCATAAAATAGTCCAAAAATCATAGGGAGACTCTAATGGAGACTTTAAGAACAACTGAGCTTCAACCGCAAGATGCAAATGCATTCACTCACTTTGTGGGACAAGTGCAAGAATGCTAGGAACCTGTAATCTGATTCTATGATCATGATATTAAGACAGTTTCTACTACCTTAGCAGACCCTTCGCTAAAAATTATAGTGGCCATCAATGACATACCTTTCAATAGGGTTTTGTTCTATACAGGTTCATCGATTAACATCATTACAACAACTATAATAGAGCGCCTCAAGATACCCAAGACCAATATCGTTCTAGGAGCTTACACATTGAGAGATTTTAATGATGCTTTATGTAATACTATGGGAATGATAGTCCTACCCATCAATATGGGGCACAATACCATCCCTGTGATGTGTCATGTCTTAGAAGGTGCTATGTAGAACAACATCCTCTTATGGCACCCTTTGATAAGGGCCATGAAGTGTGTGCCTTCGATCTTGCACCAGTGTGTCAAGTATGTGCACGAAAAAAAAGTCTATGTGGTTTTGGCCGATGAAGAGCCTTTTAAATATGTCAATCAAGTGGACATTATGGGAGAATTAATGATCCCTTCTAATCACCTATACATGGCACCTTCATCCCCAACCACAAAAGGGGATAACAAAGACAAAGGGGTAAGAAAAGACCCAGACACATAAACACCTCCTGGTGCACTCAAGATAGTCAATTCTTCTAAAGTACCATCAACGTTAAAACCAAAAGACAATCAGAAGCTAAAGGTGCCCTTATTTAAGGAAGAAATGCCCAAGGAAGTGTCAATTGTAGCCATTGCTGAAATTCCAAGTCCTATGGAAGAGGAAGATCTTCAAGATCAAGATGAAGATAGTGATTATCACCCTGCTTTGCTAGTATCATCCGTGGGGTCATCCATGTCACATGCATCAATACACTTGGAAAGTACAGGCATAGGGGATTACCTTGTGCAGAACATTACCTTTACACCTATCATTGAGTCTACACAGGACATAGGGAGGCCTAAACACTTGAGGCCGCTAGTAGGAACAATGGTTCCACTTTGGATCCCTCCCAACCAAACCAATTTTGTCTATGCAGCTTGGACTGCGCCCATAAGTCTTCAGATATAGAAGAGGATGGTGATGAATTATTCATAGTAAATGTTCATTACCTCTCTAATCCTTATTTTTCTCTAAGCTACTTTGAATGTTGTCATTGGTATGGCTATGGCCTTGGCGTAAATGAGCAAGGGCGCAGGAGGCCTTACAAGCCACTATATCAACTTCCTTCCAATAGATTTGGCTTAGGCTACTATAGCAGAGGTCGAGATGACTTGCTTGCAAGGAAATTGGAAATATTAAGCATAGGGTTGGGAGAAGACATCAATTTCTTTTCTTATCACCCCTTAAGAGTAGAAAATTTTAGAAATAGACAAGTCATGGTAAACATACCACCTCTAGAAACTTATCATCCAAACACATCAATTGATTCCACCCCAATAGGGTATAACTCATGGGATGAGCAGAATGGATATGAAGCAAGTTATGATGAAGTGCAACTTGGCTTAGCCTATTAAGGGCCTCACTATTTGCAAATATTCACATGGTCCATCCATGATGAGAGTGGAAATACATTAGATAAAAGTAACTATGAATCAGAAGACTCAACAGAAAGAGCTTACTTAGGCCTAAGCCATCAACCCATGACTTTGGGGCAAGAAATAAATGCAAATGGATTCTTCATAAGTGACGAATAATATGAAGATGAAACAAAGATGGCCTACTTGGTACCAAGACATGAGCACCTTGTTTTAGGGCCACATACCAATGCTAATGATTTTTGGATAAGTGATGATGACTTTGAGGATGAGATTGAGATGGCTTATATTGGACCTCACCACTTATAGCAAGTCAATGAGCTAGTAGAGAGAGAAGCAACACTCTATGCCATAGACCCTCATCTCCACCTACTGACCTAGATGCCATTCATCGGATGGTCAACCCCCCTCCACCTACATTCAGAGAGCAATTAGATCCCAATGATCCTATCATCCACCCTACTCATCGGCTAGATCTAGAAATTTCCATTCCTATAGAACCTCATCATGAGTATGGAAGGGAACCCCTGATACAAGATTGCACCCATGTGGTCCTAGAGATTTCATCCCATCCATCAACATGATCTCCATTGATTTGACCACTCCACTTCATAATCCAACAAATCCTACCAAATCATTGCATATTGATGTAGAGGCTATTGATTGGGATCATGCTAGTTCACCCATAGGGCTAGAAGACCTCTTCCCCAATGAAGAGATGTTACAACCATTCCATTTTACATCAGGTTGTGTGTATGACATCTTCCATGTTGGTTTGGAACCTGAGTCAGTAGGTCTTGTGAATCCTGCCAATGAAATTCATTTGATACCCTTGCCTCATCAGCTAGAGGATGGGTCACATATGGCTATAGAAGCAACTTTCAAGGTGGAAATTAGTGATGATCCTACAAAACCAGGGAAAGTCAAGTTCAAACAAAGTCTATCTCCATAGGAACAAGCCATCTTGATTCCTCTCCTCAAGGAGAGGCCAAATATTTTTGCTTGGACTTACAAAGACATACCAGGGATAGATCCAAAGTTAGTCATTCATAACCTTTCATTGGATCCCATCAAGAAGCCGATCAAGTAAAAACTAAGGAAAATGCATCCAACCATCTCTTTGATGGTGAATAACGAGTTGCAAAAACTACTAGATGCAGTATTCATTGTTTTTGTCAACTACCATGAGTGGGTTTCAAACATGGTACCCATAGGGAAACCTGATGTAAGAGTCCGTATCTGCACGGATTTCATAGATTTTAATAGGGCAACACCAAAGGATTCATTCCCATTGCCAAACATTGATGCTCTTGTGGATGCAACCAAAGGTCATGAAATGCTCTCCTTAATGGATCGTTTTTCATGATACAACAAAATCTGTATTAAGCCCAAAGATCAACATAAAATTGCTTTCATTACTCCATGGGGAACATTCTATTACAAAGTGATGCCATTCGGTCTCAAAAATTCTAGTGCCACATATCAATAGGCCATGACATACATATTCAATTACTATATGCATAAGATCTTGGAATATTACATGTATGACTTACTAGCCAAGTCCCTATTGCGGCAAGAGCATGTCGAAGTTCTTAGACAAGTCTTTGATTGCCTCATAGAACACAATATCTGATTAAATCCTAAGAAGTGCATATTTTGCATAACTTATGACAAGCTTTTGGGATTCATCGTATCCAAGAGAGGCATCAAAGTAGATCCTACAAAGGTAAAGGCTATACTGAAAATGGCTGCCCCTACCAACATTAGGGAGTTGAGGAGCCTACAAGGCAAGATAACATCCATCAAAATATTCATCATGCAATTATCAAACAAATGCAGACCTATGAATAGGTTGCTACACAAGGAAGTCCCCTTTCATTGGGATGAAGAATTCCATCAAGCCTTTGTAGAGATCAAAACTTATCTGGCAACATCACCAGTATTGGCTCCACCAAGGCCAGATATAACATTTTTACTAGATATGTTAGCCCAAAAGAAAGCACAAGACAAAGAGCAAGCCATATATTACATTAGTCATGCCTTGGTGATCTATGAGCTAGGACATGTGTATGTCAAAAATTTGTGTTTATTAGTGGTCTTTGCAACTCAAAATTTGTGACACTACATGTTGAGCCATACGACCTATGTCATATCAAAACAAAATCCTTTGCAATACATGATGAGAAATACATATCACAATACACGTACCGCAAAGTGGATCATGCTATTGATAGAATTTGATCTAGAGTTCATAATCCAAAATTCCATCAAGGGATAAGTCATAGTAGATCAATTAGCAGAGGTGCCTCTTTAGGATAACAAGCCTCTCACCATAGAATTGTCTGATGATGCGGTCTTTGCACTATCAGATCTGCCATAACTCGAAGAACCTAAGAAATAAAAATACATGTCATTGTTCTTTGACAGTTTGAACTGTGAACAAGGAGGCAGAGCAGGGATTGTCTTTATCATAGTGCAGGGTGCTCCATTGCCCTTATCATTTAAACTAGAATTCCCGTGCACAAACAACAATATAGAATATGAAGCATTGATCCTGGGACTCCAAACAACCATAGCAATGGGTATTAAAATATTGAATATCTTTGGTGACTCCTTTCTCATAGTAAACCAGGTCAAAGGACTCTTCCAATGCAAGTGCCCACTCCTGAATACTTATAAGGAACTTGTTGAAAATTACTTAGCTCGGCTAGAATGGTATGACATTGAGGTAATCCCTCATATGTCGAATAGATTTGCAGACACCATGGCCTCTTTGGGATCCTTAATCCATCAAAATATATCTATTGATTTTACAACCATTCATGTAAAAGTGCTTTTGTACTCAACAATATATCGTGAGGCTTTTGAAAATCAATAATCAATCAACATGATCAACATCAAACCGAATCAGGATTGGTCCTTCGAAGCCAGAGGTTTCTTGCAAACAACACCTTGGGGGTCGTTGATCTCCCAAGGAGGTGCAACCATATACCATAGATTTGTTCCTCAATCCATGTTCACTACCTCAAAAATGTAGGAAGAGCAAGTTGTCTATTATATAGAAGTTGTGGCCTATCAGGATTGGCTTTCCCAACTATGGAACTTCCTAAAGCTTGGAATAATGCCTCAAGGTTTTTCACATACTGAAAGGTGAACATTCAAATAGAGAGAAAAAAGATACATTTTTCTATGAGAAATCCTCTATAGATGAGGATATGATGGAGTATTTCTCCGTTGTCTTGAGCCCCAGGAAGCATCTTGGGCAATTTCACAAACTCACAATGGAACATGTGGAGGCCATTTTAGTGGCATGACCATAGTTAAGCGCATATTGAGAATGGGTTACTATTGACCCACAATGGAAAAGGACTTCTGCTAGTATATCAAGAAATGTAGTAAGTGCCAGCATCATGCAAACCTAACGCACTTACCATCGCAAGCTTTGTAGCCCATCTAGGTAGCATGGCCATTCTCGTAATGGGGACTAGATTTGATTGGGAAGATATCACCCCCATCCTTAGGCTGACATACATTCATCATAACAATCATAGAATACTTCACTAAATGGGTAGAATCAATCCCTTTAACATCAAAAAATGGACCAAGGATTGCGGATTTTATACTCCACAATATCAATAGTCATTTTGGGGTATCTTCTAAGGTAATATCAAATAATGGGCCATATTTTAAGAACAAAAATATGTGGGCTTTAATGAAAAAATACCATATTCAACATAGTTTTTCAATGCCTTATTATCCTGTTGGTCCAAAATCTGCCACAGGAAAGGATTTTACAAGTGCACCCTAGACCTGGCCAACATTGAAAGGCTGGAAGCAAGAAATGGCTTCCAGACCAATCTCCAGAGTGGGCTGGTTCCCTTTACTACTCTAAACTTGGTTTAAGATAAGGGTTGCGGGAAAGAAATTGAAAAGTTGCAGAAAGGAATGGGAAATATGGCCGCAGGCCGAAGTTATGGGATCAAAAAATAACAGCAGGAAATTTAAAGTGCAGCAACAACAAGCAATAAAAGTTATCAACCTAACTTCCGCACGATGCATACAGAAAAACCCTCCAAAATCACATTCCAGGAATTTATACTCTTACGACAATATTCAAATCCAGTATGTAGAATTTAAATGTAACAGCCATGAAGACATACAAATACTATTAGAAATGCAATAGGAACAGAAAGGAAATCACCAATGCAACCGCTTGAAAAATTAGAAGCCAATCCTTTATTCCTGCAAATGCACTTCAGTTTCTAGCAGAGAACTTTTTCCAACCACACTTTCAAATGAAGCTTACATTGGTTTTTATAGAGGGCCGTCCTCTTTGCAGCATTAAACATTTGAAACCGACTTCCTTGTGATCTACAATTATGCATTGAAAATTATGCACACGATCCCCTTAATTGTAGCCTTGGAGACCCACAAAATTGAATGCAATTTACATGTCAGCTTCGAAGAACCACCTTCATTAAATTTGTTTTTTTAAACATGTGCATGAAAAACCGTTAAACCGATCCACGACCAACGAGTTTCGAACCAAGAAAATATTTAATTTTGGTGGCCTGGGTGCTCTTCGACCTTGACCGCATTGAAAATCCGCAAAGCATTTAATTCGGGGCAGCATTTAATCTTCGAAAATCGGAAAAACCTCCTCGGGACTCACAAAACTGCTTTGGGCCAATAATTTAAGCATTAATAATTAATAATAACAATAAATGTGGCAAAAATGCCAACATTCTTGGTGGCTCGCGGGGTATACAGCTCGCTGTATGCAAGAATCCAGGCCTGAATCCATTGGGCTCAGAGTCAAGAAAACTTAAAGTCAGCTGCTGTGGTACATCTCAGTGAACTGCTGCAATAGAAACTTTTGCTGAATGATTGAAAGTTAAAGAAATCTACATTTGGCTGAACTGAACATGGAATGGAAATGAATGGAATGAAATCCCACGGATGCGCAGGTGGTGAAATGCAAATGGAATGGTAATATCATGAAATGGATGAAATGAGAAAAAATAATGCGGTAGTCAGTAACAGAATGCTGCTGTACTACCGGCTGCAATGGATATGGAATGAAAGTAAATGAACTAATGGAATGGAAATGGAAATATGAAGGCTGTGGAATGAGAATGAACTAAACTGTAAATAAATGCGTAAAATAACAGAACTTAGAAGAAAGGGATAAGAAGGAACGGGAATAATAGGAATGGGGAAAAGAAACAACAGTCGTGGCTTTGTTTTTTTTTTTTTTACTACAGAAGAAAAAGAAGAAGGAGGAAGATGAAGAAGGGAAAGGAAAGAAAAAGGGAAGGGAAAGGAAGAATTTTCTAGAAAGCCACCAACTGCTGGGAGGAGAAAAACAAAGGAAAAACAAGCATCTACGGCTCGTAGGCAACAAGAGCCGAGATGAATAAATAAAAACAATACCTTTTTTTTTTTTTTTTCTAATCTTTCTATTTTTTTTTTTTTTTTTAAATATTATATACAATAGTTCACGACATGATTGGCATGTCGCCACCAGACACCTAGTCTCAGAGGGTTATCCGGTAAATCTGCAATGTCCTGACCAGATCTGATCATACTTAAGTCGGTCCTTGAAATTGGGCTGGCTTCTTCCTGAAGTTCTCCATGTTTCAGACACTGGCAAGTTATCATGCTGTATACCAGTACCGACACAACTTACAAATAATGCATAAAATAAACCCCACCATCTTGAAGAGTGCTCTGATTGTGAACTGAGAACAGGTTCCTCCAACTTCTGGATCCGATCACAGAAATTGTCCAGCAACAGTCCTTTCTTCAGGATCTCTGCAGACTCTACCTGTTGATCTGACATATTTAACAGGTTCTGACTAAATGCTTGTATGTCGTGCCCTGGGATACAAACAGGGTGCAAATATGTGACCTCCTTGTGCTCAGGTTCTGCCACTTGAATCTCTTCTTCTTCTTCGCTTATATCCTCTGGATCCATCTCCTTATGAAAACTACAAGCAACCATATTGTTCATTGCCAGGAAAGTTCTTGCATATTCCAATCCTTGGCTTTGGATGAGATCTGTCCCTTGAGCTCCACACAACTGCATCTTAGGTTTCTGCTCAGTATAAGGGATCTGGCATGAAAAATACTACACGGGATAGACAGGAGCAGCAACTACTAGAGAAAGTGATGGAGTTTCTCCCCACGGTAATTTTTTTGATAAGAGCAAAAGTTGTTCCGCTCGCACTGCTTCTTCAAAGATTTGCGGGAACCTTCGTTCACCTGATTGCAGCAAGAGGAGGCCTATGTCAGAATGGAAAGCTCGAACATAGAAGAGGTGGGCTTGGGTGGGTGTCGGTCGGATCTTCTCTGGAATTCTCTTCCAGCTTCTGCTGAATCGGACATTGAAGTCCATGATGCTCTCTAGAGGTGCTCGCTTGATGTACATTAAAAACTGATAGAGATCCAAAGAACTGTAAAAGGGATCTTCGTCAAATATTTTGATTAGTGCTCCCGCTAGATCATCCCATGAGCTAATGCTTTGACGTTTGAGAAATCTGTACCACTGCAATGCTCTTCCTTCCAAAGACTGAGCCAGAAGTCGGATCATGACATCTTCGTGTTCTATGACATGGATCATGGACAGAGTAGCAATGTCTTCAACATGTGCCAGAGCCATGCCTTTGGTACCATCATATTTTGCCAGGTTCTTCAGGGCACCTTTGTGAATTTCATGCTGAACTTGGAGATTCAGAGGGCCAGGATCATCCCATCTAGGAAAAACCCTCGCCTTTGTGGCAGTGGTCTGCGGAATCATGGCCATCACCATTAAGTCAGAGTCGCCAGATGAACATTCTTTGAATTTAAAAAAAAATAGGCGTCCACAAACAGATCTTCAACTCAGCAAAGTCGCCAAATGAACTTACAAATCTCCGTTGTGAGGCCAAGATAGCTCATCAAATCTTGAGACCTCCGGGTGTTAAAACAAATGTGGATTTTTGTGAGACAGAAGAAGTCTGTCCCACCGAGCGTGCCAAAAATTGTTGGTCCAAAATCTGCCACAGGAAAGGATTTTACAAGTGCACCCTAGACCTGGCCAACATTGAAAGGCTGGAAGCAAGAAATGGCTTCCAGACCAATCTCCAGAGTGGGCTGGTTCCCTTTACTACTCTAAACTTGGTTTAAGATAAGGGTTGTCGGAAAGAAATTGAAAAGTTGCAGAAAGGAATGGGAAATATTGCCGCAGGCCGAAGTTATGGGATCGAAAAATAATAGCAAGAAATTTAAAGTGCAGTAATAGCAAGCAATAAAAGTTATCAACCTAACTTCCGCACGATGCATACAGAAAAACCCTCCAAAATCACATTCCAGGAATTTATACTCTTACGACAATATTCAAATCCAGTATGTAGAATTTAAATGTAACAGCCATGAAGACATACAACTACTATTAGAAATGCAACGAGAACAGAAAGGAAATCACCAATGCAAACGCTTGAAAAATTAGAAGCCAATCCTTTATTCCCGCAAATGCACTTCAGTTTCTAGCAGAGAAATTTTTCCAACCACACTTTCAAATGAAGCTTACATTGGTTTTTATAGAGGGCCGTCCTCTTTGCAGCATTAAACATTTGAAATCGACTTCCTTGTGATCTACAATTATGCATTGGAAATTATGCACACGATCCCCTTAATTGCAGCCTTGGAGACCCACAAAATTGAATGCAATTTACATGTCAGCTTCGAAGAACCACCTTCATTAAATTTGTTTTTTTAAACATGTGCATGAAAAACCGTTAAACTGATCCACGACCAGCAGTTTCGAACCAAGAAAATCTTTAATTTTGGTGGCCTGGGTGCTCTTCGACCTTGACCGCATTGAAAATCCGCAAAGCATTTAATTCGGGGCAGCATTTAATCTTCGAAAATCGGAAAAACCTCCTCGGGACTCACAAAACTGCTTTGGGCAAATAATTTAAGCATTAATAATTAATAATAACAATAAATGTGGCAAAAATGCCAACATATCCATAAGTAGACAGGTAAGCAAAAGCCTCAAACAAAACAATAGTCTCCATTTTGAGGAATACAGTGCAAGAAAATCAAAAGTATTGGCACATATAGGACTAGTATACGGACACCCACTAGGGAAAAATTGTTTTCACTAGTATATGGCATTGAGGCCATCATGCCTCTAGAGTTAGAAATCCTGACTCTAAGCATAGCATTAAAGGACATCATAGATGATGAAGCAGCACAACAAGGCCGCCTTGATCAGTTGATGCTTCTTGATGAACGTCGAGTCAATGCTTTAGAGCATCTCCATGTTTACCAAGATCGCCTTGCACGAGCTTACAATATTAAAGTCCACCTAAGGGAATTCAAGGTTGGATATCTAGTGCTCAAAGAAAACCAGTAGAATTCAAATCTACTGCCACATCTGCGAGATAAGTTCACGGTAAACTAGATAGGTCCATACATGATTTCAAAGAGAGCTGGACCTAGAGCATATCGCCTTATATCATTAGATGGTGTTGAAGAGTCTGAACCTCTCAACATCATTCACTTAAAGGTATTTTACACATTAAACACAAAAACATTCAAATATTTCATAAAACACAAAAACATTCAAATATTTCATAAAATTCAAAAACATTCAAATATGTCATAAAATTCAAAAACATTCAAATACACATAAAACACAAAAACATTCAAATATGTCATAAAACACAAAAACATTCAAAAAATTCAAAAATACAAACAAATCATAAAAACATAAAATTCAAAAATTCAAATAAAAAAGCTCCAAGGGTAATTCATGTCGCTTGGTCAAACATCAATCAAAAGGCTCCAAGGGTAATTCAAGCCACTTGGTCAAAAATCAATTCAAAAGCTCCAAGGGTAATTCATACTGCTTGGTCAAACATCAATCAAAAGGCTCCAAGGGTAATTCAAGCCACTTGGTCAAAAATCAATTCAAAAGCTCCAAGGGTAATTCAAACCGCTTGGTCAAAATCAATTCAAAAAGGCTCCAAGGGTAACTCAAACCGCTTGGTCAAATCCCATCAAATCAAAATCTCCAAGGGTAATTCAAACCACTTGGTCAAAATCAATAACAAAAGCCCCAAAGGCATAATAAGCCCTTTGGTCAAATTAATCAAAAAATACAAAAACAACATAAAATCAAAAATACAAAAACAATTGCACTTCACATTTTGCATCCACATCATTGCATTGCATTTTCACATACATTACAATTGTATATGTCATGAGAGTCTTAAAAGTGATACCACAGTTCATTGCACAAGTCAATCATATCCATACCTCCACCCACATGTGTGTAATTGTATTTTTTAACACAACCATTATTTGTTGTTATGCATAATATAATAAGGCTTTTGGTTAGACAACCACACCTAGTGATCTTATCAACTTTTAAGGAAAAAAACTTTGATTAGTAGAAGGTAATGCCTAGCTGTGATAAATCCTTGGATATTCAAGATCATGTCACTAATTGAAACACTTAAATCCTAGCTGGTACAAGGAAAAGATGAAAGCTGCAAAGCGGTCTAGGTTACCTTAAGCAAAAAGAATTATCCTTGCTTATCCCCCTGTGCAACTGGTTTAAATGTGCTGAGAACTAGCAAAAGGACAAGCTTTACCCTATCCAAATCCCTTTCTTAAATCAAAATAAGAAAATTCCCAAAGAAAATTACACATTCAAAAGGCCAAGCATACAATCCATATTTCAAAGTAATAATCCAATACACAAAGCATAAATTCAAAAATTACAAAAAAATCAAGCTCAAAAAAATCAATCAAAATAAACAGTGATTTTCATCACTATGTATGAGCAAAATAAACAGTGATTATCATCACTACAAAAAAATCCCCGCTCAAAGAAAAAAATAAAATTAAAATAAACAGTGATTTTCATCACTACATATGAGCAAAAATACAAAGCCAAAAAGAAGGGAATGAAGCTTGAATCCTTGGAATTCTCAGCATTATATAAAACTGGAAGGAGAAATCTTTATGCATGATGATATGTCTACCACAACTGCTTCATGCATTTGTGTAGACCAATATTTGAATGTAGATGAGCTAGCTTAGGTAACCAAATATTGCTTAGTGGTATAGTCCAACTAAGTCCAACATAAGGATGATATGAAAACTTAAGGATCCCTGATCTTAGCAATGGGCTGAAAGAATCCTGCCTGAAATCAGAGGAAATTCTTGAGCTATACCTCAAAATATAAAAATCACATGCACACACAGAGATCATGAAAAATCAGGTCCATGGTAAAAGCCTTACTTTTCAAAAGTCTGAGTGGTAAGTAGACAACTGTTGATAGGAGAATTAGAGGGTTTGAATCTCCAAAAATTCCCAAAAAACAATTTTACATAGCAAAAAATAAATACATCATTCACACCATCACTTTTATGTATAATATTCTATAAACTAGGGGGTATCAAAATAGTAGGGCATATACCACATATATATTAGAAATAGTATATAGACAACCACTGAGTACTTTATATCTTTTAATTTATAGAAACTTATTAAGAAAATACATCACACACCATTACATATCATATATGAATAATTAATCAATTCTTATGATATGAGTGATTATTTAAATTCATGATTATTTTTTTACTTTCTATAGTATCACCCATTAATATTGTCAATGTCATGTGCATTTCGTATGTTTGAAGTTATTAGAGAATACAGGTTAATTTATACCATTCCATCACATAAGTTCGATACATATAAATAAAGCAAAAATTAAACATACATTTAACAATAACATTTGCATCCACAAAAACAAGTCATTAATCATCCATAAACCACATCATAAAACACATAGGTAATATCCATTTGCATACCAAATCATAAATTCATCATTCATCATCAAAATACATCGCATCATATCATAAAATCATGAAAACATCTACACATCCATCTAAGCATATTCAAATGTCATCTATCAACTAGCATATTCATCAAATCATCATAATATCATCATCGCATCATATCATAAAATAAAATAATAACAAAAACATAAGAAATAAAAAATACACATAATGAATCATAAAAAGCAAATCTATCATAAAATTATGTGTGTCAAGTCCAATGGATATACAAAAATTCCCGTCGGCTAAAGTCATGTAGGTCAGTCGACCTCAAAAATAGATCAAGGACCAAGTAGAGCATCAATCAAATGTCGGGCCTAATCCCCCTTCACCATCTCCTCTAGTGCCACCTCCCCCTATGGTGGTGTCACGAGTTGACTCTATCTGAGTCCGGGTCCGCTGGCTAGGATGGGTGAAATACCACCTCGAGGTAGAGCACCTACTAACTTGCAAACCATCTGCACCTTTTGGATCCTTAGGGACAATCCTATGCCTCCTGAGATGCATCTGAAGGATGGTGACATGATCCATAAGTCCTCGGATCCGCTCCTCATGCTCATCCAACAAGGACTAAAGTCATCCCACATTTTCCCCTGATCCTACCACTGGAACATCCTATGGTTAGAAGGAGGGACAACAAACTACATCCTGACATCACCACCCCCAATAGTAACCTGTAGAGCCTGTATTTGTGTTGAGAGCTACTCAATGGTAGCATCTCGTTGTTGTACATGGATCTTAGTGGCTTGGATCTCAACCTCGACCTCATGCAACTATGCTCTCACAAGAGAGTCTCTCTCCTTGGGATCTAACTCCTCCTCCTCAAGAACATCAAGATTCTCTACTACCACCTGCTTTGCCGGTTGGCCCCATACCTCAGTCCTGGCTTGAACCCTATGTCCTGTCAGATCTATGCCATCACACCTACCATCATCCTTGTGCCCTAGGCTACCAATGCCATGCCACATTAGATCACCCCACCACTAAGAGTAGGCATTTGTAACTCCCACAGCCACTGTAGGATCTATGACTGGGGTGTCCTCCTTATCTGCAAGCTCTGTGATTTATCATGGAGGTAGGTCCTTCTCTACTGTGAGGTGCCTGTACAAGAATGGTATCAAGGGTACATCCTGCTGCAATTCATACTAACAAAGAACCTAATAGTAAAATAAATACTCCTGGATGGCAATCTTATGGCCAACAAGCCATCGCTCATGTCATGTCCTGGTAGTAAAGCTAGCTAGATCATCCAAAGTAGGACACTTATAGTATGGCTACCACACGACATCTTCGACAAACAGTTTGGTGAAAGCATTAGTATAGTGGGATAACTCCCCTACAAAAGTATGGATCTTACGCTCCTCATGCTCTCAAGCCCATCTAGTAGCATAGCACTATGTCCAAGCCTCAATAGCTATAATATCGGTTGGGAGCCCCTTAGGGTGATCTACCTTAATGTGCTCCCATCCCCAAACCTGTAGGAGTAAGCTATAGGTAATGTTGACACGTCCCCATAGATGGATGTGGTACAACTCATCATAGCACTGAGCTAATAGCGATCTACCCCATGCATAGATGATAAGATCCTCACTATCTGGTAGGTCCTGCACCATCACCAAGAGGTTCCAAGGGAACCTCAAACCTGAGCAGTATGGGCTAAGAACATTACTAATAACCATCAGCACCATGGCATGCCTTGCTGTTAAAACATGAGAATCATACCAAGCCTTCATAGATACTCCCCTAGACCTAGTCTCCTAGAGGACCTATGTAGAGTGTGCTCTAAAAACCTGAGCATAGATGGCCACCTGATCATTAGTGGCTGACGAAACAATGGGCACCCCATCGAATGGGATTCGAAAGATCCTGTAAAAATCCTTCGGCATGATAGTCATCTCACTAGGTGGAAGGTGGAAGGTGTTGGTCTACAGGTCCCAATGATGGGCTAAGACCGTAAGATAATCCTGGTCGGCCATAATATGGGGTAACCTGATGACGTACTGTAGCCCACAAGCCTTAAACCACTCCCAATTAGTGTCATAAAATCTAGGAAGCAAGTCAAGTAGGAGCTTTGGGTCCCGAGCCCAAGCAATGAGGATCTAAACAAAGCAAAAGAAAGATAAAATATAACTACAGTGTATCTAAGGCATGATTCACAATAAACATGAAACCACTGCAAAATAGTACGAGTTACTCTAAATCTAAGCAAAAGAAGAATAAATTGCACCTAATAAAGCAAAGCAAAAATTCAAAAGTCAAAAAAATCATAAAAATCAACACACAAAATGCAAAAATATAAGACTTAATCTTTAGCCACTATTGCCTATAGCGGTCGAAACTTGGCCACTGGAGGTAGCAGTGGCCAAGGCCCAATGATAAAAATTTTTACTGTTGGGATTCATGCTTGGCTGCTATGAGCGACAGCAGCTTAGAGTCAGCCACTCTAAGCGATAGCATCCAAGGTATGGCACGACAAACCCATGAATCCTTGGCCAAAAAATCAAAAGAAATTACAAATTTAACAAAATAACTTAAACAAAATAACAGAGGGAGGGAAAAACAAGAAAATGGAAAGCAAATCCCCTACCCAAGCATCAAAAATAGGCTAAATTCAAAATGCCCAAAATTGCGACAGTAGGTGAATAATGAAAAAAAGTTGAAGCCACTGACAGATAGAAAAATTGGGGACTAATCCATTGTAGCAAAAGGGAACCTAAGCCTAATTACGGAGTTTGTTCATTGCCATTAGGTTTAGTGAAGTTTGTTTTGCTCATTACTTAGTGAAGTTTAATTTTACTTAGACAAATAAAAGAGAGCTAGGGTTTTGAAGAGAAATACCCAAGAATCTCCAGCTCCTCCAGCAGCTAATGTCTCACCCTGTGCAGCCATGTCCTCAGCACCAACAAGTTTCGAAGTTGCAATCATTGTCGCTGCATCAGAGTTCTGAAAACAAAATCTTCAATAGTAAAAATGATAGGTCAAACCCTTGAATTACAAATTTTATATTTCCTTAATTATGCCTTGGCCACTGTTGACGTTAGCAACCCGAGCTTCTTGGCCACTCAAGGTGATAGTGGCCATAGTCAGGAACTTAGAGGCCGCTAGACCTAACAACGACTAGGCCCACAAATCAAAGTAAACCAGTTCCTTCCCTAAGGGAATAACAAAACAATAAATAAACACACTTTGGTGGTTTAAGAACATTAGAATGTTCAAAATAATAAAAAAATCACATAAAATCACAATCTCAAGTAGGCCTCATATCCAATTGCCTACTCTATCCACTCGACGATTGTAGCAACCTGCACTCCATGTATTTCGATGAAATGAGTAGGCAACCATAAGGCCACTTGGGGTAAAAGCAACTCATTTTGGAATTATGATATGTCATCCTTCAAACTCGAAGAAGATCAAGATGGTCAGATTGCTCCATGAGTTCGAATGGGTCATTTTCATTCGCCTATGACATCAAAAATATTAAGTCAAAGTGATACAATTTAGTCATGAATAGAATCACTCATCCTAACTCCCTGAGAAGGCTATTGATAGCCGGATCGCTCCTTGGGATAGGGATGGATGATTATCATAAATAATTGGAATCACACTTGGATGTGGGATTGCCCATTAAAATGATAAAATGCTAGAAAGGAACCAGATTAGTCATATTGGTCAAGTGACTTGTCACTTCAATCATTGTCATTTCTTCACCAATTCATTGTGTGAAGAGGTAGTTCAAAACTTCAACTTAATCATAATAAAAATCAACAAAAGATCACTCGATCATAGCAAAATCATGTTCATCCTACAAATCATTGCATACAACAATCACAAATTTCCCTTGTTTGCTAGGAACGTAAGCAGACATGACATCTTCAATTGTAGCTCTCCTACCAGTCATAAATGTTGTAGTAGCTGAAGCTACCCGATTGAGTTTGAGGAACGAGTGCAGTTTAACATGCAAAAGCCATTGAGCTAAGTCCTCTGAAAATTGATGCAATGATTCAAGGGATGTGCACCATCTTGCATGATTATGCCATCCGACATTGATTAGACCATTGATCACCATACACCCTACAAGCAGATCAGTCTACGTTTTTGCTCAGCGTTGTGTTTTCCACACAACACGTCACAAAAATGGGCATCTATAGACACCTAAATTGTTTCATGCTTAGGGGAACTACTTGAATAGACACACTCATAAGATCATAAGACATAATATTGGACTTTACAAGCATCAAAAATGGTTTTCACCACTCATTTGGGACCTTTTGAAGCCATTCAAGCTTGGCCGCTCAAGCCAAGAGCGACCAAATTCTAGTCGCTTAAGCCTAGACCGGCCAAACCTTAGCCGCTATAGATGATAATGGCCAAATCTTAGATGTTGTATATGATAGCGGCTAAGCCATAAGAAGTGGTTTTTCGACAAACAGGCCCAATCTCGGGCAAAAGTGGCAGTCTGCATGCAATAAAGGTGAGCGGGAGTGACTTTTCATTCCTTTTCATGACCAGTTCACATGGGAGGTTTGAGTTTGCATTTAGACTTAATTTAACTGACCTCCAAGCATAAGCAAAGGAAAAAAGCTTCTCATGATAATGACCATTTCATATAGAAGACTCAAGTGGGCAGTTAGATTTTAGTTAACTAGCCTTCAAATATAGACAATGGACAAAAGCTTATCATGCTAACTTGCACTACACATGAGAAATTCATTTCTAGGGCTTGGACATAGACCTAGGGTTTCACACTATAAAAGGTGCAAGCCTAAGAGCACCAAGACATCCTGATCATATCCAGAGATCTTGTATCTTTTATCATAAGAGATATACAGGAGATCATTTTAGAGAGAGAGACATCTTCTTGAGGAGAGCTTTCAAGACTTGGAGAGTTCTCTTTGAGATCACATGTACGGTGGAGCTTTGACGAATTAAAGAGCATAACACCTACTATTTTAACATCATATTATAGTCTTTGACCCATAGCTTTGGGGAAAAGAGGGTAAGTTTTACTTTAGCGGCTGCTGTCTTGGACAGTGGCCCACAGGCTTAGTTTAGATAGACATAGCATATTTTATTCTGTTTTCTTATATCATTAGCATAGATTTACATGATTTCATGGCATAGTTTTATCATATTTTTGTTACATTATTTTATTATTAAAAACATCATCCAAGGAGGAAATATCGGATACCTAAATGTTTGTTGTTGTTTCATTGCTTGCAGGGCCACAGGTATATTGGACGAATATTACAACATACAAGAGAAAAATAGATCCTTCTAGGAAATATACCTGGAGAAGGAGGCATCTGTAATCCCTCATACATTTTCATGTGTGGAACCGGGAAGCTTTTATAAGCACACCACCTCTTCGTGGAAGGGGCACTCCTTGCCTATTTGTAATTTATAGTATCAAAATGGGTATCCCTAAGAGGTACCAACATGTAACTGGGGTTCAATATCAATAAAGAGATCCTTATTTTGTTATTTTATTTTATATGATTTTTCCTCGTCTTTCCATTTTATCATTGGTATTTTAAATAGCATTGCAAGTAGGATTTTTTAAAAAAAGGTACCGATGCGTGCGTTTCCAGGGTCGCTACACAAAGTCTATGTGGTTCTGGCTGATGAAGAGCCTTTTAAATACATCAATCAGGTGGACATTCTGAGAGAATTCATAATCCTTTCTATGCACCTATATGTGGCACCTTCATATCCAACTACACAAGTGGATAACAAAGACAAAGGGGTAAGAAAAGACCCATGCACATCAACACCTCCTGGTGCACTCAAAATAGTCAAAGCTTCTAAAGTACCATCAACATCAAAACCAAAATACAATCAGAATCTAAAGGAGTCCTTAGTTTAAGAAGAAATACCCAAAGAAGTGCCAACTATAGCCATCGCTGAAATACCAAGTCCTATGGAAGAGGAAGATCCTCAAGATCAAGTTGAAGATAGTGGTTATCACCCTACTTCACCAGTATCATTCATGGGGTCATCCACATTGCATGCATCAATACACTTTGCAAGTATAGGCATAGGGGAGTAACTTGTGTAGAACATTACATTTACACCTATCATTGATTCTGCACAAGACATAGGGAGGCCTAAAGACTTGAGGTCACTAGTAGGAACAGTGGTTCCACTTATAATACCTCCCAACCAAACCAATTTTGTCTATGACGGCCTGGACTATGCTCATAAGTCTTCAGATATAGAAGAGGATGGTGACGAATTATTCATAATCAATTTTTGTTACCTCTCTAATCCCAAGTTTTCTCTAAGCTACTTTAAGTGTTGCCATTGGCATGGCTATGGCCTTGCAATATACGAGTAGGGGCATAGGTGGCCATATGAGCCACTATATCAGCTTCCCTTCGATATATTTGGCTTAGGTTATTATAGCGGAGGTCGAGATGACTCTCTTGCAGTAGCATTGGAAAGATTAAGCATAGGATTGGGAGAAGACATTGATTTCATTCCTTATCACCCATTAAGAATAGCAAATTTTAGCAATAGACAAGTGTCCATGATAAATATACTGCCTCCAGAAACTTATCATCCAAACACCTCAATTGATTCCACCCCAATAGGGTATAACTCGTGGGATGAGGAGAATGGATATGAGGCAAGTGATGATGAGGTGCAACCTAGCTTAGCCTATCAAGGGCTTTGCTATTTGCAAAGATTCACATGGTCCATCCATGATAAGATTAGATATACATCAGATGAAAGTCACTATGTATCATAAGACTCAAGAGAAAGAGCTTACTTAGGCCTAAGCCATCAACCCTTGACTTTGGGGCAAGAGATAAATACAAATAGATTCTTCATAAGTGAAGAATATGAAGATGAAATGGAGATGGCCTACTTGGGGCCAAGACATGAGCCCCTTGTCTTAGGACCGCATACCAATGCTAATAGTTTTTGGATAAGTGATGATGACTTTGAGGATGATACCGAGATGGCTTATCTTGGACCTCACCACTTGTGGTAAGTCAATGAGCTAGTAGAGAGAGAGGCAGCACTTTGTGCCATAGACCCTCATCTCCAATTTTTGGGGAGACTTATTGACCTAGCAGCCATTCATTGAATGGTCAACCCAACTCTACCTATATTCAGAGAGCAGTTAGAGCCTAATGATCCTATTATCCGCCCTGCTCATGGGCCAGATCCAAAAATTCTGATTCCTTCAGAACCTCATCACGAGTATGGAAGGAAAACCCTTGAGACAAGATCGCACCCATGTGGTCCTGGAGATTTCATACCATCCATCAACATGATCTCCATTGATTTGACCACTCCACTTCATAATCTAGTAGATCCTACCAAATCATTGCATATTTATGTAGAGGCTATTGATTGGGATTGTGTTAGTTCGCCAAAGAGCTAGAAGACCTCTTCATCAATGAAGAGATGTTACAGTCATTCCATTTTGCATTAGGTTGTACGTATGACTTCTTCCATGTTGGTTTGGAACCTGAGTCACTAGGTCCCATGATTCCTGCCGATGATATTTGTTTGATACCCATGCCTCATCAGCTGGAGGATAGGTCACATATGGCTATAGAAGCAAATTTTGAGGTGGACATCAGCGATGATCCTACCCAACCAAGGAAAGTCAAGTTTGGAGAAAGTCTATCTCTAGAGGAACAAGCCATCCTAATTCCTCTCCTCAAGGAGAGGCCAAATATTTTTTCTTGGACTTACAAAGACATTCCAGGGATAGATCCAAATTTAGTCATTCACAACCTTTCATTGGATCCCATGAAGAAGCCAGTCAAGCAAAAGCTGAGGAAAATGCATCCAACCGTCGCTTTTATGGTGAAGAACGAATTGCAAAAACTACTGGATGCAGTATTCATAGTTTCTATCGACTACCTTGAGTGGGTATCAAACATGGTACCCATAGGGAAACCTAACGAAAGATTCAATGTCTGCACAAATTTCAAGGATTTAAATAGGGAAACACCAAAGGATTCATTCCTATTGCCAAACATAGATGCTCTTGTAGATGCAACCGAAGGTCATGAAATTCTCTCCCTTATGGATGGTTTTTTTGGATACAACCAAATATGGATTAAGCCTGAATATCAACACAAAATTGCTTTCATTACTCCATGGGGAACATTTTGTTATAAAGTGATGCCATTCGGTCTCAAAAATGCTGGTGCCACATATCAACGAGTCATGACATACATATTCCATGACTATATGCATAAGATATTGGAAGATTACATGGATGAATTACTGGCCAAGTCCCTATTGTGGCAAGAGCATGCCGAAGTCCTTAGACAAATATTTGATCGCCTCATAGAACATAATGTCTGATTAAATCCTAAGAAGTGCATATTTGACATAAATTTTGGCAAGCTTTTGGGATTCATCGTATCCAAAAGAGGTATCAAAGTCAATCCTGCAAAGGTAAAGGCTATACTGGAAATGGTTGCCCCTACCAACATTAGGGAATTGCAAAGCCTACAAGGCAAGATAGCATCCATCAAAAGATTCATCATGCAATTACTAGAAAAATGCAAACCTATGAACAGGTTGCTATGCAAGGAAGTCCCCTTTCATTGGGACGAAAAATGCCATCAAGCCTTTGCAGAGATCAAAACTTATTTGGCAACACCGCCAGTATTGGCTCCACCAAGGCCAGACATACCATTTTTACTATATATATTGGCTCCTAATTTCGCACTGGGCACCATGTTAGCCCAAAATAATGCACAAGACAAAGAGAAAGCCATTTATTACATTAGTCGCACCTTGGTGAGTTATGAGCTAGGATATGTGTATGTCAAAAAGTTGTGTTTAGCAGTGGTCTTTGCAACTCGAAAGTTACAGTACTACATGTTGAGCCATACGACCTACATCATATCAAAAGAAAATCATTTGCAGTACATTATGAGCAAGACATATCACAATACACATATCACAACGTGGATCATGCTATTGACATAATTTGATCTAGAGTTTGTAAGCCAAAAGTCCATCAAGGGACAAGTCATAGCAGATTAATTAGTAGAGGCACCTCTTTAGGATAACAAGCCTCTTATAATCGAATTGCCTAATGATGCAGTCTTTGCATTATCAAATCCGCCAGAACTTGAAGAACCTAAGAAATAAAGAGACATGTCATTATTCTTCAACGGTTCAAAGTGTGAACAAGGAGGTGGAGCAGAGTTTGTCTTTATCACATCGCAGGGTGCTCCATTGCCCTTATCATTCAAACTGGACTTCTCATGCACAAACAACAATACAGAGTATGAAGCATTGATCCTAGGACTCCAAACAGTCATAGCAATGGGCATTAAAAGATTGAATATCTTTTGTGATTCCTTGCTCATCGGAAACCATGTCAAAGGACTATTCTAATGTAGGTGCCCACTCCTGAAGACTTACAAGAAACTTGTTGACACCTGTAGACACCAAAATATAGCACCGTTTAGTTCACATTCACCACCTCACCATCAAATCCTGCATAATAAAGATATATGTCTAAGTTCTAACTTAGGGATATAAAATCCTGCACATCATTATATTTTCCTAATTTATTTAATTAGGAAAATCACCCTAGGATACTTGTAGCAAGTGTGAACACCACCTAGTTAATTTAGTGGGAGAATGTAGCAAGTGTGAACACCACCTAGTTTATTTAGTGGTTAATTAGTTGTCGGCTATGTTAGTCGGCATGATTTTTGTTTCAAATATCTCTCCCTCCTCCTTATCCCTCCATTCTCTCCTATATTCCCTCTTTCCCCTTATTCCTCCAACCTCCCTTCATCTTCTCCTCCGACCTCCTTCCCCTTCGTATATATTAGAATTCCTATATGGTTTATTGTAATGTTCTTTGAATAGCTCTGCGGGAGATTGAAATAAAGATTTGTTCTTATTTACTAAATTTCCCTAAGTCACCTGATCCGAATTTGATATTTGGTATCAGAGCTTGGTAGGCGAGGTCATGCTGGGCATGAATCCCGAGGACGCACGGTGATCTGGCTGGCGAGCGTGCTGGGCACGTATCCCGAGGGCGCATCGTGATTGAGGAGCTGGGCGATCGGATCGAGGAGGTGGCAGAGCGTAGAGCTAGGCATGGATTTTGAGGTAGAGCTAAGAGTTGACATGGACACGTAGCTCGAGGAGCTGACGTGGACGTTGACGTGGCGATCTGAGGTGGACGCTGATGTGGCGAGCTGACGTGGCGGATCGGACGTGTGGTGATGTGGCAAAATTTTGTTTGTCCACATGGCGAAAGCAGATTCATCTGAAGCAGTTTACATGGCAGACGCAGATTTGTTGAGCAAAGCATAGCGTTGGGGAGTGATTGCCCGAAGGCAATCAAAGTTTAATGCGCCTGCGCACATATTTGAAGACAAGTTTGTCTTCCTCCCACTCAATGTGGGATAAATCTGCGTTTCTTTTTTTTTTAAATCGTCGCCCGTAGACTGAATAAGGAACCGGTCGTTCCTTTTACTACTCGTCGAAGCGCGTAGCGCGGTTGGTTGTGTTGTTTGTTTGCGACACAGAGGTCCTGGGGTCGAATTCCGTCGGGGTTTAAAAAACATACAATTTTTTTTGTTTTTTTTTACACTGTCGCTCGATGAAGGATTTATTAATCCTTGTTGCCCTTGTTCTTCCACCGGAGCCGCGTGGTGCAGCGGCTAGACCGTGCGGATAGGAAGCGGAGGTCCTTAGATCGAATCCCGTCGGGGATTTCACACAAAACAAAAGGTTTCTTTTTTTTATTTAATTTTTTCATTATTTAGTTTTTAATTAAAGTTTTTAAAAATTATTTAATAATTTCCATATATTTTTATTATTATGTTTTTTAAATAAACTTTTATTTAAAAAAAATAATTAAAATATATATAGGAAATTGTTAAAAAAATTTCTAAGGGCTTTATTAAAACAAATTTTGGAAATTTTTTTTAAAAAAATTGTGAAAAGTGGAAAGTGAAAATTTGCATATTGTGAACCTGGAAAAGTGACGGGAAGTCTTCCGGAACGCCCGTTTAGCACCTCCAAAAATTTTGGACTCCCTTGGAACCCCGTTCAAGGTTAAATATTTGTTTTGTAATAGCCTCAGCGGCTGTAAAAGGGTGAAAATTTTTAACCATAGAGACTCTAATGAAGTTGTTTTTTGCATTGATGAGTAGATGATCAGATCAACTGGATGCTATTATGCGTTGCTCTCTCTGTTGAGAAGAGAGACTCCTGATTCCTTTGACAGGAAAGTCCAGCAGAGTGGACTTCATACAGTGTTTTGTCAGTTGGAAAACCAAGTGATAGCACATCAGAGAAAACCAGATTTTGGATACGAGGCGGATTCTGAAGATAATATCTTCGAGCAAAGAGTAGTTGAATCCGAGATGGTTGAAATAGTACCTGAAGGACAATCAAGTGACAATTATACTCCTGCAGTGCCTGAAGTTGAAACGAGTGAGAGCTATACACCTCGCTCTCCTGATTCAGAACCAGAAGAAGCAGAAGTAGAAGCAGAGGAAAAAGAACCAGTGGAGGTGAAACCTGCAATTGAAGAACGAGTTGTTCTCAAAAGGCATCTTGAGCCAGCAGCAACAACAAAAGAAGTCATTATAATCAGTGATGACGAAGCAGACAATTTCACCTTTCCAGTCTTGGGAAATCCTCAAGAAGAAGAACGCCAAATCAGTGAGCATTTTAAGAAAGCTAGATTTGATTTAAATCAGTGATCTATTTTGTACTTCTTTGTACAACTTGTTTGAAGTTGAAATAAAATTTGCTTTCTAAAATGGCTTCCAATACTAGTTTACCAATCCCTGAGTTCAATGGTGGTGATTACGAGTATTGGTCAATTAAAATGAAAACTCTATTGATTGGCAAAGGTCTTTGGGATGTGATTGAAGAGGGATATACTGAACCTTCAGCTGCTGAGTGGGCAGTTTTGAGTGTTGCTGATAAAAGGGCTAAAAAGGAAGCTCAGAAGAATAATTCTTCTGCCCTTTATCACATTCAAGCCGCCCTTGATAGAAGTATTTTCCCTAGAATAGCTTCTTTTATAACAATTGAATCTGCTTGGAATGCTTTAAAAGAAAGTTATAGGGGTAGTGACCAAGTCAAACAAGTTAAACTCCAAACCTTGAAAAGAGAGTTTGAAACTCTTAAAATGCAAGAAAATGAAAAGGTTGGTGATTACTGCGTGCGAGTGAAAGCCGTAGTAGATAAGATGGTCACTTTAGGAGAAGATGTAAAGCCTGAAGTTATAGTGAAGAAAGTGTTGAGGACACTTCTTCCTAAGTGGAATTCAGTTGCAATAATTATAGAGGAATCTAAAGACCTAACTTCTCTGTCTTTTGAAACCCTCATTGGCTCACTTCTCTCACATGAGGAGAGATTACAGCCAACTCCTTCCACAAGTTATGGAGGAGATGATAAAGCCTTTGCTTCTCAAGAAGGCAGAGGTAGAGGTCGTGGCAGAGGAAGGTATAGAGGAAGAGGCAGAAATAATCAGAGAGGTGGAACTCCTAACAGAGGAGGAAATCAGAACAGAGGAGGATTCTCAAACAATAGTGAACAACATAATAGAGGAGGACAACAAAATAGAGGGAAACAATCAGGCAGAGGCAAAGGAGGAGATAAGTCAAAACAATCTTGCTACAATTGTGGCAAACTTGGCCATTATGCTCGTGACTGTTGGACTAAGACTTCACAAGGAGCTAGTAGCAGCCAGAGTAGTCAGTTTGGAAACTTTGGAGAAGAGGAAGAGGCCACAAATCTCTTTCTCTCATATGGTCGAGCAGATCAGAACATGAATGATACATGGATCTTGGACACTGGGTGTTCAAACCATATGAGTGGCAAAGAAGAGCTCTTTGCTACTCTAAACTCCTCCTACAAATCCAGCATCAAATTGGGAGATGATAAATCATTGGCAGTTGAAGGCATTGGAGCTATGGCAGTTCCAACTAAAGAAGGAGTCAAACAAGTAAGTGATATCTATTATACACCCCATCTCCAACATAATCTTTTAAGTGTTGGTCAAATGTTAGAAAAGAACTACAAGTTGCTTTTTGATGAGGGTAAATGCACTATTTTTGATAAAAATAACAATAATAGAATCATTACTCAAGTGCCAATGACAAAGAATAGATTGTTTCCTTTAAATTTTGGCCAGCCAGGGGGAGATAAGTTAGCAAGTGTTGCTATTTCCAATCCAAGTGTTCTATGGCACTTGAGATATGGCCATTTGAATTCTGCTAGTTTGAAAATGCTAACTTCCCAAGCCATGGTCACTGGACTTCCTAAAGTTCAGGATAGTAAAGAAGTCTCGTCAAGGGTGTGCTCTTGGGAAGCATGCCAGATCAAAGTTTCCTCATGGACAAGCATGGAAGGCCAGCTATCCACTCCAGCTAGTGCATATCGACATCTGTGGTCTGATGCAGACACGGAGTCTGGGTAACAACTCTTACTTTCTACTCTTTATTGATGATTATACTAGAATGTGCTGGATATATTTTTTGAAACATAAGGATGAAGCATATGAATGCTTTATCGATTTCAAAACAAGAGTTGAAAGTGAGAGTAGATATTTTGTAAAATGTCTTCGATCAGATAGGGGAGGAGAATACTCCTCTAATGAGTTTGTGAATTTCTGTAAGCAACATGGCATTAAGAGGCAGTTCACTACTGCCTACACTCCACAGCAGAATGGTGTCGCAGAGAGGAAGAATCGCACCATTGTGGAGATGGCAAGGTCTATGCTTCAGACTGAAGCATTTGACTAATTCATATTGGGCAGATGCAGCCAGGACCAGCGTATATATCTTGAACAGAAGTCCTACTTCAAGTTTGAAAGGGCTGACACCTTACCAAGCTTGGTATGGTAAAAAGCCAAATGTTAAGCATTTCAGAGTGTTTGGCTCGCTGGCCTATTCTCACATTCCTGATGAGCTTAGGAAGAAGCTCGATCCAAAGAGTCAAGCATGTATCTTTGTAGGATACTATGAGAATACAAAAGCTTACAGACTCTATAATCCCCGGACTAGAAAGTTTGTGATTTCCAGGGATGTGATTTTTGATGAAGGGGGAGAATGGGGTAAGCCCCAAATATTCAGTGATGTTGAATCCACTGATGTAGTTTCTAAGCAGGTGCAACAACAGACACCACAGAAAGGAAAGCAGTCTCCTCCCGATCCAAGTTCATCTTCTGATTCCACTTCTTCACCAAGTCCTTCTCCACAGTGATCCGTAAGTTCCTCACCAATGGACATTGATTCTCCATCCAGAGGTAAGAGAACTCTACAGTATCATCCATCATATCAGATGTTGGATAAAATTTTTTCAAGAAGATACACTAGGAGTCAAGCTAGTGAAATGGATTCTGTTTTACACAGATTAGAAAGTATGCACTCGTATGGTGATGATGTCTCCCAACAAGAACCTAGGGGAGATCAAGTTAACTATGCTTTGTTAACTAGTGCACAACTTGAACCTTCTAGTTATGAGAAGGCATGTACTCAGAAAATTTGGCAAGATGCCATGAAAGAGGAGATAACCTCTATAAAAAACAACGACACTTGGGAGCTGGTAAAGCTTCCTAAAGGCAAGAAATGTGTTGGATGTAAGTGGGTCTACAAGACCAAGTTTAATGCTGATGGTAGCATTGAAAGGCACAAGGCGAGACTAGTTGCAAAGGGATTCACTCAAAAATATGGAGTTGATTATGAAGAGACTTTTGCTCCTGTAGCCAGACAGGAGACTATTAGAACAGTTCTTGCCTTAGCTGCACATAAGGGATGGAAAGTCCAACACATGGATGTGAAAAGTGCATTTCTAAATGGTTACTTGACAGAAGAAGTGTATGTTGAGCAACCACAAGGATTTGAAGAGAAAGACAAGGAACATCTTGTTTACAAACTGAAGAAGGCACTTTATGGCCTCAAGCAGGCACCACGAGCTTGGTACTCACGCATTGATGGGTACTTCAAAGAATTTGGGTTCACCAAAAGTAGAAATGAACCCACCCTTTACTACCTACGACAAGGAAATGACATCCTCATAGTTTGCTTGTATGTGGATGATCTCATATTCATGGGTAGTAATGAAAAAATGAATATGGAGTTCAAACACTCCATGATGAAGGAGTTTGAGATGAAGGATCTTGGCTTAATGCACTACTTCCTTGGAATGGAGGTTCATCAGTCAGATACAAGGATCTTCATCTGTCAACATAAGTATGCTCGGGACATGCTTAAGAAGTTTGCTATGGAGCATTGCAAACCAGTTGCAACTCCAGTTGGACATGGGATCCAATTAAGCAAAGATGATGGAGCATCAAAAGTTGACGTGACCACTTTCAGAAGCATGGTTGGGAGTTTGATGTTTCTCGCCAACACCAGACTTGATATTCAGTATGTTGTTTCTCTTGTCTCTCGATTTATGTCTAACCCTTCTGAGTTGCATTTGCAGGCAGCTAAGAGAATTCTCAGATATGTAAAGGGTACATGGGATTTTGGAATCCATTACCATAAATGTAACACTATCAAGCTTGTAGGCTCAAGTGATAGTGATTGGGGTAGCAACATTGATGACAGAAAATCAACCTCAGGGAACTGTTTTAGTCTGGGATCGGGACTAATAACTTGGAGTTCCAAGAAGCAGATAGTAGTAGCACTATCTTCAACATAAGCTGAGTATATAGCGGTCACTCATGCTAGTACTCAAGCTCTATGGCTACGAAAGGTATTAGAAGAAATTGGAGAGCAGCAAAGTGGTCCAACAAGGATATTCTGTGACAACATTAGTGCCATTCAGTTGGCATACAATCCTGTCCACCATAGTAGATCAAAGCATTTTGATATGAAGTACCACTTCATCAGAGATATGGTGGAAACTGAAATTGTTGAGCTTCACTATTGCCACACTTTGGAGAATGTTGCGGACATCTTCACCAAGGCACTGGCTAAAGCTCAATTTGTAAAGCTGAGAGACTGTCTTGTCAGTCCTCTCACCTTTAAGGGGGAGAATGTAGCAAGTGTGAACACCACCTAGTTTATTTAGTGGTTAATTAGTTGTCGGCTATGTTAGTCGGCATGATTTTTGTTTCAAATATCTCTCCCTCCTCTTATCTCTTCCTCCTTCTTATTCCTCCATTCTCTCCTTATCACTCCACCTCCTTTCCCCTTATTCCTCCAACCTCCCTTCATCTTCTCCTCCGACCTCCTTCCCCTTCGTATATATTAGAATTCCTATATGGTTTATTGGAATGTTCTTTGAATAGCTCTGCAGGAGATTGAAATAAATATTTGTTCTTATTTACTAAATTTCCCTAAGTCACCTGATCCGAATTTTATAGATACCCTATCTACCCATTGGACATGTGTCCTAGACATCTCACCCAACATCCCTATCACATCTCAACCACTCCTGTCTCCTTTTTTCTTGCACATTATACAAATTCCCAACACCCATGCCACGACTCCTTTGTTGTTGTTCCCTTGTCCCTTCACATAAAACAACATCCCACATCCCACTCCACTTGAAGCCACATCACCCCAGTTAAGTGAGCCACACTGAGTGACTCGCTATAACTGCCCCTTCCACCTGGCAGTCCAAATTTTCCACTTGGTAAGTAAGGCTTGCCACCTCACATTCCCCTCCAAGGCCCCAGGAAGCCTATAAAGGCACCATCAATCCACCAAAAAAAGGGAGCTAAATTTATGTACTGATAGGCTACTGGAATACTTCTAGAGCCAATGAGAAATTGAGAGTTTGAGCTCGCATCCAATCATTGGTATGCATATCGAGGTGACCTATCATCTTAGTCAAAATTACCTACCCATGGTTCTACAGTTAAAAATACGCATCTACGGTTTCACAACCGTAGGTCGATGGTTTCCAGCCCACAACCACATTCTCGTAGTTCCATAGTCCTGAACAGGTTTTTATCAACATATATTAATAAATTATCACTTTGGTAGCAAGCCATTTTTAATTAGTGTTTCTACGTTTCTTGCAAGCATTCTTTTCAAGGGTTTTTTATTTGCATTTTTTGGAATCATTTATACAGGTGTTATTAACCCTTGTTTGGTTTCCATGTGTGCAAGAGACAGGTATTTGAAGAGCTATTGAAGCTAGGAGTGGTACCTACATTGGATACCAAAGCCCACTCACCCCTTGGAGTGCTAGTAGAGGAATGAAAAGCACCCTATCTTGCTGAGGAGTTGGAAGAATTCACCTCTTCTCTTGAAATATTGTAACACCTATCAGAAGGAGAAAATAATTATAACATTAACCCCAACATATTTGGGGTAATTCAAAACATCTATTTGTAACATTGTATCAAGCACTAATACAAAGGAAATTCCTTTTTGACATATTTCTCTTTCTGTGTTTATCTTATTTATTGTACTCGATTATTTTGCTACAGAGAATGGCGATCACGGTGGGACACCCTAAAGGTCCCATTTTGTTTTGCCTTGTTGTATAAATCTATTTACTAATATTTTTCTATACCTATAGGTTTTGAGAATTCAAAGCATGCACAGATTCAACTCAAAATTGATACATTCAGAAAATCTTGCAGCTGAATCATTTACTATGGAAACGCAAAAACATAGTTTCTGTATGAGAAAATCCAGATGCACGATTCCTAGTGGGAGAAAATGTATACACGCAGTTTTTGTCTGAGAAAATGCAGAAGCATGGTTGTTGCATCAGAAACACGAGTCGACGATTAACAACAGAAGGAGTAGCAAGAGAATCATAGGTCTGTACCTTCTGATCTTTGTTCTTTCTATTTCTTTATTTCATTTGCATTATGTAATTAGCATTAAAAGGTCTGGTTTTGTATACAATTGTTTGCATTTATGTCTTAGAATAGAGAAAGTTACTTAAAATTTGCATTCATACATACAATAATAAAAAAAGAAGCTAAAAAAAAAGAGAATATGCATCTGCATAATAGGAAATAGGTCATCCTGCATTCACCCGATTAGAAATAATTGGGGTGGTAATTTCAGATTCGGTTCTATAAAAACCTCATTTATTTTTTTTAGAAAAAAGGACCCGCGCATCCACGGTTGAGACATCTGAAACATAGATGCGTGGTTGGCAAACCGTGCATTCGTGCTTTACCAGAACTAACCGTGCACCTGCGGTTAGCCCTGTCAAATAGAAGCCAATTGGAATTAGACCTAAAGGTGGTATTTTTGCTCCCGATCTGTTGTCTGTCATTTTATAGTCCCTATTTTCTACATTTATACATTAAAACATAATTGCATAATAATTTTAAATAACACTCTAGTTAAACAAAACCACCACACACTCACATAAATGTTGGAAAATGACTGGATTTCATCATCATCGGGTTTAGGTTTCATCATCGAACCACCAACATTATACCCTAATATTTGGCCAAATCTGACTCTAAGAACCATCGTAGCTTGGAAAATTTGCATATATTTCTCTTCAGAGAGTATGACGTTGACCAAGTGAGACTGGGTGAGGACTGGTAGGACCTGTGCTCCTTGTCCGGGTGTGGAGTTCATTGCCACACACGAGGGATTTACGTGATCTAGAGTTCATAGCTAGGTTGTCGAGATGTGAGTATATAGGTGAAATCCTAGATTCATTTAGGGCAAAACATTGAGCACATGTCTTTTGCATTTTTCAAATAGATTTCAAAAAAAACAAAAAACAAAAATCTAGCATTAAAAATCTTGTGTTTATTTGCTTTGTGTGTTGTCTTGCATTGTGTTGTCACTTTATTTACATAGATAGTTTCACTTCACATCTTACCACATTGTAGTGTATGGTAGTGACTCATTATCAAGCTAAGAAACTAGTGTCAAACTGAAGTCAATGGTCTTTCGCTATGGCCTCTTAGTCTGGCAATGTCCCTCACACTTCGGTGGTGGGACAAGTAGGTATGCCCATTTCTATGTCCTAGAGTCTTTATGTAGGGCCTTCTAGTAATACCCCCAACATGGACATAGACATTATGCATAGAGCTACTCATACAACCATACCTGAGACACCTAGGAGTGAACCTCCTACAACGGTAGACAGTCAAGTCACCATGATAGATATGGACACTTTTAGAATGTACTTGAATGTAGTTGGAATGGTATTTCCATAATTACCACCACTCTCCATCCGATCATGTGTCATACCCCATCACAACAAGAATCCATATTCACCTATCCACAACAGTCAAAACAGATTTTCACCAATCCTCTCTTTGAGTTGGCTGTTGTAGCATTAGCCAATCAACTATTGTCATCCAACCAAATTCCCCCCACATTATCATAGCAAATAACCATTACCACTAATCCCTTGTATGAAACAATTCCTATTGTTTTGCAAGCCCCAACATCCATTCCTCCATCCACACTTGTAGGACATACGTCTCATACCATTCCACAATTAGTATCGATACCCTTTGCTACTTACCCCCCATATACCTCCACTACCATGGTTGTTCCACAACTAACTCAATCCACCACATCATAGGTAGTAGTCCCTATTTCAAATGCAATTGCTATGCAATAGGCTTTCTTACAATTGTAGTAAATAATTTTAGATAATGCTAACCATAGCATGAACCCTGACCCTAACCAACATTTGCAAGGGATTGAGTAGAATATTCAACCTACATCTCATCAACCTAATGCCTTTATCCAAGATCCATCTTGGGTAATGTGTCCTCCCTCTACCACTGTGGTTCATAATCAGCCATCACACCCATATGCTAATGTAGTAGGTCAACATAATATCATACCTCCATCACCCCATCCATATCATAACATCCCTCAAAATCCATACCATAACACATTTTTTCCACCCATGTCTTATCACCCCCAACCTACATACAATCCACCCCATTACCAACAACATCAAGTACATTCGAGTGTCAGTCCTATAGATGATCCTAGATGGTAGTTTCTATAGATTTAGATTGATAGTATTGCCATGCAAACTCTAGGTTTACAATACCAAAAGCCAACTTTAAGGCAACTACTCAATCACCCTATTCATGCTTCCGTACCAGAGCCACCATATCCACATGATTTCCAAATACTGAAGCTTGAATTTAAAGGGGAAGAGGATCCCTATGAGCATGTAACAAGATTTGTGAATGCATTCTTAAGAATAAAAAACAACGATGCATTGCTATTACATACATTTCCTCAAACATTAGGAGGAGAAGCCCAAGACTGGTACAACCACCTACCACATTAAAGTATTTTTACTTTTGAACAACTAGCAGACCAGTTCCTAGAAATATTCGCCCTAAATGTTAGAAAACAAACAACATTGACTGATTTGATTTATCTAAAACAATATGATGATGAATAAGTCTATGACTTTGGCAATAGATGGAGATCAGTCATGATCAAATTACCATTTTCACTCCCTATGCCAGAGATAATACGAATATTCACAAAGAGTTTTGGTAGACCCATATCTTCATTGCTACAACTATAGCAGTATAGAACATTCGATGAGGCACTCGCAAAAGCAAAATTGATTGAAGAAATCAAAATTCAAGAAGGCAAGATTAAGCCTAAGAAGAAAGAGTGGCACAATAAGAATCAAAAGGGGAATAACCACGGTCAATCCAAGACCACATAGGTTAATAAGATAGTTTTGAGCCAACCACAGTCAAATCAATTGTCTCAAACACAAATCCAACAACCCCAACAACAACAACAACCGCAACAATCGAATTATCAAGTGGTTCTACCCCCACAATAGGCACAAAATTAGATGCAACCTGTGGAAAGGCAACAACATCATTTTAAGCCAAAAATAAATTACACACCAGTACAAGAGCCATATTCATTAGTATTTCATAAGTTGTATATGGCAAAACTTTTTAATTTGCTAAAAATAAAACTTGATGATCCTAACAAACCAAAGACAAAATGTTACAAAGAACACCTATTTTGCATCTATCATAGACAAAGGTGACATGATATTTAAGGTTGTCATGGATTTAAAGGAGTTGTGCAAGATTTATTAGAAGTGGGTACAATCAAAGTTGAAAACCCACTAGCCCAAAATAACCAAAACCTAGGCATATATCAGACACATTTGCCACATCGAGAGGTAAATCAACAACCGATGAGAGCATCAACTTCTATAGTTCCTCCCAAGTAGGTTAATTATGTGTCTCAACTTCCACAAGGTTTTGTAGGGGCTATTAGTATAGTTACCCGTGTACAAAGGTAAGCTAATTGCACACTCAGGCTCCGATAACATCACCAAATAATGTGCCCATACAACTTGGATCGAGTGGACCACCACCACCTTTCCACAACCACCCTATTGTTACAATAAATAGCTGATTAACACAAAGTTTGAAAATGGCTCCATCAAAATTGTCAATTTATGAGTTAATACAACAATCAACACCTCATAGGGAAGCATTGATGGAAATTTTAAAGTCTATTCAAGTACAATCAAAAGATCCCAATGCATTCAATTCCTTTGTGGGTAGTGTGCAAAAGTGCATGGAACCCTCGATAGTATTCTATGATTTCAAGGAAAATCAAATATTAGTAGATTCACCTGATCCACCACTACACATAGTAGCTCACATTGATATTAAACCCTTTAAGAGAGTGCTTATTGATACTGGTTCTTCAATCAACCTCATTACCACACCTACCATGATGAAGCTCAATGTCCCATCATCTCACATCACAACATCCACATTTACTCTTAGGGCCTTTAATTATGCTTTATGCTCAACTATAGGGAATGTTGTTCTTCCTGTCACCATGGGGGTGAAAAAAATACATGTTCTCTTTCACATATTGGAAGGGGAAATGCAATATAACATACTTCTTGGATGCCCTTGGATTAGGGAAATGAAGTGTGTGCCTTCAACATTGTATCAATGCTTAAAATATGTGCATGAAGGCAAGGTACATTGCATACCAGCTGACACTGAACCTTTCAAATACTACAACTTTATTTCAAATCCATATGAGCCATTGCTTCCATCAACACATTTGACCATCCAACCACTAGTTATTAGAACCATTCCATCCAGCGCCACAGCATAAAAAGCACCCATTCCAGAAGAGTTACCTATAGTTGACCTAGCTTTTGCATCCAAAAGTGTTAGTTCAATGTATCCTTCAAACATCGCATTTCATTTTCAAATTACACCCACCCATCCTACTAATCAATTGCCAAATCCATATAGTAAACTTCCAGATTCAAATCCACCATTCACATTCAAAGCACAACCCACATCATCAACCATTACTTCATAGTTATTAGAACTCGTAGTCTCACAAATAGGGCCACCTATTAGAGATAATCCACCACCGCCAATAGAGCCAAGAGCTAACGCTTAAGAACCCTCTTCATCCACTAAGCCATTAGCCACACAACCATCTAGTGTTGTAGTACATCTAAAAAATCCAAGTATTGGTGAGTACATTATTGAAAGTGTCACAGTTACACCACCTATTTAGTCAGTCAGATATTACGGTCACCCTCGTGACCCACCTTTAGCTATAGGTGATATATAGAATGGGTTATCAAACAAATGCATATTTAGGGATGGATTCTTCATCGGACCCACCTCCTCAAAATGACAACTCTTTACAAGAGTTTAATGAAAACATTGATTATCTATCGAACCCAACTTTCCTAGTGAGATATTTTTGAAGGGTTAATTGGAAAGGATATGGACTTGGAAGACATGAACAAGGTCCTCACCATATTATTGAACCAGAATATAGAGAGCCAAGTGACTGCTCTGGTCTAGGCTATAAACCTTCCATCACAAGATCTTTTCTTAATCAAGATTTCCAAGAACTTTACATAAAATGTGAACAAGAGGAGGAAAAGAGCGATGAGGAGGATAAACCTAATGATGAGGATGAACCTAATGATGAGGATGAACAAATAAAAATTAGATACCAAATCTACAATTTTTACCCACGAGAGCAAGCCTTACAATAAGAAGCAGATTATGAAGATCCTACTAAGATGGCATACTTTAGGCAAGACCGTGAGCCACTAATACTAGGACCTCATACAAATGCTAATGGCTTTTGGATGAGTGACAGTGATGATGATGAAACTGAAATGATTTTCATCAACCATGCTCTTGAGATACAAGACAGGAGAATGCTCCAAGCTAAAGCACGTCCTGAATGGCTTAATCAAGAAGAAGAAGAGCCTCAAGAAGAGATAATATATGGAGAAACCATGCAAAGATATAACTGGTATCAAAATAAGTTTCTAATAGACCACACACTTTTTTGGCTAAACAAAGAGTGTGAGGTTTCTGAACCAGAACCTCCTCTGTTACATTGGCAAAACATGCATCACAACCAATCACACACATTATGTTAGTTGCAACCTAGATAATATGAGTCATCAATTCTTGAATCATAGCCACCTCATTTCCATCGAGTCAACATCATTCCTATTGATTTACTTACCCCACTCCGCAATCCATATGATGAGACAAAACCGATCCATATCGACACTAGTCTCATAGCCATGGACATGATTTCATCCCCGCCATCCACTACTGAATTCATCTTGTCAGAAGAGTTGTTGTGCACTGCTCCATATGATGAGACAAAATTGATCCACATCAACCTTCATCATCAAACAATTTAGTTTTTCAAACTGAGATAAAGGGGGAAACCCCAGACACATTTGAAAATGTGACAGATGATATCCACCTCATCCCAACTCCCCATCAGCTATAGGAAGGTTCTCACATCCTAATAGAGGAGTCTATAGACGTGAACCTTAGTGGAGACACGAATAATCCCTAGATTATCAAAATAGCAAAATAATTATCCGTAGAAGAAAAAGAATGCATCATAAACATGCTTATAAAAAAGAAAGAAATATTTACATGGTCCTACAAAGACATGCCCGGCTTAGATCCAGACTTGGTAGTCAACAACCTTATGCTAGCACATGATGCCAAGCTGTTCAAGAAAAATCTTAGGAAAGTCCATTCAACAGTCACATTAATTATGAAAGAAGAGCTGCAAAAGTTATTGGATGTATAGTTCATAGTACCAATTGATTATCCTAAATGGATTTCAAACATGGTACCCATTCATAAACCAAATGGGGGGATACGTGTATGCACTAATTTTTGAGACTTAAATAAGGCATGTCCCAAGGATGATTTTCTTTTTCTGAATATTGATCAATTAGTAGACTCCTATGCTAGTCATGAAATGCTTTCCTTAATGGATAGTTTCTTTAGATACAACCAAATTTGGATTAATCCTGAAGATCAACATAAAATAACATTGACAATGCCTTGGGGGACATTTTGCTACAGAGTGCTGCCTTTTGGGTTAAATAACATAGGAGATACATATCAACGTGCCATGATGTACATATTTCATGATTATATGCATAAGATAATCAAGGATTATGTAGATGATTTTATTGCTAAATCAAAAACACGTCTTGAACACATAGATGTGCTAGAAAAGGCATTTGATCGATTGATAGAATATAAGGTAAGGTTAAATCCTAAGAAGTGTGTATTTGGTGTCATATTAGGAAAACTTCTAGGATTCATTATTTCCAAGCGAGGCATTGAAGTAGACCCAGGCAAGGTAAAAGCAATATTAGAAATGTCACCTCCCAAAAAATTGAAAGAGTTGCAAACCTTGCAAGGAAAATTTTAATCTATTTGATGACTCATTGCGCAACTCTCAGATAAATGCGGACCTTTTAACCACATGTTACAAAAAGGAGTGATATTTTCTTGGACAACTAAATGTTAGCAGGCATTTGATGGTATAAAAAAATATCTGGCCTCACCGCCAGTTCTTACGCCACCTAAAATAGGATTCCCTTTTCACCTATAGATTTTTGCAATAAATTTTGTTTTAGGGGCAATGCTTGCACAAAAGAATGAGAAAAATAAAGAATAAGCAGTTTATTACATCATTTGAACATTGGTAAGTTATGAAAAAAGATATTCTTACGTCAAAACGTTATGTTTAGCAGTGGTTTTTGCCACTAAGAAACTTAGACATTAGATACTAAGCAATACCACCTATGTTATAGCTAGAGAAAACCCTTTGTGATACATGATGACTGGCACTTACAACAACACCTGCACTACTAAATGGATAATTCTTTTAACAGAATTTGACCTCAAATTCAAAATTCAAAAATCCATAAAAGGGCAAGTGATAGCTGATCAATTAGCGAAAGCTCCACTGCACAATGATAGACCATTAATAATTGAGCTTCTAAACGATTCAATATTTTATGTCATACAATAAGAAGAAGTGGTTTCACCTAAGGCTGAAACAGATATGACAATATTATTTGATGGATCCAAGTGCAAAAAAGGGTAAGGTGCAGGAGTTATGTTTTACACACCTAAGGAAATACCCATTCCCTTATCATTCAAACTCGACTTCATGTGCACTAATAATAATGCAGAGTATGAAGCCTTAATACTAGGTCTTCATTCAGCTATAGCAATGGGAATACAAATATTAAGCATTTTTGGTGATTCTCAATTTGTTGTCTACCAAATAAAAGGAGAATACCAATGTAAAGAACCAGTATTAAAGAAATACCACGAAGTAGCAATACAGTTGCTACAAAAATTTGACTAGTATGAAATTAGTAACTTGCCACGATCGACAAATAGATTTGTGAATGCAATGGCTTCCTTGGGATCTCTCATCCCTAAAAATGAACATGGATAATTGCAATTGCTAATCATACCAACAGTGTCTAAACCATCAATTAAAAGAGCAGAAACTATAGGTGATAAGAATTTTTTTTTGATACATGTCGAACCTTACAATTCTTACCTTGATGAGATAAAATACTTTCTCAAGTCAGGCACACTACTAATAGAAATGACACGAACTACAAAAATAACATTCAAACAAAGAGCTATTTGTTTCACTTTACTTGGATATGTGTTATATAAATGAGGTTATGACGGAATATTACTACGATGTTTAAATCCAATTAAAGTAGAAAGGGCAATATCAGAAGCCCACGATGGTACTTGCAGTGGTCACTTTAGTAGAATGGCAATTGCAAAAATAATATTGTGCATGGGATACTATTGGTTGACAATGCAGAATGATTGTTGCAAATACATCAAAAGATACCAAAAATTCCAACATCATGCAAACTTGACTCATGTGCCATCATAAAATTTGTAACCCATTCAAATTATGTGGCCCTTTTCACAACGAGACCTTGACTTGATTGGTAAAATAACACTTGCTTCATCAGGACATCATAAATTCATCATAACCACTACAGAATACTTCACAAAATGGGTGGAAGCAATTCCAATGTCCACTATGATTGGACCTCGAATAACGGATTTTATACTTCAGCATATTATCTATTTTTTTGGAATACCCTCAAAAATAATTTTTGAAAATAGAAAGTCATTTAAGAATAAGGATGTTAGAGCATTGTGCAACAAATTCAAAATTCTACACAGTTTCTCAACACCTTATTACCCACAAGCAAACTGGCAAGCTGAAGCAACCAACAAGATAGTCATATCTATTCTCAATAAATTGGTAAAATATAATCATCAAGATTGGCATACTCACCTTCCTTTAGCACTATGGGCTTACAGAAAAAACATAAGAACGCCAATGGGAGCAACGCCATTTTCACTAGTTTACGGTGTAGAAGCTATATTACCATTAGAGCTCAAGATACCATCCTTGCGAATCGAGATACAGGAATTCATGGACAATGATACAACTAGACATGTGCATCTTGATCAATTGCTAATTATTGATGAGAAACGTATCAATGCTCTAGAACATTTACGAGTATATCAAGATAGAGTCAAGTGCGCTTACAACACAAAAGTCCATCCTCGTGAATTTTTACCTACCCTACGTAATAAAAGCAAAAAAAAAAAATTACCTACCCTAGGTAATAAAAGCTTAAACAAAATTGTTTTACCCACCCTAGGTATTAGAAAGCAAATACAAAATTTTACCTACCCTAGGTAATAAAAAAAAAAAAAAAACGAACTTTTTTTTAACCTATGCATGGTAATAAAACAAAAACAATTTTTTTTTACCTACCCTAGGTATTAAAAAGCAAAAATAATTTTTTTTTACCTACCCTAGGTATTAAAAAGCAAAAACAAAATTTTACCTACCCTAGGTAATAAAAGCAAAAAAAAAAAAAATACAATTTTTTTTTTTACCTATGCATGGTAATAAAACAAAAACAATTTTTTTTTACCTACCCTAGGTAATAAAAACCCAAAAAAAAAAAAAAAATTACCTACCCTAGGTAATAAAATCAAAAACAAATTTTTTTTTTTACCTACCCTAGGTAATAAAAGCAAAAACAATTTTTTTTTTTACCTACCCTAGGTAATAAAAACAAAAATGAAAAATTTTTACCTACCCTAGGTAATAAAAAAAAAAAAAAAAAACAAGTTCATTGTCAGCCCCACTTAATGAGCAAACAATATTAACAGCCCCACTTAATTAACAAACAAACAAAAAATAAAATAAAATAAAGGCCAAATCGCCTACCTTAGCAAACCGGCCACCAACTTCCGCTCCAGCCGAGCCACCACCACCACTCCTCTCGCCAACCTCCATCTCACTCATCACTTCAACCACTCAATCAATGACAACTGGTAGAATGATTTTGAAAGCGACAACAGCCTATAAATAGTCGCTTTTAGCAGTGAAAAATGCATGCCCGCATTTTACGCAGTGGGTCGCAAACCCATGTTTTGAGGCTCAAAATGCGGAAGCACAGTTTCATAAAGTTAAATGAAAATTCGTGTTTTTCACCACAATAACCGCAAGTTAGCGATTTCAAAAAAAAAAAAACTACAATCCACCTAATCATTTGGAGTGAAACTCGTATCTAGTGGATTATCCTATACACCTAGCGGTTGCAGCGACTAGCAATCCATGCAATCTGATTGGATGGGTAAATCACCATAAGGAAACTCATTCAAATATCACAACAAACAAAAATAAATCAAGTCAGGTAGGTCCCTAAATCTATGAGCTTAAATGTGTTCTAAAACATATTTGCCAAGGTAATCCTACAACAGCTTTTGTTGCGTCAAAAGCGAAACAACAAACAACAATTTGGTAATAATAAAAAACCGCTTGAGCATCAAAACCTCGACGATTGGTTCCTTAAACCCATCATTTGGAAGGAATTGCTAAATTCATAGTGGACAAAAAGAGTGGTCAGAAATTTTACCATGTATTCTACACATTAATGAAACCAAAAGCAAAATTGCAAGAACACAAATAATCCTAAGCTTGGAACAAAAAGAAAATCAAGACAAAATTCATTACCATCACATCAAAATCATTCAATAAAAAACCCACTTTAAAATTTAGTATTTTGTCAATTGGCTTATGGGTGTCAACCTTTACCCAATCGTCAATTGAGTGTTAAGCAAACAAATAAAAAAAAATTAAATTCATTCATTCTGTGTGTCAAAGAGAAATGAACCCATTCATCCAATAAAGTTAGATGTCATTAGTTTTTGCACCGCATTGTGTTGTACACAACGTAATACAAAAAGGGGCAACTGTAGACACCAAAATCTAGCACCCTTTAGTTCACATTCACCACCTCACCATCAAATCCTGCATAATAAAGATATATGCCTAAGTTCTAACTTAGGGATATAAAATCCTACACATCATTATATTTTCCTAATTTATTTAACTAGGAAAATCACCCTAGATACCCTGTCTACCCATTGGACATGTGTCCTAGACATCTCACCCAATATCCCTACCACATATCAACCACTCTTGTCTCCTTTGTCCTTGCACATTATAGAGATTCCCAACACCCATGCCACAACTCCTTTGTTGTTGTCCCCTTGTCCCTTCACATAAAACATCATCCCACATCCCACTCCACTTGAAGCCACATCACCCCAGTTAAGTGAGCCACACTGAGTGACTCACTGTAACTGCCCCTTCCACCTGGAAGTCCATATTTTCCACTTGGTAAGTTAGGCTTGCCACCTCACATTCCCTTCCAAAGCCCCAAGAAGCCTATAAAGGCACCATCAATCCACCAAACAAATGGAGATGAATTTGCATACCGATAGGCTTTCGGAATACTTCCAGACCCGACGAGAAACTGAGACATCTTTTTGAGGAGAGTTTCGAGACTTGGAGAGTTCTCTTTAAGATCACATGTACGATGGAGCTCTGACAAATTGAAGAGCATAACACCTACTATTTTAACATCATATTATAGTCTTTGATCCATAGCTTTGGGGCAAAGAGGGCGAGGTTTACTTTAGAGACCACTGTCTTGGACAGTGGCCCGTAAACTTAGCTTAGGATAGACATAGTTTCTTTTATTTTGCTTCTTTTCATATCATTAGCATAGATTTACATAATTTCATAGCATAGTTTTATCATATTTCTGTTACATTCTTTGATTACTAATAACCTCATCCAGTGAGGCAATCTCAGACACTTAAATGTGTGTTGTTTTTTTCATTTCTTGTAGGGCCACAGGTACATCAAACGAAGATTGCAACATATGAGAGCAAAATGGATCCCTCTAGGAAATAGACCTAGAGAAGGAGACATCTGTAAGCCCTCATACATTTTCGTGTGTAGAATCGGGAAGCTTTTATAAGCGCACCACCTCTTCGCGGAAGGATAACTCCTTACCTATTTGTAATTTATAGTATCAAAATGGGTATCCCTAAGAGGGACCAACATGTAACCAAGCTTCAATATCAATAAAGAGATTTATCTTTTGTTATTTCATGTTATATGTTTTTTCCTCTTATCTTTCCATTTTATCTTTGGTATTTTAAATAGCATTGCAAGTAGGGTTTAGAAAAGGGACCGATGTGTGAGTTCTCGGGGTTGCTATAGAAATATTAGTTGCTAAACACACTTTAGGAGGAGCATCGCCTAACACATAAATATTATTCTTCACATAACCTGTAACGATTGGTAGCATGCCTTTCCTAATGCTCCATGAAGTTGCATTGAACTCAATCGTGTGACCACTTTTAAGAACTTGCAAAACTAAAATTAAATTTCTCCTAAGGTTAGGCACATATAGGAAATTATCAAGTAATTTCCCTTCAATTACAACATTGCCAACACCTTCTACTTGAAGTCTAGTATTATCACCAATGAAAACTGAATCTGAAGAGTGCTTATGAAAGTCCACAAACTTATCCTTTTTAAAACACATATGGTTAGTGCATCCAGAATCTAACACCCATTCATTATAAGTAGATGAGTCAATGGAGTAGAGGGCACAAAAAAATGCATTTTTATTAGAAGTTTGCTTTACATTGTTGTTCTTTTTATTTCCCTTGCCAAACCATTTCTTAGGTCCTTGTCCCTTAGCCTTTTCTTGCTCTTCCTTTTGTGCAATCTTATTCTTCTTAAAACAAATTTATTCCTTGTGGAATTTCTTGCCACAAAAGTTGCAAGTGAAATAAACTCTAGGCTTTTTGGGTTGGAAATTTTGATTTTTCCTTCCCTTGTATTTCTTCTTGAAGGAATCCTTAGTGGCACTCAAGGAAAGATTCTTCTCCTTGACAACTTGACCATTTACTTTGTCTCTATTAAGAGACTCATGTTGAATCAATAATTGTGAAAGAGTGTTGAGAGGAATGACATCCTCTTCTTGCTCTAGCCTAGTCTCAATAATGGTGACAAAATTCTTGAACTTTCTTGACAATTTCCTCAAAATGATAAAGCTTAAGAGCTTCTCACTTATCCAATCACAATTACAAGCCAATAGTTGAGTTCTCATGTCTTTCATATTTGAGAGGAAGATCAAAACACTTTCTTCTTCACCTTGCATAGTGCTAAGAATTTTGGACAATAATGTGAATTTTCTTGATGTGTTGGACCCTAGATGGACTTATTTTAGCAAATCCCATGCATCTTTAGCATGCTCACAATGGCTTATAGTGAGCAATATCTCATCACTCACATTATTAATAATCATGGAAAGTGCAAGGTGACTCTTGTTGTTGTATGTCTCAAGTGCCCTTGTCTGGGTTGGGATTGCTTCATCTCCATTCACAATGGGCCATAAATTTCTTGCTTGAAATTCAGCCCTCATCCTTGGTTCCCATATTCCAAAATTTGATCCATCAAGGATGTGCTTAGGTGTGAAGGAGATTCCATGATCAGCCATTCTAGAAAGTGAACATAATCAAAATATAAGATGCATTGACAAAGGAAATAAATGATGCAATAAGAAAGTAGATAAACATACTTGCATATATATAAAAAAAAAAAAAAACATAACTTTCAAGTAATCTACTTTTCAATCATCAAAGATAATCATCATGAAAGATAAACATCATGAAAGATAATAAAAATTAAGCATCATCATGAAAGATAATCAACATCATCATGAACTATTATAACCATCTTGCAATAAACAACTATAACCATATTGCAATTGAATAAAGGAAATAAACCAAGATCAACTTGTAATAGATTAACTTGCAATAAGAAGGTAACTAACTATAACAATCATCTTGCAACAAAATAAACTAACTTGAGTTGAACCATAAAATATTTTTTAAATTTTAGATAGTCAAGAAGTTAGTAAGTTAGTGTTCATTTTAAGGTTTTGCTATAGCCTAATGAATTTCCAATTCATATCACCCAAGGTCAACCAAGCTACCCAAAAGGGTACGGTTACGAGGACCTGAAAAGGACTTGCTATCAATAGAGCGGATTATTTTGGATTCAATAGGTGTTTAGCAAATATAAACTGTGTTGCAAGATTAAGTAAATTTTAATCAATTACTAAAGTTGTGGTTAGTAAGTTGATTCATTTTTAACCTTCTTGATTAATATAAAAATTAGTAAATTGCAAGTTAGTTGGTTAGTATATTATTTAGTAGCAATTTAGTAAGTTAGTAGTTAGATTAGTTGAGATGCAAAATAGACAAAACACAAATACACACACACACACTCTCTCTCTCTCTTTCTTTCTCACTTTCCTTCTCTTTTACTTTCATTATGAGAGATACAAGTTACATTAATTTACATTATGCTTCAAGCAAATGCTTGAGAGAGATTAGAAGAAATTAATAAAAATAGGGGGAAGAGAGTAAAAAATTTGATTTGAAATTGCCTTGTATACTCCAAAACATACTTGGATAACCTTGCAAAACAAGCAAACTCACAAACAACCATTGTTAATGTGAGAAAAAAAATGACTATAAGGTCTAAATTATTTGACAATTTGACTAAAAATTTACCAAAAATTTCATAAAAGGATTCTAGTTGCATTATACAATAATAAAAAATGCATTTCAATTTATGCAAAAAATGATTATTAGGTCTTAAAATAAAATAAATTACTGTTTTTTAAATTAAAAACATAATAATAAATGACTATTTTATTATTATTAAATAACAGTTTTTTTATTAAATGACTGTTTTTTATTAAAAAAACAAAATAATAAAAAAAATGACTGTTTTTTTTTATTAAATGACTATTTTTTTAAATTAAAAAACAGAATAATAAAAAATGATTGTTTTTTTTTTTATTAAATGACTGGTTTTTTTATTAAAAACATAATAATAAAAAAATTCAAACTGTATAGCAAAATAGGTGGGGGGGCCATTTGGCCCCCAAATAAAAAATTTGCGTCAGATTTATTTTTCACCAAATTAGGGCAAATAATATATGGAAATAGGGTTTTTGGGCCTTCCGAATGCAACCATGCCATCCGTTTAGCTCCAAAACCCTTCCAGCAAAAGCTCAATGCCAAAAATTTATAGATTTAAAATGAAAAAACCATTTGCAAAAAGATCTAACAACTAGATAAAAAAAAATAATAAATCTATAAACCCTAAATCTATATATATATATATATATATATATATATATATATATATATATATATATATACTTAATGGGTTTTTTACCTCAAAGGATTTAAGACACTTGATGGAGATCCCAACCGCTCTAATACCAAATGTGAGATAAGCAAAGTCTCCCCAAGATTGAAGAATTCTCCACAAGATCAATCACACACAAAAGAGGAAAACCCACAACACCAATATTAAGTGGTAAAACCCTACTTCAAATGAAGAAGGGAAAAATCCACTATGAAGCTCACTATATTACTCAATGATTCAACAATACAAGAATGCTTCAATGTTATGCAACAATATGCATCAACATGATATGACAACACAAGTCAATATGATAAGATATGTTCAGATGTAGTAGACAACACCCTTATTTAAAGAGAAGTCTTTCTACTACAATCCTAAATCTTACCACAATCTAATCTTGAGATGTGTGACAAGTGGCATCTATCAAATATTAGAAAGTGCTTAGTTACTTTCTAATATTATCACAATATAATATTTGAGATGTGTGATAAGTGGCATCTATCAAATATTAGAAAGTGCTTAGTTACTTTCTAATCTTATCACAATCTAATCTTTGATATGTGTGATAAGTGGCATCTATCAAATATTAGAAAGTGCTTAGTTTCTAATATTATCACAATCTAATCTTTGAGATATGTGATAAGTGGCATCTATCAAATATTAGAAAGTGATTAGTTACTTTCTAATATTTTCTAAAAAATGAGAAATAACTTTTTTCCACAAATTAAATATTCCTAGCACCCTTATTTTATTTATTAATTGGGTGGGAATATTTTTATATAAAATAGAATTATTTTCTAATTCAAATATTATTCTTTAGACTTTATATTTTAGTCTAAGAATAATTTACACAATGTTGCATTACATATTCCAATAGACCATCTATGTTGTATTTTATATTTTTGACACAACTTCTTAACATCTTTATTCTTAAAACATGTACCATTGTCAGATATGAGATTAGATGGAATTCCAAATCTACAAATGATTTGATTGAAGATAAATTTAGAAACTTGAACTCTTGTGCAAGAAGCTAAAGGTATAGCTTCTACCCACTTTGTGAAATATTATGTTGTTGTTATTATGAATTTGTGACCATCAGAAGAAACAGGATTGATTTTGCTGATGATGTCTAAACCCCATTTAGAAAAGGGCCAAGGAGAGGCTATGGATTGGATTTATTGAGCAGGATCATGAAAAATCAACGTGTCTTTGACACTTGTCACAATGACACACATAATCATTTTCCATGGAAGGCCAAAAATATCCCATTCTAAGGATTTTTTTAGCAATGGTACTCCCACTAAAGTATCCTCCATAGGATCCATCATGGGCTTCACTTAAGGCTTTCTTAGACTCTTCTTGGTTGATACATCTTAACATAATACCTTAAAAATATATTCTATATAAATTATTACCAATAATTACAAAGCGAACAACTCGCTTACATAATAGACTACGTTGGTTTCTATCTAGTCCTTCAAGGAAGGCCCCATTCTGTAAAAAGTTAAAGAAATCTACATACCACGACTCTAGGGTAATTTCATGGATCAAAAATACATCTAATGGTTCTAAGAAAGACTTATAAGAAGTAGGTTCTTAGAGTTTATGAATAATGATAGTAGCATATTCATCTTCTAACTCCAAAGGCAACAAAGAAGCAGTCACGACCATAGCATTGGCAGCACGGTTGCTACTTCTAGGGATAGCTTCTAAAGTTACCTTTTCAAACAATGATATAAGTTTAAGAACATATTATTTATAAGGGTAAATTTTTTCATCTCATGTCTGATAAAATTCATTTATTTGGTTTATCATGAGCTAATAATCTCCAAAAAATAACAAGTTTTTAATTTTTAAAGCTAAGGCGGCTCATAATCCAAGGATTAGAGCTTCATATTCTATAGTATTATTAGTACAAGCAAATTGTAATTTGAAAGATAAAGGGATAAGGTGCTTTTGAGGAGATATTAATATAATACCTGCACCTACACCACTCATACATCTATCTCCATCAAAAAATAATATCCAAATTTCAGAATGATCTTCTTCTAAATTAAGGCACTCATCAAGAAATTCAATATTCATGGGATGAGTAGATTCTAAAGGTGCAACAACTAACCGATCTGCTATAACTTGGCTTTTTATGGATCTTTGGTTGATAAATGTGAGTTCAAACTCACTAAGAGCTAAAACCCACTTAGTTTTGTGTCCTGATAAATAAGGTCTACTCATCAAGTACCTTAATGGATCAAATTTAGCAATAACATACGTTTTTTGACTAAGCATATAATGATGCAACTTTTGCATAGAAAATACTACTGCTAGACAAAGATTTTCTAATGGAGTATATCTTGTTTTATAACTTATTAAAGTCCTAAGTATACAATATGTGGCTCATTATTTCTTTTCATCATCAATTTGAGCCAACATAGCTATAAGTGGAAGTTCCATAGTAGAAATATATAAAATGAAAGGACAATCTGGTCTAGGTGAAACAAGCACTGGAGGATCAAGAAGATATTTTTTAATGCTATCAAAAGCTTCTTGAAATTCCTTATCCCATTTAAAAGAAATTTTTTTCTTGAGTAATTTAAGAAAAGGTTTGGTTCTATCTACAAATTTATCAATAAAGCGACAGATAGCTTGTAATTTTCCTTGCAAGCTTCTTAATTCTGATATGTTTTTAGGAGATGGCATATCATGGATAGCATTGATTTTAAAAGGATCTATTTCTATGCCTCACATAGAAACAATAACTCCTAATATTTTCCCATATTTTACTCCAAATACACATTTGTCTGGATTTAAATGTATAAGATATTCTCTTAATCTATCAAATACTTTTCTTAAATCATTAATATGATCATATTCTTTAGCTGAACGAGCTATAATATCATCTACGTAATCATACAAAATATCGTACATAATATCATGAAAAATATACGACATGGCTCTTTGATAAGTTGCACCAGCATTCTTTAAACCAAAGGGCATTACTTTCCAACAAAAGGTTCCCCAAGAAGTAATAAAGGTTGTTTTAGCTTGGCCTTCAAGAGCTATTATAATTTGGTTGTATCCTAAAAAACCATCCATAAGGGACAAAATTCCACTCCCAACTGTAAAATCTATGATTTGATCCATATTAGGGAGAGGAAAGTTGTCTTTAGGGCATGCAATATTGATATCTCTAAAATCTATGCAAACCCTAATATTAGTAGCTTATTTCTTAGTTACTGGAACAACATTTGATATCCACTTGGCATAGGCGATAGCTTGTATGAAAATTACATTCAAGAGCTTTTCTAATTCACTTTTAACTAGTAGTGCTACTTTGGGATGCATTTTCCTGAGTTTTGGATTTATAGGCTTAGCATCAGGGCATACTACTAAATGGTGCATAACTAGAGAAGGATCTAAGCCTAGCATATCTGCATATGTCCAAGCAAAAACATCATAATATTTTGTAAGGAATTCAACATATAGCTTTTGTTTTTCTTCACTTAATGCAGATCCAATTTTGACTAGGCGAGGCTTTTCTTCTGTTCCAATGTTAATTTTTATAAAATTTTCTACAACTATGTTTAACTCTCTTTCAAAGTTGAGCGGTGCAAGTGACACCCACATTTCTTGTAATTCTTCTAATGTACATTTAGCTAACTCTTCTTGAGGAGTGGTAGCTTCTATGTGAGCTACACATGGCATTGATCCATCAAAGAATAATTTATTTCTTAGAACTTCATCAAGAGATATATCATGAAAAATATCCCATTCTAAGCATTCATCCATATAAGCAATCATTTCCAGATAAACCATAGTCAACATATTACAAGTATGTACTATTTTAAGAAGTTCTTTTTGTTCAATATATTCTTGATATGTTATAATATGGTCATCATTTTTATATGGAAATGGTTCTATTTTTGTAGGGATATAACCAAGAGCACATCGGGTAGGCCATTATTCGACCTGTAAAGGTTCTTTTATACCATTTTCATGAGGTCCTAAACCTTTACCTCTATAGCCCATATTACACATCATTGGTTTTGATTTTATATATCCATTGGAAAAGTAGCATTTAGCAAATCTTTCTTGATCAACTATAAGTTCTACAATTGTAATTTTTACCCAATCATACCCTACATATACAAAATTACAACTTTCAATATGACAAATGCTTCCTTTATTTGGTAAGCCTAACGTTCGTGGAGATGGTGGTAATTTAGATAGTACTAAGGAATCTTGGGTGGAAAAATTAACTTCTTCTCTCGTTGTTAGTATTGAAGATAAATCCGGTAATAGTTCATCCAAAATGGCATATGAAGTGGATGGACCATATTCTTTAACTTGTTCTTTAGATGTTGTAAATTTAAATAATGTAGACTTAGGAGGTAATTTTTTTATTATAGATTTAGGAAATGGATTATATATGGGTTCATAAGGTGATGATGATAATGATGTAGAATTTGTTGATGTTGATGTTTTAGACTGCGTTTTTAACGATGTGGATTTAGAAGGTGATGATGTTTTAGAATTAGAAGGTGATGATGTTTTAGAATTAGAAGGTTTTGATGATGAGAGTGTACTAGGATGGATAGAAGACATAACAGGATAGAAAAAAATTCCTATAGGTTCTGATAGAGTGCACATATCAAATGGCCTAGTATCACCATGAATGGTGACTAATTGATGTTTAAATTCAAATTTGACACATTGGTGTAATGTGTAAGGTACAACTTTTATTGCATTGATCCAAGTTCGACCTAAAATAATGTTGTATGATGCAAAACAAGGTACAACAAACATAGTCACATCCAAAATCCTTGGACCAACTTGCAATGAAATCTTCATGACTTCATATGTTTCTTGAGTTTCATCATTAAATGCTTTGATAATCATTTCGGTCTTTTTCATATATTATTTCTTAAATACAAACCTTTGAAGAAAATAATATGTGCATATATTTAACGATGATCCATTATAAATTAAGACTCTCTTAACTCCTACATATCCAATCAATGCGGTAATGTATAAAGGATTATCTCCATACAAACTTTGTGGAGGAATATCTTTATCACAAAAATCTATGAAATTTGTTTCATCCAAAGTTACAACATTTACTACATCATTAGGTTCAATATCTTCAGGTACCATCATCTTGCTTAAAGTTCTCATTAATTCTTCCCTATGTATGGAGGAATTTCTTAAGATATCCAAAAGAGATATTCTTGTTGTAATGGTAGCTAATTATTCATTAATATCATATGGAGATTTGTGTTGTGAACTTATTATATTGTTTGCTTTAGTAAAAGCTTTTAATACAAATGGATTTGTTTTCTTATTTTGAATTTGATCTTGAGAATTTTGGTTTTGTGCTTATTTTCTTGTAACAACTCTGATGGTATCTACAATGTTACTATGTTGTGGATTACCAAAACGGGGTCTAGCATTTTCTGCTTGCTCATTTGAAAGTCATTGTTGAGATGATGGTCTAGTAGTTATTCTTCTTGGAAATGGTTCTTTTGGAACTAATAAATCTATAACAGGTGTGACTTGATTTGATTCATATTTAGAACTATTTGAAGCAATCCCTAATTCACTTCTTGTTTCACTTTCTAAAAATGCACTTTGACAAATTTTTAGAGGTCTAATAGTGACTAGGGATTCAATAGTTACACATGTTTTTGTCATGTCTTGATGAGGTATAAAACTACTAATAGTTCCTATATATCAAGTTGGATGGGGAACATTATGATGTTCTACCTGATTTATAGCTTCTTTACCATGCTTCGGTAAAGGGTGTTGGAAGATATCCAAATTCTTATTTGCATTTTGATTTTGAGATTTTTGTGTATTATTTTGAGCATCTTTTGGTGGGAATTTTTCTACTTCCATTTTTCCATTGTCAATCAGATCTTGTATCTTATGTTTCAATATCTTACATGATTTTTTTGAATGACCATCAGCTCTATGGAAGTTACAATGTAAATCCGCTCTAAATCCTACTACAGTTGTATCAGGTTGTCTTATTTCAGGAAACCGTATCAAACCTTGTTCCAATAGTTGTGGTAGGATCATGGTTAAAGGCTGATTTATTCTTGTAAATTCTCTTTGTGGTTTATCAGGGACTTTTAACACAATTTTTTTCACAACTTCAGCAAGATTAACATTACGTTGTTTGTAATGTCAGTAACTCCATCACCCACTACTTGTTTGTTCTTATATTGATTCTTAGAAGTTTTATTTTCATCTTTCTTATTAAATTGATCTCTTCTAATGAGGGCATATTCTACCCTTATAGCTAAGTCAATGGCTTGATAAAATGTTGTTACTATAGTAGTAAAACATTCATAAGATAGTTGTTCATGAAAATTACCAATAAATATATCCAAAATTTCATGATGAGGTAATGCAAAATGTAGTTTACCTAAGATTTCTCTCCACTTAGTCAATAATTCAGCAAAACCCTGATATGTTCCTTGCTTCAAATTATATAAATATTTAATAGTCACATGCCTCTCTATGTAAGAATTGAATTGGTAGACAAACATCTCTGTTGTTTCTTCAAAATTCCTTAAAGAGTTATTGGGTAATTGATAATACCACTCTAGGGCCATGCCTTCAAGACTTTTAGGTAATATCTTTAGCAACAAAAAATCATCATGAGAAACATCATGACATGTTATCTTAAACATGTGAAGATGCTCTATAGTATCTTCAGTTCCTTTATATATCAGGAGAACATGCATAGGGAAATGCTTAGGATAAGGTTAAGCTATGACTATAGGATCTAAAGGTTGACTACACATCTCTCGATAACTATACGAGGGATAGTATGGATCCATCTTATCTAGTCTTGAAGCTAACTGTTTAACCATGGCTTTGAGTCCTTGTTGTAGCATAATATTGTTGTATCTTTGATAGTAAGTTGGTGTTGTTGTATGAATATTTCCAATTGAAACATTATTATGTAGAGTATTTGTGGGAACTATGTTTGGTTGAATTTTTTATTGATAGTTGGTATTTTGCACTTTTTTAACCTTTTTTTGTTGATTAAGAGCTTGATAATACGGAAGCAAATGGTTGTTTATATTGTTTAGAATTCATTTTAGTGTTGCTAAAAGCCATATTAGATGATTGTGTTTTTGGTTTGGAAACATTCTAATTTAAAGGTATCATGTTTTGATTAGATGGTCCTGCTTGATTATCATCTTGGTCTGTTGAAGGCATGTAAGGTAATGGGTTTGTATGTATTAGAAAAATGGCTACTAAGGTTACTTCCATAGAACCTTCTCCTGAATTATCCATATGTACTACTTGACTAAATTCGCCTATGTGATCTTTTATGAATTGAGTAAAATTTGCAAGAGTCAAATTTAATATTTCCTTTTTCATCTAATGTAGGTTCATTAGGATCTTCTACTTTTTTTTCCCCATTATCGCCTTCATATTCTAAAAGTACATATTCTCCAATGAGTGCTCTATCTTCAACATCCTCTTGTTCTTGTTCTCCCATATTATCATTGTCTACTTGTTTACCACTTCTTAATATGGGTATTTTATATTAGAATAATTGTTCTTGTAGATATATATTTTATATATATGTGCTATAATTTTGAGGTATATATGCTATATATAAATACCTAACTAAATAAATATAATATGATTATTTTTGGATTTTTGTAGTTTTTAAATTGCAAACAAAAAAGAAAACACAACTATACTATTATAGGTGTTATATTTTAAGTTTCTTGGAAAAACCTATAGATATCATTAACAGGTTCCAATTGATCTGGTAACAGGTACTGTTCTTATTCAAATTAGAAGTTGGATTTCAAGAATTTTATGAAATGTGCTATGGTAATGCAATAAACTTCATAGTTTGACGTATAAAAGTGTAATTTGTGACAGTATTCTTGATAAAGCACAACTCTAGGAACCCTGTTAAATCTTCTCTTATCATCTAAAACAATTTCTTGATCCTCCACTCGTGATAAAAATTTATGTACTACTATTGCATTCTCAAGATAATATTCAAATGAATAAATACTTGGATAAATTACATCTATCTTATCTTCTAGCCACCTATCACAGGTTCTTTGAACGTCAAAGTAGAAAGGTGCACTATCGGGATCCAAGATTCTAGATAAGTTGAACCTTATGATTTTCTTAAGTTCAAGTTCTTTATCTCTTATAATTTCTAACCTTCTTCAACTATCAAAGTGTGGCACACTACATAATGAATAAAATTCTTGGTTTGCTAGTACTGTACTAACATTGATGTGAACGACTCTCCTTATGTTATAATCTACCATCTATGGAATGCAAAATTATGTGATTTGACTAATATTTTTTATTTGATTTTTGTTTTGTTTTTGTTTTATAACTATTTAAGAATTAGAATAATATTTGCCTTTCACATTGGGTTCACCAAAGAATGTAGCCCAAAAATTCTTGCACTCCTTTCCTCAAGGCTGATGGATACGTTCCTTAGAGGGAAATGGGAGAATGAATGGTCTACACCTCAAAAGAGAGGTACTTAATCGTACCTTCTATATGGTGATTTTTTGACAAATTATTTTGGGTTCACCAGGAAACATTTATGGTTGTTTCCATGCCTAGGTTTTGGGATTTTTTTTTATGTGTTCATTTTATTCAAATCGTAAATATACCTAGTTTGGCCAAAATGCAACTATTCTATCCTATATGCTATTTTGATTCAAATGCAAATAGAAAATAGAATTCAAAAGACAAATGCAATGCTAAAAAGTGATATCAAACCTTACCTGTATCTGAATGTTTGATGAAGATTCTAAATTTTGTGTGTAGTCCAATTCGTACGTTATAGGTCAATATCATATTATGATTATGCAGGATCTTATTACGATCTTCAAGATCGTACTACGAACATAGACAAACTGTTTCAATTTTTCCAGTGCTCAACAAAAAAAAATAGAAACAAAAAAAAAAATTGTATTGATGCTTATAAGAAATATTAAGATCTAATGTCGGCTATTGTAAAATATGGATTTATGAACAAATTGTTGAAAACTACATAAACATACAATTATATGAAATTCGATGAACTCCAGGAATGCAAATGCAAAAACCTATTGATCTATGAAATAAAGAATGATAAATAGAATACTAATCTAATCAAACAAAATTAAAATACGCAAACCAGAGCTTGGGGTTGCTCCCAAGTGAGTTGTAGGCAATATCGTAGCCCGCAGGATAGGATCGTACACCGAACTCGCATGGTTGTATGATGATAGTGATATCGTATCCTCCCGATCTATGATAAAATCCTTTGATATGCAACGTCTCCCGATCTTGTGTACAATAGCAAAATGACTAAAGCTAAACTACAAAATTAAGAGAAATAATTCTAAATGCAAGGATTCAGGGGAAATTCAGAGGAGAGGGGTCTGGTTAAATAAGATGGGTGGAGCAACCAGAATAGGGGGGAAATAATTTAGTTAAAATTTTCTTCCAAATTGAGCCTGATCAGATGAATCTGATCCCACTTTTTTCGTGCGGTTGCATAAACAGGGATAAAATTCATTGAACTGAATCTGTCATTTTTCTAATATTAATTTTTTGTTTCTAGGCAATATCGTATAACAATCGACGATATCGTATGCTAATTATAGGTATCATTCAATTGAAATCGTGCTACGATTTTGGAGGTTGTACTACATTTTTGGGGGTCATAGTACGATCTCATCAAAGATGCACAAATTTTGAGGTAATTAATACAAACATGATGTCTTTACAAATTGTTTATCTTTTTTGTGCAAATGGATCAATTTTATGGTGCTACAAGATGTTGATATGGAAAATTGACTATTTTGTAGAGACTCAAACATCCTAGCATATCAAACAAACTCACTAATAGTGCCTAATCCCTCTAGGACAAAATGTGTGTGTAGTGAATTCATTTACCAAATTAAGAGCATGGTAATGGCTCGAGGTAATCAAGAACCAATGTGTGTACAAGTGAGTTTATTAACTCATCATGAGTAAATTGGATAAACATATTATGGATGAAATTAAGAAGCTAGCTTGTTCGTATGAGCAGTCAGAGTTATATTTTTGAAAGAGATATGTCACCACACATAAGCATACTCCACTATCAATCAATCATCTATAGCTTCGGTGGAGGCTAACTCTATAGTCCATACTTTTTTTTTTATCTCTTGAATTTTAGGGATGACTACCTAACCATCTGACTAGAAATGTAGTATGATCCTTACAACCCAATTATCAGTGGTGTGTTATATAAAATATTTAGAGTTTTTGGAAATCATATTCTCAACCTAAGTGTGATGAGAATTGTACCCTATCCTTACTGCTCTATCTTTTGAATTTGAAGTAACTATGATAGTGGTGAAAACCATTATTCTTATGGACTATGTTGCATGATGGGATGAGCAAGGATGAACCTTTTCACTTTGATATTCATACCAAGGAAGGTGTTAGCCCTCTTTGACATAAGATGTTTTTAAGATGTGAAATTTTGGTTGGTGCAAGAATTTTTAGCCATTGAGAAAGGCACTTTTTACATCCATGTGTTGAATTTTACATCCTTTGTGAACAGCCAAAGAAAGTATTGTTTTGATTGTCTCTTGTCTAGCTATGGGAGCAAAGGTCTCCTCATAATCAATGCCATACTTTTATGTGAAGTATTTTGCTACCAGTATTGCCTTGTGTCTTTCAATGCTTCCATCAACATTGAATTTGGTCTTGTAAACCCATTTACATCCAACACATTTCTTTCCTTTAGGAATATTTACAAGCTCCCAAGTATCATTGTTTTTTATAGAGGTCATCTCCTCTTTCATGGCTTCTTGCCATATCTTCTGAGTACAAGCACAATCATAGCTAGAAGGCTCTAGTTGTGCACTAGTCAATAAAGCATAATTGACTACATCTCCCTGAGGCTCTTGGGAGTCATCATCTCCATACAAATGAAAATTTTCAAGTCGTTGCAAAACTGTACTCATTTCACTAGCTTGGGTTCTTGTGTATCTTCTTTGAAAATTTTTATCCAACATTTGATAATATGGATGATGTTGTAATGTTCTCTTACCTCTGGATAAAGAATAAATATCCATCGGTGAAGAACTGAATGATCGTTGTGGATACGGACTTGGAGAATATGTTGACATACTAGAAGTAGCACATCTACTTGGGCTTAGAGGGGGTGTGTCTTTACCTTTCTTGGGTGACACTTGCTAAGTTTGAGAAAACCTGCATCATGGGATTCATCATCAACAAAAACTTTTGGATGACCCCATTCTCCCCCTTCATCAAAAATTACATCCCTTGAAAGAATAATTTTATGGGCCTTCAGATTGTGAAGTCTATATGCTTTGGTAGACTCACAATATCCTACAAAAATACATGCTTGACTCTTGGGATCAAGCTTTTTCATTTTTTCTTCAGGGATGTGTGCATATGCTAAAGAACCAAAAACTCTAAAATGTTTTACATTTGGCTTCTTGCCATACCATGTCTGGCAAGGAGTGATCACTTTCAAACTAGAAGTAGGACTCCTATTTAGAATGTAAACACTAGTTCTAACATCATCAACCCAATACATGTTACTAAGATGATTTGTTTGAAGAATCGATCTGGCCATATCTACTATTGTGCAATTTTTCCTTTCTGCCACACCTTTCTATTGTGGAGTATAGGCAATGATGAATTGCCTTTTTATCCCACATTCTATACAATATTGTAGAAATGCCTTGGAAGAGTACTCTCCTCCTCGATTTGTCCTGAGATATTTTACAAGAAACCCACTTTGTTTCTCTACATTATTCTTGAAATCAATGAAGTAATAAGAGGCTTCATCTTTGTGTCTCAGGAAATAAATCCAACACATTCTAGAGAAATCATCTATAAAAGTGATAAATTAATAATTATTACCAATACTTTTTGTCTGAATTCGACCATAGATGTTCGAATGCACTAATTATAGTGAATAGCTGGCCCTTTGTGCTTGTCCTCTTTGAAACATGGACTTGGAGTGCTTTCCCAAAGCATAGCCTTCACAGAATTCCTTGTGATCTTGGATTTTAGGAATTCTAGTCACCATAGCTTGAGAAGTCAACAATTTCAACTTAGCAAAATTCAGGTGACCATATCTCAAGTGCCAAAGCACACTTAGATTTGCAATAGAAATATTTGCAAGTTGAGCCCCCCCTAGTTGTCCAAACTTAAGGGGAAATAACCTATTTTTGGTCATAGGTACCTATGTGATGACTCTATTACAATTGTTCTTATCAAAAATTACACATTTTCCCTCATCAAAAACAAGTTTGTAATTATTTTCCATCATTTATCCAACACTTAGCATATTATGTTGGAGTTGAGGGGTGTAGTAGATATCATTCACCTTTTTGATGTCTTCCTTTGTTGGAACCTCCATAGCTCCAATGCCTTCAACTTGAAATACTTTATCTTATTCCAACTTAATTCAGGATTTATAGGTGGAATCTATTGTAGCAAAGAGTTCTTCTTTGCCACTCATATGGTTGGAACAACCAATATCCAAAATCCAAGTATCATTCATATTTTGATCTAATTGCCCATAAAAAAAATATATATTAGAAGTCCCTTCTTCTTCACCATAATGGCCATACTGACTACTTTGACTTCTACTTCCTTGAGAAGATTTGGACCAAGAGTCTCGAGCAAAGTGACCTGGTTTACCACAATTGAAATAAACCTTTTTGGATTTGTCACTTCCTCTTCCTTGACCTTGATTTCTACCTATGCTTTGTTGATTGCCTCTGCTTTGATTTCCACCTCTACTGGGATTTCCTCCTCTACTGGGATTTCCACCTCTTTGGTTGTTCTTGCCTCTTCCTCTTATTTGACCTATGCCTTGGCCTCTTCATTGTCCTTTTCTTGCACCTTCTTGAGATTTGAATGATTTATCATCACCTCCATAACTTGTTGATGGAGATTCATGTAATATCTCTTCATGTGAAAGTAATGAACCAATTAAAGCATCAAAGGATAGTGTAGACAAATCCTTTGATTCTTTGATGATGATTGATATGTTATTCAATTTTGAAAGAAGTTTTCTCAACAATTTCTTCACAATAGTTTCTGATTTGACTTCTTCTCCAAGTGTTACCATCTTGTCAACTACTGCTTTGACTCGAATGCAGTAGTCACAAACTTTCTCATCTTCATTCATATTGAGATTCTCAAAATCTCATTTTAGTGTCTAAAGCCTGACCTGCTTCACTTGATCGCTTTCTTGGAAAAATTCTTTTAAGGCCTTCCATGCATCTTGGGAAGTTATACAAGATGCAATTCTAGGGAAAATACTTTTATCCAATGCTACTTGAAGATGATAAAGGGTAGATGAATTGTTCTTTTGTGCTTCCTTCCTTGCTTTCTTATCAGTTGCACTTAATGTAGTCCAATCAAAAATTTCTGTGTAACCCTCTTCTACTACATCCCATAATCCCTTACCTATGAGTAAGGTCTTCATTTTGATAGACCAGTACTCATAATCGTACCCATTAAATTTAGGAATGGGTAGATTAGCATTGGAGGCCATAGCTATTGAAAGAAACTAGGAACAAACTTTTATTTCTCTATTACAATAAATTTCAAAAGAAATTAGTTACAGATTTAGATCAAGTCTAGCTTGATCTACTCTTTCTCTTATGGCCTATTTTTCTTGTTGAGGTTCTCCGTTCACTATATTCACAAATTTATCAGCAACGAAGTCTTCATCGTCATTGATGAGAATAATTTCTAGTGAATCTGGCTCTAGTATTTCAAGTGAAACACTGTTATTGAAATGAGGATTTTCTGGCTCCGGTGGTGCAATACCTATAGATGCTGACTGCTCAAATTTGCTATCGAAGGAATTATCCTCTAAATCTGCTTCGTATCCTAAATCTGGATGTCTTTGATGGGCTATGACTGCATTTTGTAATTGGCTGAAAATTGTATGCAAACCATATCTCTAAATTTTTTCATCAAAAGATTCGGTGTTCTCTCTTAGTAAAATAGAACACAGGGCATGATAGCACCCGGTAGATCGTATCATGAATTTTTTACAATTCTACCCTTCGATGCAAAAAGTATCCCCCTTAGAGCCTCTGAGGCTATTACAAAGAAGTTCACCCTTCAACTTATGTTATTACACAATTTGCAAGTTTTTCATCACAATACTTATCCCTTGAATGGGATTCCAAGGGGCAGTGCCCCTGGTGTGCCTCCCCCATCATGAGATGAGGAGTCCAAATTTTTTTGGAAGTGCTAAACGGGTGCTCCAGAAGGCTTCTCGACACTTTTTCAAGCCTCTTGGGTGTATTAGATAAATTTGCAAGTTTTTAAAGCCCCCTTGGGCGTATTACACAAATTGCCTTTGAGGCAATATTTTCTCTTTGCCCCTTTTAAAGTTTACTAAAAACTTTAAAGTAATTTTAATAAATTTCTATTTAATAATAAAAAACTATTGCTTTTAAAATCAAATTTTTTAAAAGGAAATGATTTAAAAAACAATAATTTTAAATTATTAAATAAAATATTAAAACGACTTTAAAAAAAAAAACCTTTTAATTTTTGTCATCCACGCGAGTTGAACAGGCGATCTCGAACCAGTACAAACCTCCTTACCAACTCAGCTTCATCCACTGATGGCAATCAAAAGCAAACTTGCCCACTTTATTATTTCCTTGGTGAAGGAGAGGCAAAAAAAAAATTGTTTTGTTGTCGCCAAGTTTTAAACCCGTGATCGGGCGAAGGGAGAAACGCCTTAGCACTGGCTCGAGGAGCCAGTCGGGCTACAATGCCCCCTATGAAGGTAATGCATGAAGCCTTCTATTTAACACATGACACATCTAAATTTTTTAAAAAATATATGGGAATGCATTATCCCACATTCACCGGGACAAAGCTTGCGAAGGGGAATATAAGGTGCAATTCACGTATTTGAAATCGATTGCCTTCGGGCAATCGATCACGCCTATTTTGCCAACTAAAATAGCCATGCATCCTCGGTAACTACCACATCAGCTAACCCTTCATCCACCTTGCTACCATGTTTTCACCCTCTGTGATGCCACGTCATGCCCATGCATCTGCCACATGTTCGGTCTGAGTCAGGTCCTGTGGCTATCCACCATGTGTCGAGTTTGGATCCTATTGTTAGTTGGCCACCACGTTAGCATTGATCTATGTAATGTCCACATTTTAGGTCATCGATCCTCATCAGTTTTCCATCTTGATGTTCGTTCACCTGACTATATCTGGTCCACCTCAGGACCCGCACTCGGATCTGAAGTCCCTATCTAGTCTGTCTACCTTGAGAACCATGCTTGGGTTTTGATCTGTGGGTTTCTCCTTGATATCGGGAGTCATGCCTGCCTTGGACCCTCCTCATTGGTCAACTACCCTCACAAGCTCGCTGGATCTGATACCAAAGTGTGACACTGAAGAATACTTCTTTCAATTAAAAATTCAAAACTAACCTTATACAATATATAGTCCAAATTGAAACTAATTACGAAATGAAATGCAGAATGGAAGGAGAAGAAGAAGGAGATAAGGAATTTGTGAGAAGAAGGGGGATAAGGAGATAGGAAGAAGGAGGAAAAATAGGGATAGGAGAGAATTTGAAATCTGCCGACATTCCTCCTGCCGACATTCCCTTGGTGACATTAACCTTGACATTCACCTTGGTCTCGTCCACCATGGTTAAACTCTAACAGGAGTCAATTCCTAAAACTCAAGATTTTATTAGTGCATATGTTTAATGGTACCAAAAGGACTTGACCTATATTTTGGTGTTTGCTTAAAACACTAGGAGTGGCTGAGTGACCAAAAATACCTAGGAAATATGTAGGTGTGCTTTATGCAAATGATTTAATGGAATTGTGTGTATGACTTTGTGAGGGTGTCCTTGATTAAGGTAACATAACTTTATTGGACCAATTTAAGACCTTGAACTTAATAAATGATCCCTAATATGAAATGTGAATGCAATGTATGATATGCAATAAAATGTAGGTGGATGCAGTGTTTTATGTAATGTAAGTGGAATGCGATGTTATGAATGAAGTGTATGCAAATGTTTTTTGTATTAACCATATATACATATATATAAATTAAATCAGGCATAAAATACTCTCAAGTGTATAACATTAAGTGGTTCGGATTATTCCTTTCCCTCTAGACTAGCAAACCTATAAGTACCATTACCCACTCTTTGTGCAATAATGTATGGACCTAACCAGTTAGTCGTAAATTTATCTCAAAGATGCAGCAACATTTTGGTATTTTACTGGTTCTCTTTAAGGACAAGATATCATACTTTGAATTCATGTAGATGGACTTTGGTATTATAAGTATGCCTTAGGTGGTCTTGATATACTCGTAAGTTCTCTAAATCATTATCTTGCCTCTCATCAAGAAGTATGAGTTGGTCGATAGGTGCTTGTCTAGCAGTGTCATCATCTATGAATTCTTGCAAAGAAATTTTTAAGGGATCTCGATCTCAAGAGGTATGATTGCTTTGGTTCCATAGACTAATGAAAATGGTTTTGCCCCTGTAGGCATGTAGATGCTTGTTCGATAAACCCATAATGCCAATGGAATTTATGTGTGCCAATATCTATGATTTTATTTGACAATTTTCTTCAAAATAGCAACTAAAGTCTTGTTGGAAGCTTTAGCTTATCCATTTGCTTGTGGGTAATAAGGAGTCAATAAGATATGTTGATTCTTATATTTCTCGTGAAGTGCTCAAACATCCTTGTCCTTGAAAGACTTGACATTATCTAAAATTATTTTCGAGGGGATACCGAAATGACAAATGACATGGTGAAGTATAAACTCCACAATTCTAGGTACTATCATGCTGGTTAGAGGAATTGCCTCAACCCACTTTGTGAAGTATTTAGTGGTTGTGATGATGGAAGTATGTTGTCTCAAAGAAGAAGATGATATTTTTCCAATTAGATCTAGACCCCATTGTGAAAAGGGCCAAAGGCTTTGAATAGGCTGCAAAGCTTATGATGGTACATGAGTTATATTAGCATGTGTACAATCCTAAAAGGTATACACCTAATATAATAATAATTGAAAATCACACAAAGCACACACATAAATTGAGAAAATTGAAATAACAAAAGAAAATATGTATTTTATTAAAATTGAATCAATTCATGGTTACAAATTTGTCCCTCTTAGGGATACCTAATGTGATAAAATTCTAAAATCATAAGAAATCCCTCGCAAGGGTAAATGTAATCCGTAGGCCTTTCAGAATGACATGAACTGCTCCAGGTCAATGATGACCTTCTTCTATCCTTGGAAGAGGTATTTGTTGCCTTGAATGCATTGAAAATGGAGTCCTAAAAACCATGCATTCAAGAAACAACAAGAAACAATTAAAAGCAAAGGAGACCTCTCTTGATGAGCCTTTTAGAGGAATCTTACATAAAACATATCACGAAATCAAGATAGCTTGTAAAACTATCCATCTATGCAATAAATGGTGAAATTATCATAAAGCGTAATCAATAAGTAAAGATCTAGTTATGAATCAATCTAATTAGCCAATATAAATGTTAAATGCATGAAAATAATAAGGAAACTGGTCTAATTTCCAAATTCTAAGAAAGTAAGGAAATCTATCCTAAATCTCTAATTCAATTGTACAATTGTATCTAAGAAAGTAAATCTAACTAAGATCTATCTAAACAAATGCAAATAAAGATAAATCTACTACTAAACAATGGAAATTAGGGATCAAACCCTAGCTGTATGTTTGAGGTGCAATGAGCACTGTTAGCTACGGCTGATAGTCACAGCTAAGCTAAAAATAACTTTGCTCTCCAAATTTGAGCTTGTATCTCTAATTCTCCTTGTTGAATTGATGATCAAGGATCACCTCAGTGTCCTTTGATGGATTGGTAGTGTGAATTGTCTAAATCGATGATGGAATTGGCTCAATTGTGTTTCTTGATTCTCCTAGACCTCTAGGACCTTCATGGCTTTGAATGCATTCATGATCTCCAATTGGGTAGCAAAAGTTTTCCTCTCAAAGGTGGCAAGTGAGTCCACAATTTGATAGGGCTTCACTATGTTTCAACTCGAGATCCTTCTAGACTTCTCCCCAATTTGAAGGGGATCTTATAGCACTTGATAAGGCCTTGCCTTGGCTTCATGGAGAAGCCAAGATCAAGAACCTACATTTGGATCAATTGGAGGGAAATTTCTAGAGGCTTCCCCATCTAAAAGTTATTTGGATTCATCGTCCAGGCTGTTATAATCGATTCTAGGTCCAAAAATGCTTTGGTGCTAGCCATGGATCTAAGGCATAGCTAGCTCTATTAGTCGTAGGTCTCAGTCATGTATAAGGTTGAGCTAAGCAAATTTACACAAAATGAGTGGTAAAAACCACTACTTCACCTTGGAGCTATCTAAGATCATTCATATGGTCTATTAGCATGTCCCATATGAGTAGTCGTCTCTACATGATGCATTTTAGGTGTCTACAGATACCCCTTTTGGGATGCATTGTGAGATCGAACAACACTGAGAAAAATAGACCTCCTAAAATGATGTCATAGGTTGAATGATGATCATTATTCAGATCAATATTAGATGCTCAAGTTCTATAAAAGAACGTGCATCCTAGAATCATTGCTTCCAACTGAAGGAAGGCTTAAATTTTCAAATATTTGATAAGCTCGAGCGGTGATCGGGTAGCTTCAGTGCTACTATAGGCTTCTGCACCATATAGATCTAAAATGAGGAGAGCTACTAACTTAACTGTCATAGTTGCTTTTTGCCCCAGCAAAGGGTAAGCTTATGATAGTCTTTGACAATGATTCGTAATATGAATGCAATTTGACAAGATCAAGGGATATTATTTTGACTTTGATTATGATTTTAATATAATGACTACCCCCTCAAGCGATGAGTTGATGAGAGTAGGACAATTAAATGAAGTGACGAGTCACTTGACCACTATGAATGACTTGAAAATTTTAAGGTTTAGCACTTTGATTACTTGGCAAGGCTTAATTCAACCATGATTGTAACTATTAATGGTAATTGTACATTTCTATCCTATGGAGCAGTCTAGCCATTGTGGCCTTCTTAGGGAATCAAAATGATAGCAATACCAATTAGGCTCATGTTGAATCATATTGTTTGATGATCTACTGAAAATGTCACAAAAGAATTAAAATGAAGACCTCGTTCTTGTGGAGCAGTCCGGTCGTCTAAGCCTTCTTAGGGATTGAAGTGAAGCGTATCAATTCCATAATGACTAATTTGCTCCAAATGGCTTTATGGTAATTTACTCATATTGTCAGATTGCATGGATCACAAGTCGTTGCAACCGCCAAGTGTATAGGGTAATTAGTTGGATACAAGGTGCATTTGCAATTTTGATTTATCTGAATTTTTATTGTTATTTTGAAAATTTTGAGGGTTTTAGCCCATTAAATATTTTTAATTTTTCATTCTGAAACCCCTCATGGTGAGAAAATATGTGCATTTATGACTTGAATGAAAAGACCAAATATTTAGACTTCTTTGGAGCTTTTGGGGATCGATACTAATAATGCCCCAGTTGATGCTTGCAAATGTTTTTGTTTTGATTTTATGTTATGGATGCAATGATGATTGTAATGCCTACATGATGATGCAATTATGCTATATATATGCAATGTACTGCTGACATGCACTATCTAGATGATAGATTTTCTATTAGATTCCATGATATATATGTATAGATGGACTATTTTGTATGCATATGGATGCAATGCTTATTGTTAAATGCATGTTTGATTTTGATTTAATTTTATGCATCTAATTTATGTGGTTATGATATGGTGAATGCCATGTATGTAATGCATTATTTACATGATGATGATATAATGTAAATGAACCTGTATGGTTTAATCACTTAAAACATAAGGAATGAATGCAATATGAGTTTGAAAATATAATGGATGACACCATAGAATGTATAACAATCATGATTGTAATTGATATATCTTGTCATAAGAGTTAATCAATTAAATATCGATATGTGAGATGCAATGATGTATTATTTCTATTCATAAGATTTTGTAAATTAAAAGAATATGCGTAGCATAGTCAGTGGTCGTTTAAATATCATTGTTGATATCCATCTAGTATCTAACCTATGTTATGAACACTTCTAACAAATAAACTCTTATAAAAAGAAGTTGATATTTGATGATTGCTTGAAAATGGTTGTTGCTATTTGGGAATTTTTGAGGTTTTCCATGAAACTCAAACACCCTAGTTGACTTATCAAAAGTTGTATAATGACCATACTAGACTTCTGAAAAATATTTTTTTTGCTATGAAATACCAAGCTATTCATTACCCCTGTGTGTGCAAATTAATATATTAGTTAAGGCATAAGCATACCCCAGTGCCAGACGAGATTCATTCAGTCCATTGTTGTATTGGAGATCCTCAAATTTCTATCTGATCCTAGGTTTGAATTTAGTTAGACTAGACCACTAGGCAATATAGGCCACCTAAAGCAAGCTCATTTGTAAATTGCTTAGACATACCCCAATGTTAGGCAAGATTCATTCAGCCCATTATTGTATTGGGGATCACCCTATGGCTTTTGAGTAGTGATCATTCCAGGGATTCAAGTTTGTCCCCTTATTTTATTCAATTTATTGGAATACTTGATCATGTAAAGTGATAAGAATCACTGTTTATTTTGTAAATATACATATAATATATATATATATTAATTGAGCAAGGGATTTGAAACTGATTTAATTTTAGGATTTTGCTCCTTCATTTGTAAGCAAGGGATTTATTTGGGTAGGGGGTAAACTTGTCCTTTTGCCAATGACCACTACCCTAGACCATTGCACCTCACAAAATGAGCAAGTAACAAAACCTTTTGCCTAAGGTGACCCAAACCACTTTTGTAGTGTTTGCCCTTCCTTACCCTAAGTAGGATTATTAATGTGTTTTATTAGTGATAGGATTCTGATATGCTAAGTGCTATCAAAACTAGACCTCATATACAAAAGTAAAGTAAGCTTTCTACCAAAATCTTGAGAAGACCACTAGGTATGGCTGAATGATTGAAAAACACTAGTATATTATTCATAGCAATAGGAGGGGTTGTGTTGAAAAACACAATTACTCACAAGGGTGATGGATGATGATGATAATGCATAGATGCATGATTGAAACACAAACATGGTGTCATTTGTAAGATTGTAAACACAACCTATTCTAATGCAAGTGTAATGGATGGAAATGCCTAATGCAATGCAATTAAATGAATGCAAGTGCAAAAAAAAATGCATGATGCAAATGAAATGCAATATTTTAGATTTTATTGCTTTTTAATATTTATGGATTTGAAATTTTTTCTATATTTTTAGGTTTTTGAATAATTATGTGTGGAACGCCTGATGAGGCCTGGAAATGCCTCAATCATAACATGTTTTGAACACTAAAATTGCCTATAAACTCTTATGTTTTATCTGATATGTTAGTTAAGTTGATTCAATATGTTGTATATTAACCATTTTGCATGATCAATGTATTTGGAATATTATATGCTGATTTTTATAGCTTTTTGCATAGTTTTGTGTTCTTTTTGCTATGACTTGCTAAAATGGGATATGCTTAGAATAATAGCAGCATTTCACTAATCATGTTTTGATTTGTCTCAAGCATTTATTTCACCTAAATCTGGCAACGGTGCAAGCAAACTATTGTTGTGCAACAAAAACTGGTCTTTCCCATGTAAATTCCAGCCACTTGTCCATAAATAGCAAGGCATGGAATTCACATGTGGAAAGAGATGAAGACCATTGGAATTTGATCTTAGGAGATAACCCACCTGAGAGATGCAGAAGAAATCACTGGAAAAGCACACATTTGTTCATTCTGAAGTATCTTCGGAATGAACAGATATCTTCGGAATGAGAGAACACAACGTCTTCGGAATGAGCGGATCTTCAGAATGAAGAATGCATTATCTTCGAAATGAGTGGATCTTCGGAATGAGAATTGCAGTATCTTCGAAATGAGAATTGCAGTATCTTCGGAATGAGCGATCTTCGGAATGAGAATTGCATTGTCTTCGAAATGAAGCCACTTATCTTCGGAATGAAAATAGAATGTGCTTTTTGACTTGTTGACCGATTTTTGAAGCCAAAAAAGGGAAATAAAGGTTGGAAAAGGTAAAGGAAAAGATCTTCCATCTGTCTTTGCCATCATTGCTGACCAAAGCCATCATTAAGGGAAAGATCAAGTTTTAATCTTCTTCTAGGATAAAACCAGAATTTGTTGCAGCATTGTAGGATTAGATCTTTTGAGATATTCTTTGTTTGTAATTAGACCTTAGGACATCTATAAATATTGCTCCCATTCAGGTTGAGCCTAGTAGGAAGTAAGTAGAAAGTAAGATATGTAGAGAGAGTAAGGAAGCTAGGAAAAAGCAAAAAATAGGTAGAATTTGACTGTTACAGTCCTGTAACAGGTTTTAAGCAGAATTATTGTAATCATGTTCTTTAATCAATAAAGTGCACCAGTTCTATTTCATATTGCTTGTAAATGAGTGTGATTAAGATCTAGAGAGAGAGAGACTCATACCTTCTTCTGGACAAGGAGGCTGGCCACTTCCAGACCTAGGAGGAGGACTAACAACAGGTTTTATTCTGATTTTGCTACAGCAGAATGAGTTGTAGAACTTGTTATTTCAATTGCTTGTAAATAGCTGACAATATCTGCAGTCTTAGTTTATTTATGCTTAGATTAATCTTGTGCTTAATGTTTTAGTTGTAATATTTACTTTCAACAAAGCTTCCATTTTATTTCAGACTGTTATTTCTAGAATTTGCTATTTTCTGTAATTTCTTGCATTTTATGTTTTGTTGTCAACCCCTGCATAGAAGATTGACAACCTTCTATTACAGAGCCTTGACAGTTTTCATTTCCATGTTAGAATTAGATTTTCATTACTGCAAAAGTAATTAGATTTCCTTTCTGCAATTAGAATCAGACTTTCAATTCTGCAACTATTATTTATGCAACATAATTAGGTCTCATTCTGCAATTGTAATTAGGACTTCATTTCTATGAGTTAATGATTAGTTTCCAATTCTGCAACTTAGATTAAGGTTTAATTCATGCAATTTAGAGATAGGAATGTCCTAAAACCCCCCACACAACCGGTTTCACCAATAAGACCTGTTGCTCTAGATTGACCTAAGTTATAGTTGTTTTGCCTCTTCTTTCATAGATAGCCTTGTACACTGCCTTGGATTGACAAATTCATTGAGAATTAATGATGGTATAATGACTACGCATCATTTTGGCATCGTTTCCAGGGAATAGTGTTGCCAAAAGAAAACAAATAGTCCAATAGCTGTAATCAGACTAAGCTATGAAAATTCAGGTTAAAATCTGAATACAACAACTGAGGAAGATAACAACTATTGACTTAATTTATGTCATTTAGGAGTAAACATGAATGAGTAAGTCTAGGGATGAAAAAGGTAGAACTACCCCAAAGGATCCCTGGCTTGTTCCATTAAGGAGATCTTCACGCCTAAGGGGTGAATCACCTGTGTTTGAACTACCAGAAATATTGATAGAAAAATCACCAGTCTCACCATCATTAGAACATTTTGAGAAAGGAAAATCACCAATTTTATCATCATCAGAATATCCTAAGAAAGACAATTCATCGAGACTCATCATCAACCAGAGAGGCTTGGACCTCTTGAGAGAACAATTTGGGAAGCTTTAACTTCTCCCAACAAATAGGAAACTATGGCAGAAGGAGGCAATATAGATGGCCAACATGGCTATGTCCATAATGAAGGAGATGATCAGGATATGCTCCAACCTTCCAGAACATTTGAATATCCTATTCGTCTGAATCCAACACAAAACTCTCCCATGAAGACCATTTCACCTTCAGTACTTCCAACCTTTCGAGGTGTTGTATCTGAAGATCCTGATCAGTTTTTGTTTGAATTCAAGGTAGTGTGTCAGACCTATGATTATATAAATGACAATCAAAAACTTAAGGTTTTTCCCTCAACACTCAAGGATTCAGCATTGTGCTGGTTCATGAGCTTAGAGCCTAATTCCATAAGAACCTGGGATCAAATGGAAACTGTCTTTTTAGACAAATATCAGGAATATTGTCGTGTAAGGAATAGAAAAGATGAGTTATTCAGAATCAAGCAGGAAGATGATGAGACATTGGAAGATTATCTTGATAGGTTCTCCTTTGTTCAAAGGAGATGTGGACTTGTAGAACCAGAATTATGTAAAACCATATTTTTGAGAGGATTGCAAGATGAATCCAGAGAAGTTCTGGATTTGATGGGAAAAGGGGATGTAACCACTCTCAGTAATGATGAAATTATGGATCTCTATAGGAATTACTCTCGCACTAAGCGAGAGAAGAAGAAAAAGCCACACAAATGGCACTGATGTGAAGGACTTGATAGAGGAACTTGCAAATTTCAAAACTGATATTCTAGTGCACCTAAACACTACTTTGGGGGAAATGTCTGCAAAAGCAAAAAACATAGAACCTTTGGCAATTTATTGCCCAAGATGTAGAAATAAACATGCTTTGCAGGAATGTCCTTTGAATAAAACATCTATCTCAGCCATTTGTAGTATCTGTTCAAAAAGGCATTCAATTGATCAATGCCACTTGCTACCACAACTCAAAACTGTGTTAGAAAATCAGACTGAGGAACTCAACTATATTGGACCAAAACAAGGGGGAAATTTCTCTCAATACCAAAATCCCCCTCGTTTTCCTACAAATTGGGGGCATAATCCTGGTACTATGCCTTGGGGACAATCAGAACCACCCCAACGTCCTTGGAATTATCCTCAATGGACAAATTCCCAAGAATGGCCACAAGCAAATTGGAGTAACTCAGCCTAGAATCGGAATCAAAACAACCCCTCATGGAATCAAAACAACCCATCTTGGAATCAAAACAATCCAACCTGGAATCAAAATCAGACTAATCCACATTGGATGCAAAACCAACCATAGTGGAGTCAGCAATACCAGTCCTATCCAAGGCAGCAAAGGAATCAAGGTCAAACTCAGCATTTGTTGCCTGCACCTAATCAAAATTTTCAAGAAAAATAACAGCAAACATAGCAAGTGAAACAACCTCAATTGCCAGCTCAACCAGTCACTAATCCAAATAGCATGAGACAGACACCTCCTGTCTATGTGGCTGAAGCTGAAGAAAATGTTGAAATTAATGTTCTTGATTGTAGTAACATCCAACTTCGTTCAGGAAAAGTTGTACCTAAACCAGTTTCAAATGAAATCAAAGAAAATGAAGAGCAAGAATCATCAGAACCAGAGAGAATCCAACCAACAATGGAGACAGAAGAAAAATTGGAACCAGAGAGAATCCAACCAACAATAGAGAAAGAGACAAAAATAGAACCACAGGCAGAACAATTACCAAGGATAATTCCATATCCTGAAAGATTCAATGCAATACCAAAAAATTCTGAGTCAGAATTGGTCAAAGAACTCAAAAAGTTGACTATATCATTGCCCTTATTGCAAGCCATTAAGGAAATACCAGAGATTAATAGTACTATCCAAAATTTGTGCATTAAAAGAATAGGAAGAAAGAAGAAAGCATTTCCCAAGACTGTGCAGGTTGAAGGAAAGATAGCTGATCTCTTATCTGGAAAACTAGTACCTCCAAAGTATAGTGACCCAGGAAGTCCAGTTATCACAGTTACCATAGGTTCAGTACCAATATCAAATGTTTTAGTAGATCTAGGAGCTGCAATAAATGTCATGACCAAGGATACAATGAAACAATTACAGCTCAAACATCTCAGCCCCACATTTACAGTTTTAGAAATGGTTGATAGGTCAGTTGCAAAACCTGAAGGTATCATTGAAGATGTCCCTATAGAAGTTTCTTCTTGGGAATTCCCTATAGATTTTTTGGTTTTACAACCAAGAAATTCAGCACATGGATATCCCATTATTTTGGGAAGACCTTGGCTTGCAACTGCAGCAGCCTTCATAGACTGCAGATCTGGAAATATGACTATTTCAAATGGTATTGATCTGAAACAGATTTCTTTATATCCTCTTGCAAAACCATCTAGCAAATTTTTAGGTCAGTTATGGTTTTCTGACTCAGAGGAAGAACCGAGAAGAGGTCATTTCTACACTAGCTACCTTAGTAGTAAGAGAACACACAGAAGACCTCAGTGACACAGAAAATTTAGAAAATGAAACAATCCTGATGAATGTTCTGCATGAACAAGGTTTAGAAGGGGAAGCAACAAATATCCAACAGTTGTTAAGTAATGAGGAGAATCAAAAATCTGAAGATGAACCATCTGTACTATCACAGGGAAACTCTGTTTCACTACCACATGGATGGCACCATCATCTGATTTTTCCTTCTCACTGTTCCATACAAGATATGCTTCCCTCAAGCAGCAATAAAACAAAAACTGCTTCTTTTCTCCCATCTCAACAATGTCCTCTTAATCCCCTAATCACCAGGTATGAAGGAGTGAATTCAGTCCTTCTAAATACAAAACAAATAGAAGTCCAACCAGGAAAATTTTTGAACATTTACAGCCAGCTTACTAGGGAAGAGGAAGAAAAATTGATAGTTGTCTTGCGGAAGCATGTTCATGCTTTTGCTTGGAACTACAAAGATATGTCAGGAGTTCATCCTGATATATGTACCCACAGAATCTATACTGAAGAAGTCAAGCCAGTTAGACAACCCCAGAGAAGATTGAATCCTGCCTTAAGAGATATTGTGAAAGAAGAAATTGAAAAACTTCTGGAAGTAGGATTCATTTACCCAATTTCTGATAGCCAATGGGTTTCTCCATTGGTAATAGTTCCTAAGAAAAATGGAAAAATGAGAGTATGTGTAGACTATAGAGAGTTGAATAAGGTGACATACAAAGACCATTTTCCATTACCTTTCATAGATCAGGTGTTAGATACTCTTGCTTGGAAAAAGATACTTTTGTTTTCTTGATGGATTTAGTGGATATAATCAAATTCAGATTGCACCTGAAGATCAAGAGAAAACAACTTTTACATGTCCATGGGGAACATTTGCCTATAGGGTTTTACCTTTTGGTTTGTGTAATGCCCCAACAACTTTTCAGTGAGCAGTCCTAGCAATTTTTGCTGATCTGACCACCAAAAGTGTTGAAATATACATGGATGATTTCACAGTATGTGGACAGACTTTTGATTTTACATTGCAAAATCTTGACAAAGTCTTAACTCACTGTGAAACATACCAGTTATCCTTGAATCCAGAAAAATGCTTCATGATGATGAAGGAAGGGATAGTTCTTGGTCATCACATCTCTCCTGAAGGGATCCAAGTTGATCCAAAGAAGGTGGAAATTATCAAGAATCTCCTTCCTCCTAAAACTCAGACTAATGTCAAAAGCTTCCTAGGACACATTGGTTTTTACCGCAGGTTTATTCCCAACTTTAGTACAATAGCCAGTCCTATGTTTGCCCTATTGACTAAAGATTCTGAATTCTCCTGGACTGCAAAGTGTCAGGAAGCATTTGAAGCTCTGAAAGAGAAATTAATAACTCCACCTGTGCTCGAGAGGACCTAATTGGACATTACCATTTCACATACGAGCTGATGCCTCCAATACAACAATTGGAGCAGCATTAGGACAAATTGATAATGGTGAACACTATACCATCTACAACATTAGCAAGAACTTGACAGGAGCCGAGAAAAATTATACAACTAAGAAGGAATTCCTAGCAGTAATTTATGCCATCAACAAATTCAGGCATTACATCATTAGGTTATCAAATATTTATTCACACAGATCATACAACCATTAAGTATTTGATGAATAAACCTATGGTAAGTGCAAGAATTATTCGTTGGTTGCTTGTTGTTGCAAGAATTTGATATCACTATAATCAACAAACCAGGGAAAGCTAATGTTGTGGCAGATTTCTTGTCCAGGTTGCGAGAACACGGATGAAGGGGAATTAGTTGATGACACTTTTCCTTATGAAAAACTATTTGCTATATCAGTCCAATCACCTTGGTTTGCGAATATAGCCAATTATTTGGTCACAGGGAAATTTCCTCCACATTTCACTTCAAAAAAGAAAAACAATTGATCAAATAGAGTTCTTCTTTTGAATGGATTAAGGGTATGCTTTTTAAGTGCAGTCCTGACCATGTGTTACGTAGGTGCATCCGAAAGGATGAAGTGTATGATATCCTTAGAGCTTGTCATGATGAACCCTCAGGTGGACACTATTCTATAAAAAGCACAGTTAGGAAAATCTTAGGGACAGGATATTATTGGCCATCTCTTCACAAGGATGTGAAAAAGTACATCAGGCATTGTGATGCACGCCAAATAATGAGGAAACCCACTCATACAAATGAGATGCCACTACAGCCTCAAATGGTTTTAGAACCATTTGAGAGGTGGGGAGCTTGATTTTGTAGGACCTATTGATCCACCTTCTCAAGGAAAGGTGCATATTCTAGTATGCACTGATTACCTGACAAAGTGGGTAGAGGTGCATGCTTTCAAACATGCTCGTGAAGAGAAGGTCATTGATTTCTTGTATACTCAGATTTTTTAGAGATTTGGAGCTCCACGGTCTATCACCACAGACCAAGGACCCCAATTTGCATCCAAAGTCATAAAGGCATTTACAGAATTGTATGAAATCAAACATAGGAAATCATCACCTTACCACCCACAAGCAAATGGCCAGGTTGAGGTAACAAACAGGGAACTAGAATGCATCTTGACAAAAATAGTAGCTTTTCATAGGAGAAATTGGCTAGATAAATTACCTGAAGCAGTTTGGGCCTACAATACTACTTGGAAGTCCACTACTGGATTCACACCTTATGAACTAGTCTTTGGTAAAAAGCCTCTCTTACCTATTGAATTTGAGCTACTAACATTGCGCACAGCACTGGAAATTGGAATTGAATTGTCGTAGGCACAGACAGACAGGATTCTACAGCTGAATGCATTGGATGAACTTAGATTGGATGCTCTACACCAAACTAAGGTAATTCAGGAGCAGAGGAAGTTGTGGCATGACAGTCACATTCAACAGAGGAAACTTCAACAAGGAGATTGGGCTTTACTATTTGATTCTCGCTATGAAGACTTCCCTAGAAAATTGAGAACTAGATGGTTGGGACCTTACTGGATTGAGGAGGTATTTGACAATGGAGCAGCTCGTCTATCTCCTATTGATGGATCACAAAGGAAGTTGGTAGTAAATGGACATCGCCTCAGAGTGTACCATACACCTCGACTAAAGATGAATTCTTGCAACAACTTGATAGTTTGGATACACAATAGGTGGAAGAGATTCCCTCTTCCACTTCAAAACAATCAACATGATCATGGATTTCAAGAAAAAGCAAAAAATACAAAAAAAAAAAATAGAAAACAAAAAGATGAATAAATTCTAAGTATTGAATTCCTTCATGGGCATGGTTTCAGGGGAAATCATGAAATTCCTTCATGGGCATAGTCAGGATCAAGAAAAAAAAAAAGAGAGAAAATGAGAGGTAAAAAAAAAAGGGAAAAAAAAAAAGAGAGAAAAATGAATAACTCAGCAGTGAAAACCTTTTCTTAAGGCACTACTGGGTTGGTATGCATGAAAACCAGTTTTCTGGCATGCATAACCTTGAGAAATTTCTGAACCATCATTGTACAAATTCACCAAGTGCACTTGTTTTGAAATGTTGCAGAATATCAACAAAGGCAGTCATTCTTCAAAACTGGCATTAACTATTTTTATCAGGTATATATTTCTTACATTTCTTCATTGTAAAATGATTGGTGTATAGTATATGACAATTAACCATTAGCATAAAAGGTATTCATAAGAGTTGGCATACTTAAGACATGTTTTGAAAATGAAAATATTGATTTCCGCCTAATCTTCGGAACAAGAATGCCAAAAATGAGTGCCTTTGTATTATCTTCGGATTGAAATTGTCTTCGGAATGATAGCAAAATGAATGTTGCACTTTGTCTTCAGAAAGAAACTTTGTCTTCGAAATGACAATTTGTCTTCAGAATGAAACTTGGTCTTCGAAATGACGACTTGCTGCATCATCTTCGAAATGAAGATCTATCTTTGAAATGAAGATCTGTCTTCGGAATGACGATTTACCTTCGCAATACAGCCTGATCTTTGAAATGAGGATTGATCTTCGGAATGAGGATTAATCTTCGGAATGAAGATTTAAATTTGCAAAGAAGGATTTGTCTTCGGAATGAAGACCTATCTTTGGAATGAAGTTATAATCTTCGGAATGAGGATTTGTCTTCGGAATGAAGACTCATCTTCGAAATGAAGTCATAATCTTCGGAATGAAGTTTTGTTTGTGCAATAAGTTATAATCTTCGGAAAGAACATTCAATGTAGCATTTCCACGTGGCATCCAGAAAGACAAGGTATGACAAAATCAAATTCTTTTAGCTGCATACGATAAAAAGGAACACGTGTCAGCAAGGATATGGTTTATTTTGCACGTGAGAATCTATGGACTGAATAAAAAAATTAAAACCAAATGAGGTGGATCTGACGGCAAGGACATCCATGCAATCATTGACGGATAGGTGTTCGGTGCAATAGTAGAAATGTGTGCCACCTTTCTTTTCGAAGACGTGTTTGCAAAGTACAGTGCTCAGGTTACGGGTCATTCCGAAGAAGAAGACGAGAAACAGGGCAAGCGAAGATTTCGAACTAAACCCTACAAATCTGCAACATAAAAAAACTAGAGATCCAGTAGAGGAATAGCAGCAGTAGTGAACGGTTTTTAAATAGAAAATATGGGGCGAAAGATCAGAACGGAACCTACAGATACCACCTACCTCCGAGAAAATCTGGCAGTCCTGCAGATTTTTGAAGATGGAGGGTTTATGCCATTTCTGGATAAGTTTAATGGGTCTTCTGAAGATTTGGCTGGCATGTTCACCCATACATTCAGAAACAACCGAGCACATGTTAATGACATGACTATTGAGGTAACCCCTAAAATTTTAAGTCAGATTATTGAGCTGCCATTAGAAGGGATTTCAATTTCTAGATCTGGCAAGAATACATTGGCAAATGTAGTTAATCAGTTTGTAGAAGAAAATGATAGAGAACCAGAGTATTTAACCCATAACAACACATGCAAAGGGTTAAAAAGGGCCAGCCTACAGGAACCCTGGGATGAAGTAGCCACCTGGGTAATTAAATTCCTAACTTGTGAAGGGTAGTATGTGTTGTTGTCAGGGCATCATCTACGAATTTTGAACCATCTCAGACATGGTGAGCAACAACCAGAAGTTAGGGTAAATCTTCCCCTATATCTGTATCAAGAATTAAAAAACATGGCAAAGAGATATCAGGAGGGTAAAGGAAGCCTTCGCCATCATGGCCTCATCAAACTAGTTTGCCAACACCATTTTAGAGGAAACCCTAGGAGTTTTGATAGGTTTTACTCTACCCTAAATGATGTCATTTTTAGGGATGAAGATGAGGAAGAAGAAGAACCAGATACTACTGATGTTGCTACAGAAGAAGAAACAACTACTATAGAAAATGTTGTAGAAGATGCTATAGAGGAAACTATAGAAGGTGCCCCAAAAGTTGTTATAGAACCACACCCAAGCAGCAACGAAGAAAACCTTGCTCCTGAACCCTCAACTTCACGAACCAAGAAACAAAGAAAAAGAGGATCTGGAACTAGCAATAGAGCAGAAAAACAAAAGAAGGTTCATTTTTTTGGAGTGACTACTGATTTGATAGAACAGGAAATAATAAGGGAAACAGAGGCATCTGAAACTGTCCCCACAACCCCTACTGACACCAGGAAGCAGAGCAAAAAGAAGAAGTTTGCATCTGGAACTAGGAGGTCCACTAGAATCCATTTGAAAGAAATAGCAGAATAGGTTATGGAGGAAGAAGAAGGACAAAGCAGCCCAGATGTCACAGAAATACAACCAGCCTCTGAAAACTTTCCAGAATTCCCTGAATAGATAGCTGAGGCAAAAACTGGGCAGGATAATTTGGAAGAGGCTACAGTTCAACAGGCTACAGATATGGTGGATACAATTATAAGCAGTTTCATAGAACCTGTTGAACAAGAGCAAATTGTTGCAGAAGAAGAGATAATGGTTGAACAACCAACTATAGCTGATCTGTCTGCATCAGATTCTGAGGCAGAAATAGAAGTGGAAGACATCACAGAGTAGCTGAGGGCAGCAAGGAGTGTTGTCAAAACACAGACCAGATGGATTTCAGAGAAAGAAAGCATCATTGAGATACAGGAAAGAAAAATTGCAGAATTACAGTAGGAAGTGGCAGCATTAAGAAGAATGTTGTCACAATCTGAAAAATAGCCAATTGTATCCATTGATGAAGACAATTTGGCTCAATTGCTTCTGGGTCTATCAAGGGCAGATGACTCTGTTGAGACAAACATGGGTGTTCATTTTGAAGTAGCACCCCTTCATTCTGAAGAAGTGCCTATTCATTCTGAAGCAGCACCATCTCATTCTGAAGCATTGCCTTCTTGTTCTGAAGATGCTTCAGAAATGGTAAAGAGCATAGCAGAGGATGTTGAAGATGAGTCACCAACACAGGAACAGTCCCAGTAGCAAGAAAATGTTCAAGTAAGTACTCCTATTGAGGTCCCTGCATTTCAAACTATTACACTTTCAGTAGAAACAATAGATAAGGGGGTACAAGTAGAATTACTATCTGATGACAACCCAATAGAAATAGCAAATAAGGGGGTACAAGTAGAATTATTGATAGATGATCAACCAGTAGAAGTGGCAGAAAAAGGAGTTCAAGTTGATCTGCTACCTAGGATTCCACCTGTAGTCAGACCACCTAATATTGTGTCTCTAGAGCAGTACAATGCAGACATAGCTAATTGGATGATTAGATATGAGCAACTTGCCACTAAGACTGAGAAATTCAAATTGGAAAGAAAATAACTAGAGGCAAAGGAAACAGAAAACCAAGCATTAAAAGAAAATGTGTCTGACTTATGTCAAATTGCTAAATTTTTAGTCCAATTTAGATGACCAGCTAGATTTTACAACATTATTTTGAAGGAGAAATACCTCGGATGGCGAGGTCATGAGGATTAGTTCAAACCTCCCATATAAATTGGACACCACTGCAGATTTCTTGGAGGCATATTTTGATAGCCCTTTTGAACAGAAAAATCTCCTATGTGAACTATTTTTGCACAGCTTCTTCATTCTAGAGGAAGTAGAGTTTCATCCTCAAATCTACATTGGAGATGTTCAGTTGAGAGCATTTATGTCTACTTTGCAGAATCAGCTTTACTGGGATCAAGAGAAAAAGCAGAATAAAGAGATTGAAACAAGGGCTGAGTTGTTAGTCAGAGCAATCCAGCCAAACCACCTAGTTATCACTAGACAACACTTCTCAATGATGAATAGGGATGATATAAAGAGGATGTACTTGAACAACTTAAGGGACTGTGTGGCCAGATTCAACAATTTCTGTGATCATAATTTTTTCCCAGCATTGTCAGTGTGCAGAGACAGATGGGCTGAACTTTCCATGTCTTTGAGGAAAAGAGAACCCATCTCCCCCATCAACTTAGAATGGTCCAGAAGAAGAGCAGAAGGTGTAATCCAGCTGATTCAAATCATGCAACATAACTGGATAGGTCTTAGGTTTAGGCCTCCAACCATCATTACTCCAGTTCCATTCTACTTTGAGGAAGATGCCCAATCTGATGAACAATTTGAAGACTGGCTCAGAAACATTCAAGAAAATAGGGGGTATTATATAGGCAAGAAATTATTCTACAGGTCATGGAATCTAAACATGGACATATGTGATTCCATAGCCCAATAGAATGCATGAGGGCATGCATTAATATAAGTTGGGGGAAAATGATGAGGCCTGGAAATGCCTCAATCATAACATGTTTTGAACACTAAAATTGCCTATAAACTCTTATGTTTTATCCGATATGTTAGTTAAGTTGATTCAATATGTTGTATATTAACCATTTTGCATGATCAATGTATTTGGAATATTATATGCTGATTTTTACAGACTTTTTGCATAGTTTTGTGTTCTTTTTGCTATGACTTGCTAAAATGGGATATGCTTAGAATAATAGCAGCATTTCACTAATCATGTTTTGATTTGTCTCAAGCATTTATTTCACCTAAATCTGGCAACAATGCAAGCAAACTGTTGTTGTGCAGCAAAAACTGGTCTTTCCCATGTAAATTCCAGCCAGTTGTCCATAAATAGCAAGGCATGGAATTCACATGTGGAAAGAGATGAAGACCATTGGAATTTGATCTTAGGAGATAACCCACCTGAGAGATGCAGAAGAAATCACTGGAAAAGCACACATTTGTTCATTCCGAAGTATCTTCGGAATGAACAGATATCTTCGAAATGAGAGAACACAACGTCTTCGAAATGAGCGGATCTTCAGAATGAAGAATGCATTATCTTCGAAATGAGCGGATCTTCGAAATGAGAATTGCAGTATCTTCGGAATGAGAATTGCAGTATCTTCGGAATGAGCGATCTTCGGAATGAGAATTGCATTGTCTTCGGAATGAAGCCACTTATCTTCGAAATGAAAACAGAATGTGCTTTTTGACTTGTTGACCGATTTTTGAAGCCAAAAAAAGGGAAATAAAGGTTGGAAAAGGTAAAGGAAAAGATCTTCCATCTGTCTTTGCCGTCATTGCCGACCAAAGCCATCATTAAGGGAAAGATCAAGTTTTAATCTTCTTCTAGGATAAAACCAGAATTTGTTGCAACATTGTAGGATTAGATCTTTTGAGATATTCTTTGTTTGTAATTAGACCATAGGACATCTATAAATATTGCTCCCATTCAGGTTGAGCCTAGTAGGAAGTAAGTAGAAAGTAAGATATGTAGAGAGAGTAAGGAAGCTAGGAAAAAGCAAAAAATAGGTAGAATTTGACTATTACAGTCCTGTAACAGGTTTTCAGTAGAATTATTGTAATCATGTTCTTTAATCAATAAAGTGCACCAGTTCTATTTCATATTGCTTGTAAATGAGTGTGATTAAGATCTAGAGAGAGAGAGACTCATACCTTCTTCTGGACAAGGAGGCTTGGCCACTTCCAGACCTAGGAGGAGGACTAACAACAGGGTTTTATTCTGATTTTGCTGCAGCAGAATGAGTTGTAGAACTTGTTATTTCAATTGCTTGTAAACAGCTGACAATATCTACAGTCTTAGTTTATTTATGCTTAGATTAATCTTGTGCTTAATGTTTTAGCTGTAATATTTACTTTCAGCAAAGCTTCCATTTTATTTCAGACTATTATTTCCAGAATTTGTTGTTTTCTGTAATTTCCTGCATTTTATGTTTTGTTGTCAACTCCTGCACAGAAGATTGACAACCTTCTGTTACAGAGCCTTGACAGTTTTCATTTCCATGTTAGAATTAGATTTTCATTGCTGCAAAAGTAATTAGATTTCCTTTCTACAATTAGAATCAGACTTTCAATTCTGCAACTGTTATTTCTGCAACATAATTAGGTCTCATTCTGCAATTGTAATTAGGACTTCATTTCTATAGTTAATGATTAGTTTCCAATTCTGCAACTTAGATTAAGGTTTAATTCATGCAATTTAGAGATAGGAATGTCCTAAAACCCCCCACACAACCGGTTTCACCAATAAGACTTGTTGCTCTAGATTGACCTAAGTTATAGCTGTTTTGCCTCTTCTTCTGTAGATAGCCTTGTACACAGCCCTGGATTGACAAATTCATTGAGAATTAATGATGGTATAACAACTACGCATCAACACCTTAATATGAAGGACGTTGAGAGGTTCAAGCTCTTCAACTCCATCAAGAAATGTCAAGAAATACATTTCAGGTCCAATCTACTATGAGATTATGTAAGGACCTAACCAATTAGCCATAAATTTGTCATGCAAGTGCGATGACAGCTTTGAGTTTTGTTGGTTCTCTTTCAGCACAAGATCACAAACCTTGAAGTCTCTCAAGTGGACTTTACTATTGTAAGCTCATTTTAAGCACTCTTGGTAAATGTGGAGATGCTTAAGGGAATTCACATGATGTTCATCAAGAAATGTCAATTGATCTAGGTGAACTTGCCATGCAATTTCATCATCAATAAACCATTTCAATGTGATGTGCAACATTGGAATATCCAACTCTAGGGGTATAAATGGTAGAAAATTTGGTAGATGGATTCTAAAGGATTAAGGATCCCAAATATGCCATAGTATCTGCAAATTTTTTTGATGAATGAGGGATTGCCTTTATGTCGTACCACTCTAGCTAGGCTAGATATGTGTCAGCAAGATCCTTGTAAGCTATCAATATAGGACACCTACATTGAAAAAGTCCCTTCACTTGATTAACTATGAGGAGGGAATCACCAAAGATATTTAATCGTTTAATATTCATGTTGACAGTTGTTTGGAGGTCCAATATTAGGGCTTTGTATTCAGTATTATTATTAGTACAAGGAAAATCTAGCTTAAATGACAAGGGTATTGGAGCACCTTGAGGCATGAAAAAGACAATTTTTGCACCACCCCCTTGCTCACACTTTGAACCGTCAAAGAACATAGTCATATCAAATTTATTATCTGGTTCCTCAGGTTTAGGTGCTTCTGATAATGTGAAGACCACATTATCAAGAAGCTCTATGGTGAGATGCCTACTATTATTGAGAGGTACCTTAGCCAGTTTATCAGCTATGACCTACCCCTTGATAGACTTTTAGATGTTTAATTCCAAATCAAATTCTATCAATAACATGATCCACTTTGTAGTATGTGTATTATGATATATCTTTCTCATCATATACTACAAAGTATTTTGCTTGGATATCAAGTATGCCATATGACTTAACATATAATGACACAACTTCTTTGTTTTGAACACCACTTCTAAAAATAGCTTCTTCACATACGTATATCCGAGCTCATAACTCACCAAGGTACGACTGATGTAATATATCGCCTGCTCTTGGCCTTGCATGTTTTTTTGGGCTAACATGGTTTCCAATGCAAAGTTGATTACCGATATATATATAAAAAAGGCACATCTAGTCTTGGTGGAGCTAGTACTAGTGGCATTTCCAGGTATTACTTGATCTCAACAAAGGTTGCTTTACAGTCCTCATCCCAATTGAATAGGAAACCCTTGTGTAGCAGTTGATTCATGGGTTGATATTTTTTTGATAATTGGGAGATAAATCGCTTTATGGATGCTACTTTACCCTTAAGGCTTCTTAATTTCTTGATATTTATGGGAGGATGCATCTCTAATATGGACTTGACCTTCACTGAGTCAAATTTGATACCTCATTTTGAAATCATGAATCCCAAGAGTTTTCTTGAAGTTGTGCCAAATACATACTTCTTAGGATTTAACCTGACATTATGCTCTATCAGAAAATCAAAGACCTTTCTCAGGACCTCAGTATGCTCTTCTCATAGCAGTGACTTTGCCAAAAAGTCATCGATATAATATTCCAATATATTATACATGTAGTCATGAGAAATATATGTCATGACTCGTTGATATGTGACACCAACATTTTTAAGGTTGAATGGCATAACTTTATAGCAACATGTCCCCCATGGCATTGTAAATATGATTTTGTGTTGGTCTTCAGATTTTATTCAAATATTATTATAACCAGAAAAATCATCCATCAAGGAGAGTATTTCATGACCTACAGTTGCATCTACGAAAGCATCTATATTGGGCAATGAGAATGAATCCTTTGGTGTTTCCTTGTTGAGGTCTCTGAAATCCATACAGATATGTATCCTTCCATAAGGTTTTCCTACAAGAACCATTTTTGATACCCATTCTGGATAGTCGATGGAGATTATGAACTCTACATCCAAAAGATTTTGTAGCTCATATTTAACCATTAAAATGATTGTTGGATGCATCTTCCTAAGCTTCTACTTAACAGGTTTCTTAGTGGGATCTAGAGAAAGGTTGTGAGTAACCAACTTTAGATCTAGACTTGGCATATCCTTTTATGTCCAAGTGAAAATGTCAAGTTTATCTTTCAGTAGAGGGGTGAGTGTGGCACACTCATCAGGAGTCAAACTCTCTCCAAATTTAACCTTCCTTGGATTAGTGGTATCATTACTGATAACCACATTGAAGGTCTCCTCTGATGACATGAGGCATAGAAATAAAGTGGATGTCATCAGTTGGGTTTAAAAGTTCTACCTCAGAATTTCCCTCAGCATGATAAACATCATGTGCATATCCTATCTCAAAATAAAAAGGTTGCAACATTTCTTCAATAGGGAAGAAATATTTAGGCTCTAGTGGTGAGTCAACCCGGTCCTAATCAATAGCATCTACATTCAGATACAATGTTTTGGAGGGATCGGCTAGATTGTGAAGTGGAATGGTCAAATCCATGGAGATCATATTTATGAAATGGATTAGATCTACAGGACCACATGCATGTGATTCTACATTGATAGAACTTCCATCCTTGAGATGTGGTTCTGGGGATATGGGGATCTCTAAATTTAATATATGGATAGACTCAAAAATAGGATCGTTGGGCTCAAGGAGCTCCATGTATGTTGGTGGATCAGGGAAGACTATATGATAAATCATATCTAGATTAGGTGGTCTTCCTCTAAGGTGTGGACCTATATAGACTCATCGATATATTTTTTCTATGTCAATCATCTCATGTTGATGGTGCAAATATCGAGGTTTGAGATAAGCTCTCTCAATATCATCCTCATCATCGCTATCGTATATGAGTCATTTACCTCTAACCACTAGAATTGGGTGATTAGCAATATGGGGAACAAGGTAGGCCTGCTATGTGTCATCCTCATAGTCACTATCAACCATAAAGTATTCTTTAGTCTCACCCATTTGTTCCATGGGTAACAAATGACGTAAATTTAGAGGATCTAGGTAGGAAAACTCAGTTTCATCCTCATATCATTCATTATGTGAGGATAGCTCATCATCATATGTTCTATAATTGTAATTTGATCCATAATTTTCAATAATGGACTCTTCTATGCCTAGATTTTGTATTCGCATACCTATGTCATCAATAGATTTATGACTTTGATTGTTCAAGTTGGTTCTTGGATTGTCTCCTTGATTTGCCTCTACAGCTATGGGCTCATGATAGATCTATGGTGGTGCTTTCAAGACATAGGTTACCAACCTATTACCCCCTCATAAATAATAATGGTTAGGGTGATAAGAATTCCAATCCACATCATCCCCCAAAGTGAGGTTTAGATGATCTAAATATGCTGCTAGGAGCTTGTCTCATCCTTGGATATGGTAGCCTAACTTGAACCTATCAGTTGGTAGTTGATACTATGGTTCTATTGGAACTCTATGCCCCTACTCAAATAAGCTTAAGTTATAACCATGTTAATGGTAATTATCAAAGTAGCACAATGTGAATTCAAGATTAGACAAATAATGAGCATTTGCCATGAATGGTTTGTCATCATCTTCATCTATGTGCATGTGATTTTTTAGTTGATCTAGCCCTCCACAAATAAATTTTGTTTGGTTGGGCGGCACCCCCAATGGTACCACCATCCCCACAAGCAAGTTATGGGCTTGTGGTTGGCCCATATCTTGTGTAATTTTGATAATTGGTGTGAATGTCACATTCTGCACAATGTACTCTACTAACATAGAGTTAACCCACTACATGGTCACTGGCGACGCAGATGACCCTATTGAAGATGCAGGCGAGGCAGGTTGAGGTACCTCCTCGACTAAATTTTGAATGTCCTCTTTGTATATAGAAATAGGACCCTCGATAGTTGCTTCTTTGGGCTTTTGTTTTGACTCTCTATCACCTATAATTACCTTAATATTATTATAATTCTTAGGTATTTTAGATGTTGTAAGTTTAGTTTAAGCTACTATAATGTGTTTTGAAAACTACAATTCTATCATCGACGGACCTACGCATGCTCTTTTGAGCTTATCTTTTGGATATTTAATAGGTGATATTGGCCATATATCTAGATGTGTTGAGGGGATAATGAAGTCCCCCAAAAAATAAGCTAAGTTCATATATTTAAATATCTATTTGTCAGAAGGTACCATGTGAACTTGTCCCTCATGTATATATTTTATACACTGATGTAAGATCGAGGGAATAAAATGCATTTCTCTAATCCAAGGCCTCCCCAAAAGGATGTTATATTGCATGGTGCCTTTGATCATTTGATACATCATAGAGATGGTATTTAGTCCAACGTGAACCGAAAGAACTATGGTACCTACCATTGAGCATAACGCATCATTGAATGCTCTCAAGTTGAAAGTGGAAGGTACAATATGTGACTTCGATAACTTCAAATATGTTAATGCCTTGGTTTTAATTATGTTGATTGAGGACCTCGTATCAATAAAAACATATTTGAAAGGAGTCTGATTAACACATGCAATGATATGTAGCGATGGGTCTCATATAATAGTGGAGATCGTCTTAACCTCATGATCGTGAAATTATATCACTGATTCACTGCACTACTGCACATGTACCATGAAGTTTGTGAAAGCTTTAGGGTCTTGGTACTAAAATTTTATTGATCTCAAGATATCCATGAGCGTCTCCCTGTGCTTGGGAGACTACTTAATCAATTCATATATTGACAACTTCACCGGAGTTGTATGTAGGCTTTGAACTAGCCTACTCCGAATGGTCACCATAGGTCTTGTTGGTAGGCCTAGAATATTCTATGCTGACCTTTGATAAGGCAAAGTATTCACTCTAATGGGAGTTGGAGGTGGATTTTTTCCTTCATACCTCACTTATCTTGTGACAACATTAACCATGCCAACAAATCCTTGAGTTGGTGGTACAACCCGTACTTGATTCACATGGCCAACATTGTTCCTCGATGGATCATGATTTGGTAAGGGGTTCTTGAAGATCCCCATATTCTAATTTTTAGGTACTTGAGGATTTTCTATAGTTAGCTCACCTCTTTCAATCATGTTTTGTACTATATGTTTGAAACTCCAACATACTTCGATGTCGTGTCCCTTCATCCTATGGAAAACATAGTATAGATCATCCCTATACCCTTTTGGCTTGGACTGATTAGGGTCTATCAATTTGATTTATAGTAAGTGTATGGCCTTTGCCTTGGCATAGTTGATGTAATATCGATTTCATAAATTTTGACAAAGGTGTAAACTGGCAAGGTGGGTTATGTTCCTTATTCTTACCCTTCTTATTATTATTGCACTAATCATACTATGTAGGAGGAAGTTGGGCTTGATAATTATGGTGTTGCCCCTTATCCTATTTCTAGAGTTTTAACACCACTTGGTTTACATGAGCTGACTTGGCCTACTCCTTTTGGTTATGGGTATTTTTTTGTTCCATTCCTTCTTATTCTTGAGTTTCAAGTTACCCTCCTGTAAGTTGATGCCCTCTATCACCTCGGTTTGTGCCAAGGATTCCTCAAATGTTTGGTACTCTTACAATTGTAGAAGTAACGATATGTACTTTACACAACTCTTGGTAAACATCCACATTATTTTGGTAGTTGGAATGGAAAATAGCAACTTTTTTATTATCTTTCTCTATATTTTATCGTAATTCATGATCGGCTCATCATCATGTTGCAATAAAGTAGCTATATCGGATAGATTAGCCTTCTTCTTAATGTTAAAGGAGAATAATTCAAGAAACACATCCACCAACTACTGGAAGTTGGTTATGCTATGTCATTTGAGTTGATTAAACCACTCCCGAGTAGGACTTGAGAGGGTTGTAATTAAGGTTCTCAGCATTAGAGCATCATTGCTTTCAATCTGAAAGCATTTATCCATAAAGCTCATAACGTGCTCCTGAGCATCCTCCTCACCTTCAAACATATCCAACTTCGGCATATTGAAGTGCTCAAGATATGCTAGGATTGGTACAGAAGGGCATAAAGGTTCATTGTGAATCTTTTTTAAGGTTGATTTTTGATAAACCATTTCTTGCTTCTTTATAGCTCAAACCTTGTCTACCAAGACTTGATAGTTCTTCAAATATAGAATTTCCTCTTCTATGAGAGCTCCATGAGGAGCCTTTGGAGGTAAATTCTACTTCGTACAAGGTGGGGGAATGGGATAATGCTCCATGTCTACTAGAGAGATCTTAGGGTATTTTTGTTCTTCGTTATCTCCAACTTCTTCTTTGTACTACATACGCCCATGTTGTTCAAGTGCTTGGTGCTACACCATGTCTTGGTCTATGTGATGAGTACAGTTCTCCATATTTTTAGGGCATAAATCATGCTACAAATTAGATCATCTATGAGTGCGCTCCCTGTACTCACTATAAGGGGGTAAATTAGCCCGATCCAATTGATCCTCTCTCACAGCATGCTTCTTTTTCTCAAGGATGTGTTCGTGCATGCGTTGCTCAAAAATATATTACCTATGCAACCTCTACCTCTGATTATCCTCCTTTTCAAGGTGCTCATGCTCTGCATGAACATCCTCCAATTGATCTTGTAGAATCTTCTACCATTTTTTTGACACCAATATCTATGATCGATCTATAATATTGGTCATGTGTGGTCTTTGGTGTACTCATTTTGTCATAGAAGCTTTATCAATATGACACCCGATAAACTTGTTTGCCATTCTTTTGCCCTTGTTTATGTAGATGACATTCGTGTTCTGGTGTTGTCTCTTCGATATAGCAACTTGTTCATTATATTTCTCTATATTTTATCACAATTCATGATCAGCTTATCATCATGTTGCAATAAAGTAGTTATATCGAATAGATTAGCCTTCTTCTTAATGTTAAAGGAGAATAATTCAAGAAATACATCCACCAACTGTTGTAAGTTGGTTATGCTGTCATTTGAGTTGATTAAACCACTCCCGAGTAGGACTTGAGAGGGTTGTAATTAAGGTTCTCAGCATTAGAGCATCATTGCTTTCAATCTAAAAGCATTTATCCATAAAGCTCGTAATGTGCTCCTGAGCATCCTCCTCACCTTGAAACTTATCCAACTTCGACATCTTGAAGTGCTCGAGATATGCTAGAATTGGTACAGAAGGGCATAAAGGTTCATTGTGAATCTTGTTTAAGGTTGGTTTTTGATAAACCATTTCTTGCTTATCTATAGCTCAAACCTTGTCTACCAAGGCTTGATAGTTCTTCAAATATAGAATTTCCTCTTCTATGAGAGGTCCATAAGGAGCCTTTGGAGGTAAATTCTACTTCGTACAAGGTGGGGGAATGGGATAATGCTCCATGTCTACTAGAGAGATCTTAGGGTATTTTTGTTCTTCGTTATCTCCAACTTCTTCGTACTACGTACGTCCATGTTGTTCAAGCACTTGGCGCTACACCATGTCTTGGTATGTGTGATGATTATAGTTCTCCATATGTTTAGGGCACAAATCATGCTACAAATTAGATCATCTATGAGTGCGCTCCCTATACTCACTACAAGGGGGTAAATTAGCCCGATCCAATTGATCCTCTCTCGCAGCATGCTTCTTTTGCTCAAGGATGTGTTTGCGCATGCGTTGCTCAAAAATATATTACCTATGCAACCTCTACCTCTGATTATCCTCCTTTTCAAGGTGCTCATGCTCTGCATGAACATCCTCCAATTGATCTTGTAGAATCTTCTATCGTTGTTTTGACACCAATATCTATGATCGATCTATAAGATTGGTCATGTGTGGTTTTTGGTGTACTCATTTTGTCATAGAAGATTTATCAATATGACACCCGATAAACTTGTTTGCCATTCTTTTGCCCTTGTTTATGTAGATGGCATTCATGTTCTAGTGTTGTCTCTTCTCTACGCCTGTATGGGTTGACAGGGTAATTATTCTATGAGAATTCTTGGAGCAATATCCTAGCTATCGAATGGTTCGATGTGTGTTCTTACTAAGAGAACTCATATAATGAGAGTGTGCAACTAAGGTTTTATACCCTAGCTACCCTAAGACTCTATCTAGACCATCCAATTTCCTAGTGAGCCATGGCTCATGTGGTGGCGTACCATTAAATCCAACCTTAGACATGTCAAATGTGAACTTTTCATGTTGGTCTTTGTTTGGAGCTTGTGAGGGTCTGCACCTTAAAGCATCCCTCTCTTCATACCCCTAAATGGGAGGATTTACTACTTGTCTATTTTGAGCTGATGGGGGCCTTGAGCCACCCTTATCTTAAGTATGAATAAGAAAAAATCTGTTTACTATCCCTTCCTCAATGATGTACTCTTCAATGGATCCAGTGGATCCACGAGGTGTACGATCATGATACATACTCCCATGTTCAAAGGCCCCATGTTGGGATCTTATATACTTGTATCTCTCTTGTGAGGCATGCGCATCACCTCCTCTAAGTTGGGTATTCTGATTAGAACCCTCATGTGTAGAGTTGTCCCCTCTAATGCTCATCAAACGTCATTCGAGATAATCTTGTGATTGAAAATTTTACACATTTTGTTGTGCATTGGGTGGAGGTTCGGTCTCAACCTCAGTTCTATGCCTAGATCAACCTCTCCATGTTCTAACCATGATATTATATTATCTCTTATGCATATTTTAAGGTAAAGAAAGTAAAAAATGATGATTATCTCTTTTAAATTTTTGTTTGTGAGCCCTAACTGGTTTGACGTGTTTTGAGATTTGTTAAAACTTAAACTACTTTCATCTTGTTTAAATTTTTTGATGATATACTCAATAGTTTAAGGATTTCACTTGTATACTCGTAGCTCAAAAACCGATAATGAAATTCACAATTACGTAATCCAACCTATAATGTGTGGTAATGAAGTCCACATACGGTCAAGGAGCATAAGTCCTCCTAGTCCTCACCATGTTCATTCGTAGTCAGCAATATACCTCTTCGAAGAGAGATACATGCAAATTTTCCATGGGCTATGCTGGTTCTTGGAGCCAGTATTGGTCTAGGAACAAGGATCGAGGGAGTTGGTCCAATGGATGGAAATAACTACCACCATAATTGAACCCTACTAGTGGTTGGATATGACTTCCAACTCAGTAGCATTTAAAGTGTGTCGTGGTGTGTGTGGTTCTTTTTACTTTTGCATGTAAATAAAATGCATCAAAGAGCATTCAAATGATTTTCCCTACATGCTTTGAAAAAGAATATTTGATTTTAAGAGAATGCACAACTATGCTAGATGATTTTCAGAGAATGCAATTCTACCTATGAAGAAATGGCTACTGATTGGGTCTCATGCATGCAAAATAAAAATATGAAATGGCCTAGACTGCTGGAGACTAGGGCAGACTGCAATCAGAGGTCCGATGTTCCTAACAATGGCTAGTAGAAAACTAAAAAGTATCTATGAATTCTTCATTCTACTTTTTGCTAATTTTTCTAATTAATATCCACCTATTGCATTCTACTTTTGTAAAAACATAGACAAAAAAATATAGAGATAGTAAAATGGTCCTACCCCAGATCCAATTATGATGATGGTTTTTGCTATATGTTTTTGTTCTATTTTCTTCTAACTGTGTCTGTCAGGCATGGCTAAAAATATTACCTGTAGCTTAGAGGTGTGGTTACAACTATTCACCATGGCTATCAGTTCACGGCTGAGACCTACCATAGAAAAACATAGTAAGTTAGTATTTGGTAGCATGAAATGCAAATTTCCTACCATGATCACCATATGTACGATCCTAAAAGGCATACACCTAATCTAGTAACAATTGAAAATCACACAAAGCACATACATAAATTGATAAAATTGAAATAACCAAAGGAAAGGTGTCTTTTATTAAAATTGAATCAATTCATGGTTACAAATTTGTCCCTCTTAGGGATACCCAATGTGATACAATGCTACAATCATAAGAAATACCTTACAAGGGAAGATGTAATCCGTAGGCCTTTTAGAATAACATGAATTACTCTAGGTCCATGATGACCTTATTATCTCCTTGGAAGAGGTATTTGTTGCCTTGAATACATTGATGATGGAGTCCTAAAAACTCTGCATTCAAGAAACAACAAGAAACAATTAAAAGCAAAGGAGAACTCTCTTGATGAGGCTTTTAGAGTAATATTGCATAAAATATATCATGGAATTAAGAAATATTGTAAAACTATCCATCTATGCAAGAAATGGTGAAATTATCATAAAGCATAATAAAGAAGTAAAAATCTAGCTATGAATCAATCTAATTAGCCATTAGAAATGTTAAATGCATGAAAATAACAAGGAAACTGGTCTAATTACCAAATGCTAAGAAATGAAGGAAATCTATCCTAAATCTCTAATTCAGTCGTACAATTATATCTAAGAAAGTAAATATAACTTAGATCTATCTAAACAAATGCAAAGAAATATAAATCTACTGCTAAATCAGGGAAATTAGGGATCAAACCCTAGTCACATGTCTGAGGTGCAGTGAGCACTATTAGTCATGGTTGACAGTTGTGGTTGAGCTAAAAATAACTTTGCTCTCTAAATTTGGGCTTGGATCTCCAATTGTCCTTGTTGAATTGATGATCAAGGGTCACCTTAGTGTCCTATGATGGATTAGCGGTGTGAATTATCTGAATTGATGATGAAATTGGCTCAATTGCATTTCTTGATTCTCCTAGACCTCTAGGACCTTCATGGCTTCGAATGCATTCATGATCTCCAATTGGGCAACAAAAGTGTTCCTCTCAAAGGTGGTAAGTGAGTCCACAATTTGATAGGGCTTCACTACATTTCAACTCGATATCCTTTCAGACTTCTTCCCAATTTGGAGGGGGGTTTTATAGAACCTGAGAAGGCCTTACCTTAGCTTCATGGAGAATCCAAGATCAAGAACCTATAGTTGGAGCAGTTGGATGGAAGGTTCTAGAGGCTTCCCCACCCAAAAGTTGTTTGAATTCATTGCCTAGGCTGTTGTAACCAATTTTGGATCCAAAAGTACTTTGGTGCTAGTCGCGGATCTGAGGTGCAGCTAGCTCTATTAGCCATAGGTCTCAACCATGGCTAAGACTGAGCTAAGCAACTCTACCCAAATTGAGTGGTAAAATCCATTACTTCATCTTGGAGCTGTCCAAGATCATTCATATGGTCTATTAGCATGTCCCATATGAGTAGTCATCTTGATATGATGCTTTTTAGATGTCTACAACATGTTCTTGGCACTTTTTATAATGTTTGACATAGGTGCAACAATCACGTTCCATTGTGGGCCAATAATAACCCATGCATAAAATATGCTTTGCAATGGCCATTCCACTAAAATGGCCACCACAAGTACCATCATGGGCTTCTGTTATGGCTCTTTGAGTATCACTAGCCTTAATACAACAAAGGAGAACTCCATCATAACCATATTTATACAACACATCCCCCAAAAGAACGAAATGGGCTACTTTTTTCTTGAAAGTGCGTTTGGCAGTTTGAGACATATCATATGGGAGTGTTCCAAACTTGAATAAGGCCACTATTTGGATCAACCAAGGCTCATATGAATCTTATTGGATAAAGCAAACATCCTTTTCATCCTTTAATTCAACATGGGAAATTGCGGATTTAGAGACTATTGAAATTATAAGAGGTTGTACCTCTCCAAAGGAGTCTTTTGGAATTAATAATTCAAGAAATGCCATTGCATCTAAAAATATATTACTCAAATAATACAAGCTATTGATTTCATACCAATCAAAATTGGAGAGCAATTTCATTGCTATTTCATGATAAAGCTTAATTGTAGGTTCTTTGCATTGGTATTCTTCATTAATTTTCTTGACAACAAGTTGATAATCACCAAATATCCTAATATGCTTAATTATCATAGCTATAGTTGATTGAAGATCTAATATTAAGGCTTCATACTTTGTAGTGTTGTTTGTGCATTGGAAGTCAAGTTTAAATGACAAGGGGATAGGCACCCCTTGTGGTGTGTGAAATACGACTCTGGCACCTTGACCTTTCACGTACGTAGAGCCATAAAATAATAGTGTGATATCTATGTCTTTCTCTAGAATTACATCTTCTTATTGTTCAGTGATAGCAAATACCAAATCATCTAGGAGCTCAATAATAAAAGGATGATCACTAGGTAGTGGAGCTTCTGCAAGTTGATCGATAATTACTTGATATTTCATGGATTTTTGGCTAATGAATTCCAGGTTAAATTTAGTGAGAAGCATTATCCATTTAGCAATGTGGGTATTTTTATAAGTGTGATATATCATGTAACATAGAGGATGTTGGAAATTTTGAGTCCCTAAGCTGAAATGTTGTCATTGATGTCAATAGAGCAATAAATGTCAAAAGGATCTATGAAGAGTTTTTGTGAAAACCAAGGTATGGAAAATAAAAGGTTTTATTTAAAACCATGGATAGCATATTTTATTTGGGTTTTTCTTAAAACCCACGTTGGGCTTTCGTTTCATCGAAAAATGTGCCTTGGTGATGGAGTTATTTGAGTTTTAATGTTTGGTTTAAATTTTAATTATTTAAAATTTAAATTCAAATTTAAATGGAAAGTTTCCTGCCGATGTCATCATGCAAATATAATTTTAATATTTCCGTTGATGTCTTCAAATTTTTATTAAACACTATATAAAGGGGTGGCAATTAAACCAAATAATTATCATTGCTCTCGTGTGTTAATTGCCTTGGAATTCGAAGGAGCTCGAGCGAATTGTTGAAAAGGAAGCTGCGAAGAAAGCATAGCGATTTAGAAATCTTAAATGTGATGAGGCATGGTGCATTGGTGTATCGATTTTGCTAAGACTATGTGCAGAACAACTATTAGGGATTGAATCCCCTTGACGATAGCGTGTGGGAAGCGCTTTGGCGCTTTGTCCTTTGTGGCAGGTGAAGGAAGATTAAAGGCCCTTTTGGCCTTTGCATTTCAAATGAGCGCTTTGGCTCAGTTGGAATCTTAACCATGGCTAAGACGCTCGTGGTGTGTGGTAGACAGGGGTTCGAATCTCATTGAGAGGTATTTACCTTTTTACCTTTAATAAATTTTATTATCCCTAAAGTTTGGAGTTATAAGGTATTTAATGGGAATTAAATTTTATCATTAGTGCTATGATTATTATTGCAAAAGCATATTTGATTTATGTTTTATTTTGATGGAAATGGAGAATTTATTTTAGGAGAAATAAGGAGTTGTTGTTAAAGTTATTTTGAGAGATTTATTGTGGGTTATTCTTAATAAGGGTTTTTATTAAAATAGACTTTGGTGGATGTGTTTATGAATTTGGAGTGAAAAGGGTGTAAATTAAGTTATGCTTTTATTGTGATTATTTAAAATACCACTAACCCTTATTAATATTGAAAAGGAAAGTTGTGATTAAGTGTGGCAGATTTTGTGGACAACTTATTAGCATCAAAAAGGTATGGGTAGATTCTCCTATTGATAGTTTGTGGTGCTTGATTTCTGAAATATCATTGGAGAGAAAAGGATTGATTATGGTTTCCTTTGTGAAGATGGTTTTTTGAATGCTTCAAGGTTTTCTAATTTGTGAGTTGTATTTAAAATTTGTTTCATTAGCATTGTTGTTGAAGCCCATTGATGATGAAATAAACTTGAACATGATCTAGAAAAGAACATGAGTATCATTGTTATGTGAGACTTGAGATAAAGCATTGTTAGAAACATTTTGAGTTGGTTGATACATGCTTGAACTAGGGTTTGTGAGAAAGGGTTGTTCCTTGATGTGATTGGTTGAGTTGAGTTGGTTTAGCCTAGTCAAGTGGATGTGTGAAATGGTTTTTCAAGTTCCATAAAACAAAGTATTCTATATTTTGATTTGAGTTGAGATTGAGATCGAAGAATAGGACATATTGAATCTCTAAAAATTCTCTTTATGCTTCTATTGAGTTGAGATTAGGATTTGAGTATAGAACATATAGAGTCTCTAACAATTCTCTTTATGCTTCTATGATATTAATTTGAGTTGAGATTGAGATTTAAGAATAGGACATATTGAGTCTCTAACAATTCTCTTTATGCTTCTATTGAGTTGAGATTAGGATTTTAGTATAGAACATATAGAGTCTCTACCAATTCTCTTTATGCTTCTATGAGATTGAATTGAGATATTGATTGTACTTTGAGCTTAGAACATACTGAGTCTCTAAAAATTCTTTTTATGATTCTATGAGATTGAACAACTTATGTGTAAGCTTGTTAAGAAAATTTGAGACAAGTCTTTGAGAAGGCTTGTGGACTATTTTGAGTTAATATTTTGTGAAAGCTTCCTTGAGCAGATTTGAGCAAATCTAAGAGAGGACTTATTGAGCAGATTTGAGCAAGTCTAAGAGAGGACTTATTGAGAATATTTGAGCAAGTCCAAGAGAGGACTTATTGAGCATATCTGAGCAAGTCCTAGAGAGGATTTGTTGAGCAGATTTAGACAGGTTTTGTGTGAACCTTTTGATCAGATTTAGACAGGTTTTGTGTGAACCTATTGAGCAAATTTGAGCAGGTTTTGAAGAACCTATTGAGAAGAATTGTACTAGACTGACTATACTATATTTAGTGCAAGAGATTGATTAGAATTGTGCTAGACCGACTGAACTATGTTTGGTACAGTATTGAGACAGAGCTTTGGAGGTGACAAAGTATAAAGGACAGAGTCTTAGTGGAGAGAGATACATCTGCCAGGACAATTGAAGATAATATCTGAGTGAGAAGTCTTCAAGTGGAGAGAGATCCACTAGTCAGTGTAGCATAGAGACAAAGTCTTCTAGAAGATCACTAGCTAGAGCAGAATGGGAAAGAGTTCTCCTATGGAAGAGATCCACGAACTTGAGATTAGGGGATCAACATCTCCTTTGGACAAAAGTCCATAAACATTGTAATTTTGGAAGGATTCCCAAGAGATTGATTGAGAAAGTTTTAGTAAAATATTTTCTCTGTGGAGGTAGCCCACATTGGGTGAACCATGTTAAAATAGTGTCTCTTATGTGTGTGATGCTTTGTGTGATGTTTATGGTTTCATTAATGCTGATGCTTCTATTTGGGAAAAAAATTTATGTTATATTGTTCACCCCCCCTCTTAGTATAAGCACATGTTCTTCAGAGGATTTTATCTAGCTATAATGTATTTTATGTGGTTAAGCATGTAATATCAAAGTTTCTTAGTGGAAAAAACCACTGCTAAGCATTTTTTTCTACATAAGCATATTTAGTTTCATATCTTACCAATGTTTGACTAATGTAATAGATAGCTTACTCTCGATTTTGTTCATTATATTGTGCAAGCATTTCTCCTAATGCAAAGTATGTTGTTAAGATGTAAATATAGAATGGGATCCCCAAACGTGGAGGAGCTAAGACTGGAAAAGAAGCTAGATATTGCTTAATATCATGAAGGGGTTTTTGACATTCATCTATCCAAGATAATGGCACTCCTTTTGTATAAGGTGATTGAATGGCATACATTTGTTAGAAAGTTGTGCAATGAAATGACACATTGATTGGATATTTCCTTGTAAACTACGTAATTCCTTTAAATTAGTTGAGGGAGGCATCTCTAGGATAGCCTTTACCTTATTAGGGTCCACATTAATGCCTCTTTTGGAGATAATGAATCTTAGAATTTTTCCTAAGGTAACACCAAAGACACATTTCTTGGGATTCAACCTTACATTATGCTCTAGGAGTCACTCAAAAACTTTCTCCAATACACCAATATGTTTTTGTCAAGTTTGGGATTTAGCCAAGAGATCATCCACATAGTCTTCGATAATATTATGCATGTAGTCATGGAAATGTATGTCATGGCACGTTGATAAGTAGCACCTACATTTTTGAGGCCAAAGGGCATCACCTTGTAATAAAAAGTTCCCCAAGGTGTAGTGAATGTTGTTTTGTGTTAGTCATCATGATTTATTCGGATTTTTTTATATCCTAAAAAACCATCCATGAGTAAATGTTGAAAATTTTGAGTCCTTAGTTAAAGTTTTCATTGATGTCAAGAAATGAAGTCATCATTAAATTTCAAGGAATTTTTCAAGAAACGAGTTATCAAAGTTGTCATTGATATTTTGGAAGAGGCTTCTAATAAATTCAAGATCAAGAGGAACAATGCAAAGGTTAAATTCAAAGGGATCCATAATACTTTTAAATATTAGGTGGAAGCATAAGTTAAAAGGTTTTCATAAAAACCCAAGAAATTTTATTTGAAAGCTAAAGGGAGGTTAAATATTTATTTGATAAATTATTTAAATTCAAAATGAATTTAAATTTTATAAATAAATATTATTTATACCAAGGTGCAAAGTGAAAGATGGTTTAAATAAAACCATAGGGTTTAAAGAATTAATTTATAAAATTTAAATTCAAAAGAATTTAAATATTTTATAAATTAATAAAGTTTCAAAAGAAATTCAAGAGCCGACGTCCAAAAACATTGAGAGTAAATCGAGCTCAGGCATCATGCATGGAATAAGAGATTTAGTATAAAAGCTAATGCCTTGGAGGTATTTCAAATTATCCCTTTGCTTGATGACAAAAAACAAATGTGCAATTGTGTTTAAGTTTGTAAGGAAGAAAGAGTAGCGAAAATATTATTTATGTACCAGCGAGCATAGCCAAGGTGTGGCTCGATACAGTGAACGTAGCCAAGGTGTGGCTAGAGATAGCAAACGTATCCAAGGAGTGGTGCAAGGTAGAGAGCATAGCTAAGGTGTTTCTCAAGGTAGTAAATGTAGCCAAGGAGTGGCTCAAGGAAGCAAACATATCCAAGGAGTGGCGTAAGGTAGCTAACATAGCCAAGGTGTGGCTTGAGGCAGTGAACGTAGCAAGACGCGGCTTGAGGTAGCAAATGAAGCCAAGGTGAGGCATGGCCTGAAGTAGGTAAAGGCATAAGGTGTGGAGGATCCAAGGGAGAACATAGCTCAACAGTGGTGATATCCAATAGGAAGGCACTTGGAAGAAGAAGCGCTTCATGCGTTAATAATGTAGACACCAAAACAACACCAATCCGATTATGTGACTGCAAACACTGATCACATTGACACACACAGCCCCCAGGGCAGCCCACAGAGGTTAAAAAGTGGTCTTAACCACTCTCACAATATTTTTGGAAGGTCAGACACCATTTTGCCACCTTTCAGGCACTCTGCCCCATATTCATCTCACCCAGGGACGAATACGGACTTTCAATTCGCGCTCACTCCTGGGTGGGACAAATTCCAAGTTTGACCAGCAAAAAGTCAAATCTCAGCACATGATAACTCAGAACTACCACTTAACTATCCCTTCATTGCATGGGAGTTCGAGTCAAGTTTTCTGAGCATGCAGGAGCAGTTACAGTACCAGTTGCAAAGACATGCACAGAGGCAGTTAAAAAGCCCTTGATCAAGATGAAGTCTTCTCTTCACAAAAAGCATTCATGCTAAGTAACACTTCTGCATGTTAATTCAAGAGACCCCTTGGGTCTATAAAATGGTGAGTTTCCTCACCCAAAAGAGAGACAGAGAAGGAGCATTTTGAGCGACGAAGTGCTACTATTTTGTTGACTTACGATTTGTGTCTTTACATCCATAATCTCTTAATCGAAAAGGAGGTTATTGGGTGACTTTGAAGGCACGAATCAACAACCAAAAACCCAATTTTTTTGACCATAATAGCCTATCAATTTGCCAAAAACACATCAAAAAAGGTTTTGGACCCATCCCAAGCAGATTGGTGTCGAAACAAAGTTTCAACCCGCGGGTGGTTTGCCTTCGGGCACCTCCTGCCTTATTGCAGGTTTTCTCGTCTCACCTCGAAACGAGTACCAAACTATCGTAGATTTTCTCGTCTCACCCCGAAACGAGTACCAAACTGTTATAGGTTTACTCGTCCGACCTAGAGACGAATACAGATCTGTATTGAATTTTGTGACTGTTTCTTTTGTAGTAGTTTTCTAGTTGCATGATTATGCTTCTGTCAAATTTTTAGTCTATTTGGATTCGTTTTAATCATCGTTATATTCATATTTTACATTCATCAAACAGTAACCCTTCAGATTCACAAGTTTTATTTTCATATACAGGTGCTACTGATTCTTTGTTTGTTTCTTCGAATGTAGGTCTTCAATATTGGAGGAGCAGTGAGGAGTCTACTTTTATCAACACAAGCGGTGGCAATGTTTTGGTTCGCCCATCTTATATGTGGGCACGCGGAAGAAGGAATTCTAGAACAAGTTGTAAAAGATCAACATTTGACGCTCCTATCCCCTAAAAAGGAAGGAGACGTATTGTAACACATTACTGAAAGAATATCAATAAAAAGGGTCGTATTTTATATTGCTTTTATATCTTGTGTTCATTCATTTGTGTTCTTTCCTTTTAATGCAATTTTGTTTAGTCTTTCCTTTTTGTTTCCGGAATCTCGTGCTTTCAAATAAAATTGGTAATATTTTATTATTGTGATATTTAATTTTAATTTAGGCTAAGGTTGAATAAAGGAGAAATAAGGTTGTAATTAATTTAATGAATGCCTAAATTAAAAGGGAGTATTTATTATAAAGTATTGAGGTGAAAATATTTACTTGTGGGTAAAATACTTTTACCTTAGAAAAGGGAAATATAAATTATTGCAATAATAAGTTTAGGGAGTTATAAGTAGAAATAGCTTTGGGCTTTGAAAAATAAAATAGTGAAGTGACTTATGCATGAGAGGTTAATATTAAAAATAGTATGGTATTGGATATTATTTTGAGATTGGAATAATAAGGTATACACATGAATTAATATTTTCATCTAATCCTTTTGATATTGGCAAAGGAATATTGTGTTATTGTGGCAAATTCTTGAAGGTCATCATTATAAAGAAAAAGGTATGGACATATCTTTCCAAAGTTTAAGTTGATTGGTTTTCTGGAAAATAAGTTTGGAGTGAAAAGGACTTGGTTAGGGTTTCCTTTTGAGTGTGTTTGAGTGATTGTTTCAAGGTTTTTTGGAATAAATAGGTGTGGTTAAAACTTTGTTTTTTAAGCATTGTTGTTGAAGCCATTGATTGAGTGAAGAACCTGAACTAGGATTTGAAAAGAACATGAGTATCATTGTTATGTGAAGATTGTTTTATAAGCATTGTTGTTGAAGCCATTTGTCATGCAAAGAACTTGAACTAGGGTTTGAAACGAACATGAGTATCATTGTTATGTGAGAGTTGTTTTACAAGCATTATTTTTGGAGTGAGTTGTTGAATGAAGAACTTGAAATAGGGTTTGAAAAGAACATCAGTATCATTGTTATGTGAGATTTATTGTTGAGCATTGTTGGAAGTATTTTGAGTTGGTGGTTATATACTTGGACTAAGGTTTATGAAAAAGGGGTGTTTCATTAAGTTATTGGTTGAGTAAATTTGGTTGAGCCTAGTCAAGTGGATATGTGAAGTCATTGTTCAAGTTCCATAAAACAAACTATTGTATATTCTGATTTGAATTGAGAAAGTGATTGAGCTTTGAGTTGAAGCATATTAAGTCTCTAAAAAATCTCCTTATGGTTCTAAGAACGTAATTGAAAGTATTTGAGCAGATTTGAGGTAAGTATTTGAGAAGACTTATGGATAGTTTTAGGTAAGCTTTTGTGAAATCTTACAATAAATATTTGAGAAATTTCTATGTGGACTTGTTGAGAAGATTTGAAAAAGTTCTGTGTGGACTTGTTGAGCATATTTGAGCAAGTTCTATGTGGAACTGTTGAGCATATTTAAGCAAGTTATGTGTGGACTTGTTGAGCATATTTAAGCAAGTTTTATGTGGACTTATTGAGCATATTTTAACAAGTTCTCTGTGGACATTTTGAGTATATTTGAGCAAGTTTTGTGTGGACTTGTTGAGAAAATTTAAGCAAGTTTTGTGTGGAATTTTTGAGCAAATTTGAGCAAGTTTTGTGTGGACTTGTTGAGCATATTTGAGCAAGTTCTATGTGGACTTGTTGAGCAGATTTGAGCAAGTTCTATGTGGACTTATTGAGCAGATTCAAGCAAGTTTTGTGTGGACTTGTTGAGCAAATTTAAGCAAGTTCTATGTGGACTTGTTGAGCATATTTGTGCTAGATCGAAGGACTATGTTTAGTGTAGATTTGAGACAGAGCTTTGGAGGTGACATAGCAAAGAGGACAGTGGTCTCCAGTGGATAGAGATCCATCAACCAAGACAGTGAGGACAGGTCTTCTAAGTAGGGACAAGAGTCTTCAGTGGAGATATATCCACAAGCCAGTGCAGTGGAGGTAGTAGTCTTCTAGAGGATCACCAGCCAGAGCAGAGGAGGAGTCCTCCTATGGATAGATATCCATGAACTTGATTTAGGGGATTAGCATATCCTTTGGACAGAGGTCCATAAACATTGTAATAGAGAAAGGATTCCCAAGAGATTGATCAAGAAAATTTTAGTGAAATATTTTCTCCGTGGAGTAGCCCACATTGGGTGAACCATGTAAATTATGGTGTCTCTATTGTGTATGGTGTTTTTTACATTTCTTTGATTACTGTTGCTGATATTGCTATATCTACATTGCATAATATTGATTGGGAAAGAAAAGTAAAAAAGTGGTCTTATACTGTTCACCCCCCTCTCAGTATAAGGTTGTGTTCTTCAATGAAAGCATTTCATGGCAAATGAAGGTATCGACAAGATTATCAATATTTGGGAGAGGGAAATCATCTTTAGGACATGCCTTGTTAAGATCTCAAAAGTTAGTGCATACGCGTATCACCCCGTTAGGCTTACAAATGGGTACCACGTTTAAGAGCCATTCAGGATAATCGATAGGAACTATGAAATTCACATCTAGGAGTTTTTGAAGCTCTATTTTTATCACGAGGGCCATGGTAGGATGCATTCTTCAAAGTTTTTGTTTAACTAGCTTAGCATCGGGCTATAAGGTGAGATTATGGATAACCAAACTAAGGTCTAGACCAGGCATGTCCTTGTAGGACCATGCGAATATACCCTTTTTCCTCTTGAGGAGAGTAATTAATTGCTTTTGTTCATCGGGTGATAAGCTTTTGTCAAGCTTGATAATTTGGGAATTGTCTTTGTCATAACTAAGGTCCACATCGATGGTATCTTCAATTGACATGTGGGAACCTTCCTAAAGTTGATGGGGCATAGGAATCAAATGAATTTCATCTAGGATGTTGTCAAACTCTTCTGGCTTATCCACATCTATCTATTACTAGAAAACCTCAGGATTTAAAGGTGAAAATGGAGGTGAAGGTGGATGGGAGGGACGAATGTAGTTAGCGAAAGCCCTTAAAAATTCCTCAATCAAGAAAAATTCGGTGAGGTTTGGAGGTGCATAAATCTGGTCCATATCAAGAAGGCTCATGTCAATTAGAATTGGATTAGCCAGATCGTATGGATTATCAAGTGGGGTAAATAAATCAACAAGATTCATGTTGACTTATGGGTAAGGTGTGGTTGGATGAAACGGATGGAAGGAGCTAAAGAATCGATGCTAGTGGCTTGGTTAACCTAAATAGTAGTAAAAAACATAATTAAATGCATTTGTCCAAATGGTATGTATATGTGTAATGCAAAGCAGTAAAATATTTTTCTTGATTTTGATTTTTTTTAGGTAGTGGTGAAAACAACTATTTTTATATTATGTATATATGTTACAAATTTGGCTTATGGATTGGCTTAATGGAATGGAGGTGGTTCATAGGTAGGGGTAAATCACTCTTGTGGAAGAAGCAAGTAAAATATGGGATCATGGGTATGGAACATGTTGAGATAAAACTCATCTTGTTCGGTATGGGGAATGATGGGCTCTGATTCTTCTTCAGATTCATTCGAAATAATTGACATAAGTTTGAATTCTTCATAGATTTCATCTTCATAATTATCAGGATGGAGGGCATATTCTCCTAAATTTAAATTAAACCTTTGTAAGGCTTGTTCAAAAGAAGAGGTGGTGGAAAGTGGTTGGTAACCTAGACCTGAGCAGTCATGTACCTCTTGATATGGAACATTAATAGATTGAGGTATTCCCTATTCATACAATCCTAGGACATGGCCTTACCAATTAACAATGTGAAAGTATCGAGATGGAAATCCCAACATATTTTGAATATTGGCAATAATTGATTCTTTGGGTTCTTCTATGGGATTTGGACTTGATGAATATTCAATCCCCCATATACAAAATTTATGCTATTTGGAGTTGAATCCATGTTATAAACTACTCCTATTGCTAAAGGTGGGTCACGTGGGTGATCAAAATCCTTAGCACTAGGGATGGTGAGGGGTATGATAGTAATGTTTTCAACCACATATTCACCAATACCAAGATTAGTGAGGTGGATTGCAACTTGGGATGACATGGCAGAACTATGGTCGGATGATGACTCATGTAATGGTGAGGATGAGGATATCTCACAATTTGTTAATTTGACTTGTGAAACATTAGGTGAAGGTGATGGATTGGATTGGGAAGGTTTTTGAATGGATGATAATGATGTGGATGATAATTATGTTGATGATGTGGACGGTAATGATGTTGATGATGTGGATTGACTATGACCACATGTGCATGTAGTCAATGATGACGATGATCGGGTGTGGGAGTTTGATGAGGTTTGGTGATGGGGAGCTCTTCAAGAGTGGGATCCTTTGATGAAGAGATTGGTGAAGTGGTGGATGGCTTAGATGATTGTGATAAGAAAATATGTTTGGAAGGAAGCATGTGCTAATAAGGATTTGAAATGAAATTGTAATACTTAAATGTATCAACATTCGTCAGTATGAAATGCACTTGTCTCTCATGAACATATTTTAAACATTGATGTAGTATTAAAAGGACACATCTCATTTCCCTCATCTAAGGTCTTCCAAGGAGTACATTGTATGCCATGGACCATTCCAATATAAGGAACATTATGTGTAACTATTGGAACCAAATTTGACTCAACTTTGAAACCCCTAAAATTAAATTTGTAAGTTCAATTAGATTGTTAATAATTCTGATCGCTTATTCAATTGGTGAGAGTTTTTTTTTTTAATTTTCATGGGTTGTGTGATAATTCTAACCTTGGTTATTAATAAGTGTGTGCCTTTTATTTATAATATCTTAATAAAGGTTATGGAAAATTTTTATTAATCATATCTTTAACAAAGCCTAGCTTCGAACCTCATAAAATAAAGTTTCCTTTAGGCTTAAATCAAATGATAAATATTTAAAGACCTAAGTTATTCTAGAGTAAGGGAAATTCCAATAAAGCACCTCGGCCTAAGTACCAAAGAATTTAAATTCACATAAAGGTCTTTTAAATTAAAATCTTGAGGGTATGCACCCCATTTAACTAAAAGGCAAACACCTTAGATTTAATCCAAGGACCACGCTCAACTCAATTCTAATCGGATGATAGGCACTTTAATAAATCAATAAATTGATAAGTCAAATAAGTCAAAGACCATGTTCAAAGTATATAATATTCATATAGGATTAATCTAACAGTAGCACATCATCAAAACCAATCCGACGGATTCACTTTCATGAAGAAACCCGAATGATAAGTATAATGGTCTAAAAGAATTATAACCTAAGGTTAGAAATGATTAAAATTCATACAACTCTGAGGGATCCAATGGATGCACTTGATCCAATCCAAATCCAACAGCTGTGTAATCTCCAAAGAGTCAAAACTTTAAAACAAATTCATCATAGGTCAAAGCTGCCAGTTAAAAAGCAAGCAATTTCGACAGATCAGATGATAGTGATTGAATGAACTCAAGATCAACATTTGCACTTGATTTAATTAAAACCACGTGTTAAAATACCATGTTCCAAAAAGGAATTAAGAATACACACCCCATTTTAAATAATCACTGAGCAAGTTCGACAGATCGAACGACAGTGCTTGATCTAAGACCTAATCTGTCGACAGCGCTCTTACAAAGGTGCATAAAAGAAGTAAAGTCCCCATGTGATTAATTAAAAATATTAAATGGGATTAAAAAGGGTTTAATCACATTGGCTAATAATCCCCATTTCAGCTTAATCAGGGTTTAGAGTTATATGTTATTAAGTAACTGACCCCGTAGGTTGAATGATATCAACGATCGCAAAGACATTCAATCGAGTTCTAATGGTCACACCAGATTGGAATCTTAGTAAAATAATAGCTTTTAGAAGATCAAACAATGACGCTCATCTCTACTCAAATCCAATGGTATGCATGGGTAAAAATTATTGAAGGTAGACTAACGACCATGTAGGTCCTGAGACATCAACGGTTACGCTGATCCTTTCTAGGATCTAATGACAGAGAGAAAATTAAAAGTTTAAAGCAATGAATCAACCATCAAGATCTAATGGTAGTGCTTCATCGAGAGCAATAATATCTAACGATCTTGAATGAGTCAGAGTCTAGACAAAATAATACAAACGGGCTAAAAAAACGGGCATCTCCAACAAATCTAATGGATGCACTCACTTCCACTCAAATCCAACGGTAGTGCGTAAACCAAAGGTAAATCAAAAGGTGGGCTTGAATTAAAAATTGATTAATTAAAGTTTTAAAACACATTTGAAAAGGCTTTAAACCCATCATTAATTATCATCCTTATTGATAAAAATAAAAAAGGGTTCGGAGCATATTTTTATTTTGAATAACTAACTTGTAGGTTTTAAAAAGATCCATGGTTGCGATAAAAAAGAAGCACATCCGACGGTAGTGCTTTATCACGATTGACTCAAGGAAGATAAGGGCATATAAGATAATAACAGTAGGCACTCACACCAAAGACAAAATCTTGCAAAGATCCCAAGGGTGATTGCAGCCTGAGCAAATTATAATCAATCCCAAATATTTAGTTATCATTCGGGTCCGATGTGGCATGAGGTTCAAAGTAGAAACCATCCCCATTACACATCTTAGTTCCACGTCAGATAAAAAGGGTTCTAGTGACAAATAGCTAAATTCTTGATGATTACAGGCACACAAATCAAAAGGGCCTAGGGCACGTAGGATGAAATACATTACCGGTCATAAATGCTCAACTCCAAAAAAAGGACGTGTTAGAAAATTTTCTTTTGACTAATTTTAAACAGTAGTTGGTGGTGTCGTATTGATGATAAAATATGCGAAATTATCAAACCCATTCTGCCACCCTGTATATGAGCTCACAAACATAGTCAAGGCTACTACCTTGGTGAGCTAAGAGTAGAAGTTGATACACATAAAATATAGGGAGAAGAGGATTTTCAAGCTTTGTAGTCATAGAAGAACCCGACCTGCTATGGTGAGATCAATGGCATCATGGGAGATATTTTCATACCAGAAGACACTAGGGAGGCTGTAATATTCATCACAGATAGGTCACCATACTTTGTGATCTCTAGGATGCCTGTTCTTGGTAGCACCATGTATGAATTCGCTCAGAAATGTGGAGCTGATAAAATACCTACAATGCATGTATCAGGAGCTTTTATCATGTTATGGAGAATGATGAACGAACCCCATGGATAATGGCTGATTTGTTCCATAAAGCATAGTGGTTGCAGTACAAGAGTTTTCCTAGAAATAATAGATGGAACAGTAACCTCAGGAAGTTGTTACATTTGAAGGTTCACTTCTCTTCATATTTGATGGCATGGCTTGCAGTGGTGTATGGCGAAAGAACAAGAACATTCCAAGACAATAAGGATAGGCCGGTGTTCAATATTAAAGTCGAGCACATTCAAAAAGTCTTCAAATTGATAGAATATACCACCTTTCTGGTAGAAAAGGTAATTGAACACTAATCTCGAATATTTACAGATATGGAAGTGTTTAAAACCTTATTTGATACACACGAGAGAATAAAAAAAGATTTCTCAATTAGTAAAAATCCTTTTAGACCATGGGTACAAGATTTTTGTGATATGATAAATATAATTTTGGGAGTACAGGCTCTTAGTAGGGTAACTAAAATAGTTTTATATCTAGTTGCATAATGCAATAGTGCATATAACACCCCAATTTATTCCTGGGAATTAGAATTAAGTACCTAGATGCATAAAGAAACCATGAAATTATTTAATAAGAAAGCCAAGGGTACTCATTTTTCTCAGGGAGATATAGTCATCTATTGGGATCCTAAAAATGATAAACATGGTGAAAAAGGTAAATTTAAACCCAAATGGATTGGTCCATACCAAATAGCCCATGTTATCAGCTAGAATACATACAAGTTGTAGACCTTGTAGGGTGAAATGATGGCTATCCCTATTAATGGCCAACACCTCTGATGAGCACCATAAATGCTCATATTTTATACACATTTTCTTGATCATTATGCAGTTTTATAATAAGGATTGCATACTTTTATAAATGATTATATATATATTTGATGAAATTATGCGTGTTATCTAATTTGTGTGTTTTCAGTGTGTTTTGTGGAATTGCAGTTGGTTTAGTTAGATTTGGATCAGTCGAGGTCTTTTGATGGACCTGGCACTTTGTTTCTTTGGGGGTCAATGCATAGAATATAGGCACCTTCCTCTTCTATGAAGGCGACAAGGGAAAGTAGGTGCCTTCCTCTTCTAGGAAGGTGCCAAGAGAACATAGGCGCCTTCCTCTTCCAGGAAGGTGCCAAGGAAAGAGAAGCACCTTCCTCCTCCAGGAAGGCACCAAAAGGAAGGAAGCGCCTTCCTCTCATAAGGAAGGCATTGCCGAGGAAGGCACTGACGGGAAGGTGCCACGACATGCAAAGCACCTTCCTCCCATAATGAAGGCACCACTAGAAGACACACCTTCCTCATAGAAGGCGAGCGCCTTCCTCCCATAAGGAAGGTGCCACTAGAATGCAAGTGCCTTCCTCCCACAGGAAGGCACGAATAGAAGGTAAGCACCTTCCTCTTCCAGGAAGGCGCCACGATGAAAAGATACCTTACATACAGGGAATGCGCCCAATATACTTAGGTTCCTTCCTCATAAGGAATGCGCCTCTATTATTTGCTCATTGACCAGATTTGCATGATGTGGATAGCAGCGACTGGTGCAGTTCCAACTCTACGTCATGTAGAGCTAAATCAGAGATAGCACCAATGTACGAAAATGTCTTACCAATGCCAGGCGAAGCACGAACCAATCAGCGAACATGCCACCATTAGAATAAAATGCCAATTTTAAGCAGATGTTGATTGCATTCACCAGACTGTCTTAATTTAGTTTGGGATGAATCGACTGTTGTAACCTCTTTGTAACAGAATTTTTGCAAGTGTGTTATATAAATGCGCGTAGACCATTCTAAGATATATAGATTGATATAGATTCATATAGAGATACAGAGATAGATAAATATTGTAACACTTTGATAAATATATTACAGTTCTAAGAGTTCTAGCGCGTGTTCAGCTGGGAGGAAGCTGCTAGAGCCTGGGCCCACTCCAAGCCAGTATTTCTTCCCCACTTTACTTCTATTTTCTAAATTAGTCTATTGCTTTTGAAAGATCATTTACCTCATTACTATTCCCAGTATTTGCAGTAGATTCATTTTTAGGAATGTGTGAATGTTCCATTTCCATAGATTTAATTATTTCTTCTTATGTAAATTATTGAGAAGTGCACGAATGATTGACAACCATTTTGAAAACACCCCCCAATAGTAGGATTAGCGGATTCATCTCAAGTGGTATTGTAAGCAATCTAATTCAGACCCTTCACAAGTTTACGAAGCTCCCTGGGTTGATAATTAAATGCACGGGCATGTGACAAAAGTAGGAAAAAGTTAACCTTGTTTGGCCCACAACATTTTGGCGTCATTGTAGGGGAAGCGTCTCAACTAGATTATTTACAATACCCTGAAACCTTCCATCTGACATTGTATGAGTTCTTTGAGAAGAAAATGACCAGATGGTTGGTTTATAAGAACCAATCCATCAGAACCAGATTCAACAGAGCATTCTGAATTTGAATTAGACTCGCCCAACCCACCCCAACCCACCTGCAATCCATTGGAGTGAGGAACCGCACTTTGTGCAAAGTGCCTCCTCATCCCATCAACATGGGGAAGAACGAATCATCATAAATCCCATGTTCAATAGGACTCCCTTAGAGAAAGCCCTGTTGTGGAAGGTTGTAGAAGATCGGATGATCTCACCAAGAAAATCTTAGAGCTTTGACTCAGAAAGTCTTAAACGACCGTAAGGCCATAAGCACTACATTAGAAACCACATTTCTTGAAAAAATTGCTGATAATGATGAGGTCTCATCTGGCTTTAGTTTCCCAATAGAGGAAGGAGTAGGAGATGCTAAAATGAAAAACATATCCCCTAATCACCTTTTTTCCTTCAGAGGATACCCGACTGAGGACCCTGACCTATTTTTATTTAAGTTTGATGTCTTATGCAGGTCTGTGGAGTACAAATCCAATACGTAAAAGTTGAAACTCTTTCCTTCTACATTAGACGATGTAGCTCTGTGGTGGTTCATCGGTCTGGGAGACAAACACATTGCCACTTGGGAACAGATGAAGAGGCTATTTTTAGAAAAATACCAAGATTTTGGGAGAGCAAGAACCAAAATGTTGCGGGCCAAACAAGGTTAACTTTTTCCATGCTCGTGCATTTAATTATCAACCCAGGGAGCTTCGTAAACTTGCGAAGGGTATGAATCAGATTGCTTACAATACCACTTGAGATGAATCCGCTAATCCTACTATTGGGGGGTGTTTTCAAAATGGTTTTCAATCATTCGTGCACTCCTCAATAATTTACGTAAGAAGAAATAATTAAATCTATGGAAATGAAACATTCACACATTCTTGAAAATGAATCTATTGCAAATACTGGGAATAGTAATGAGGTAAACGATCTTTAAAAAGCAATAGACTAATTTAGAAAATAGAAGTAAAGTAGAGAAGAAATACTGGCTTGGAGTGGGCCCAGGCTCTAGCAGCTTCCTCCTAGCTGAACACGCGCTAGAACTCTTAGAACTGTAATATATTTATCAAAGTGTTACAATCTTTATCTATCTCTATATCTCTATATGAATCTATATCAATCTATATATCTCAGAATGGTCTATGCGCATTTATATAACACACCTGTAGAACTTCTATTACAAAGAGGTTACAACAGTCGATTCATCCTAGACTAAATTAAGACAGTCTGGTGAATGCAATCGATGTTTGCTTAAAATTGGCATTTGGTTCTAACGGTGGTGTGTTCACTGATTGGTTCGTGCTTCACCTGGCATTGGTAAGATATTTTCATATATTGGTATGATATCTGATTTAGCTCTACATGACGTAGAGTTGGAACTGCACCAGCCACTGCTATCCACGTCATGCAAATCTGGTCAACGGGCGAAGAACAGAGGCACCTTCCTTATGAGGAAGGCGCCTAAGTATATCAGGTGCCTTTCCTATATGAAAGGTATCTTATTGCCATGGCACCTTCCTAGAAGAGGAAGGCACCTACCTTCTGTTGGTGTCTTCTGGTGGAAGGAAGGCACTTGCCTTCTAGTGGCACCTTCCTTATGGGAGGAAGGCACTCACCTTCTGTGAGGAAGGCGCGTCTTCTAGTGGCACCTTCCTTATGGGAGGAAGGTGCTTTGCCTATCGTGGTGCCTTCCTATCGATGCCTTCCTTATGAGAGGAAGGTGCTTCCTTCCTTTTGGCACCTTCCTAGAGGAGGAAGGTGCTTCTCTTTCCTTGGCACCTTCCTGGAAGAGGAAGGTGCCTACGTTCTCTTGGCACCTTCCTGGAAGAGGAAGGCACCTACTTTCCCTTGGTGCCTTCCTGGAAGAGGAAGGCGCCTATGTTCTCTACATTGACCCCCAAAGAAACAAAGTGCCAGGTCCATCAAAAGACCTCGACTGATCCAAATCTAACTAAACCAACTGCAATTCCACAAAACACACTAAAAACACATAAATTAGATAACACGTATAATTTCATCAAATATCTATATAATCATTTATAAAAGTACACAATCCTTATTATACAACCGCATAATGATAAAGAAAATGTGTATAAAATATGAGCATTTTTGGTGCTCATCATCCCCCATGCCTAACATATGCCACGCCCTCGTGGCATCAAAACTGTGGGTAGTCCAGTTGATCCTTCATCATTATCATTTCTTGGAGGTTTCGGTTGTCCCTATAGCCCGAGTCTGTCTCTTTTGTGTACTGGCATCTAAAGTTGTGGCTCACCTTTTCCTACGTAGAAATGAGGTTGTGGTTGTTGATTATCCCTTTATCATTCTAGCCACTACTGGCGGTGATCTAGCCAGCGTCGTCTCTGCTAACTGGAATGCAGCTTCGATAGCTTGCCAGAGGTCAACGTCTAGAGGTCAGACCACTGCCAGAGGGATATCTGAATTATCCCCCCTAGAAGGTACTACTTGGGCCTTGTATAATCTTGCTGCTTTAGGAGTAAGCCTTGCGTTCTCCTTTGCAATGGTCATGGCCTCCAATTGGGGTTCATATACCCCCCATCATTCCAAATACCTCCTCATCATGGAGGGTCATCCCCGGGATGAACCGTAAATATCCCAAAATTGGCTGTCCTCTATCGAATTAACATAGATGCCAGAGTCTCCTCATCCTCGAGGCTACCTTCCTGGCCTCTTTGGTTTCTTTCATCTCCTTGAGTAGTCGTTCGAACTATTTTCATCTTTCGACAAACGGCTGCACATCCCACTCATCCTCTTCTGTCTCAACAAAGGTCACCTTCGCATTCTTTCAAGCCATCTTGGGCCTTTTTCCTCTAGCCTTTATGGAAAATTAGGTGGCTCAAATAGGGGTATTCTATTTCTCCCTGGGGTACATCTCCTCACTCTGAGGGGTCTACTCTAGAGTGTTCTCATCATTCTATGCTGATATATCTGGGGGTGATCCTTCGTTCTCTTGTCTGTCCGGTGTCGACCCCTCAGTCTCTTCTCCTTCTTCAGGTCTGGGGAGTTCTTCCTTACCTTCTAGTCCTATATACTACTGGAGGCCCTTGACCTACTTTGTATTTCTTAGGATGATGACAGGGGGTATTGTGGGACTTCTCTCCCCATCACTCCCAAAAATAAAGGAATTCTCCCCTACCTCTAGGCTGCTCTGTCGAGCGTCCGATTGAATTCCCCCCGAAGAGAATACTCGTTTGGTAGATGTGGGAGAATTCATCAAGACTTCTTTCACCCAATCATTTTGAGTGTATGCATCCCTTCTTTTTGTTCCCCTGTCCTGAAGCATCTATTTTTCCTCTCGCAACTGTTGGACCAGTTGTTCGAGCTGGGCAATCCATCTGTCTCATTCCTTCAACTCCCCTGCATGCTTGTTCTGGCAGTCCTCCAAAATTTGTTAGGTCATCCAGAAATTGGTTTAAAATTCGAGTGCCTCCTCCAAGGTCGCATTGACCTGATCATTGTTCCCGAAAGTCCTTGCATCTTATTGGATTCGATTCGTCAATTCTCTAAGGGTTTGGGCTACAACGTCTATTTTTAGGTTGCTCTGTTCTTCCTCTGTCGAGAGGAGTCATCGCAGACGTTTCCTCCTAGGGACTGGTTCTGTCAAGCAAAATTCATCCTCATCACTAACAAGTGGTGCTCCTTCCTCCTCATGCTCAGGCACTGGGGAATGCCCTCTTCCCTTCGTGCTCTTGGGTACTGGTGACTGCCCTCCTTCCTCTATGTTTTCGGGCACTGGTGACTGCCCTCTTTCCTCTATGAAATAGGGCAATGCCAATTGCCCGATGTTTGCTATTTCATCTGCAGGGCATCCCTCGTCTTGCCCTTCTTCAAAAATAGTATCGTGTTGCCTTTCTTGACCACCATATCCCTCTGTGTCAGGGTTCTGCCTTTGCACTTTTGCATGGCGGGCTAGTGCCAATATCAACCCATGATGGGCTAATGTGGATGGTGCCCCCTTCTGGTACCAAGCTACTTTGTCCTTTAGGGAATTCACCAAGTAGAAGGGCACATTCAACTTCCTTCAATGCACCAGGTGATTGAGAAACTGCACATGATTACCGTGTAGATGGGTATATTTCCTACTGCATGTGAAGAATCGAACAACCTACTCAAACATCTTTCGTAGATTCATGGGGAGACTATTTTTGGGTAACCCCTCCTTGTCTATTTTCATGTTCTCTCCTAGAAGTAGTACCTCAACATATGGCTTTAACAGTCCGCCCTTATATACACATTCCCCTGTGAGGGAAAATCCAGTTGCCTGTGAGATGAACTCAGGGGTGACTGGAATTTCTACCCCACATTCTTGGGCCACATCGCCCCTCAAGGAGGCAGCGAAATCCTTAGCTGCCTCCATGTCCTGGCCCTAACTGACCAGGGTACAGTATTCGAGCCATCCCTTGGCCTCAAACTATGTTTTCACCACTCCTATGATTCCATCCATATCACCTAGTTCGTTCTTCTTCACTGCATGATTCTTAGACCTTCCTCCCATGGTGCCTTCCCTTACTACTGCTATTTTTTTCTTTGTCCTTCCTTCCTTAGGAAGGTGCCTTCTTATAGGTAAGGTGCCTAACCCTAGCAGTTATGGAAGGCACCATTTCATTGGCACGTGGTTCTGGCTATGGGGGGATATGATCTTTATGACGGTGATATCTTTTTTGGTACTGCATATTTTATAAATAATTATATAAAAATTTGAATTAACATGCGCACATTTGATTCTATGTTTCAGGCATCGTGAAGGCCACTGATTCACCAATTTGTGACATGAGGGAGGGGTATGGTCCTTTGGTGCCCCTCATTCATGTGATGCTTTGCTCCGCTCGAGGTTTTTTGGAGGCATGAGTGTTGGCTATACGCGGAAGGCATTATTTGGTACCTTCCCCATGTGGAAGGTGCTAATGTGGTGCCTTCTCGATGTTGTTGATGCTTTCTGAACAGATGTGCCTTTCGGTAATGGAAGGTGCCTCTGATTGGATGTGTCATCCGATAGGGGACGGCACCTTCTTGATGATGGTGCCTTCATGCAATGGAAAGTGCTCCTACTTGGGTGCACCTTTCTGATGTGGAAGGTGCCTTGGCCTGCATGCACCTTCCCAATGATGGAATGCGCTTCTGACTACATGTGCCTTCCCATTGTGGAAGGTGCTTTGGTCTGCATGCGCCTTCCCGATGTGGAAGGTGCCTCTGGCTGGATGCGCCTTCCTGATGTGGAAGGCACCTTGGCTCTTCTTTTTTTTATAGATATGGTGTCTTCCAGCCACGAAATGCACATATATATTATTATTATTATTTTTATTTTTATTTTTTTTAATAGAACTCTTACAACTAGGTTGGGCGCCTTATTTTGGTGGGGTGCCTTCTCTATAAGGAAGGCGCCTTCTTCTGATGGGCACCTTCTTTATAAGGAAGGCACATTCTTCTGGATGGGCACCTTCTGGATGTGGAAGACACCTTATTCTTGAAAATCATGTTGTGATTGACTGGGAAAGGGTGATCAAGCCTTCCCAGTCTTGCTTCATGTTGCCTCAGCTTCTTCCAATGAGCTGGTGTCAGAATGCTGAGCTGAATCAGGCCTGGTTTCCCAGATACCTATCCCTCATGCTATCAGGTCCTCCACCTGCAAAAATCAACCAAAAAAAAAGGAAAATAAAGGTAGTTAGATGCATTATGTGCCTATTAGGCCCTGGGTTAGGATGCCTGCAGCTTGCATGCGGGCGTTGTCCCTGCAAAAACACATGATATATACAAAAAACTACATTAACTAATTTTGGGTGAGCACTTCCATGCCCACCATTTCACCTGAGAGAGTTCGGTCCAGATCTAGCAAGATGGGGTCTCCCCCACGCCTATTCTATATTCTACCTGTAACATTTTAGACGTATTATAGGGGCATAGTCGATGGCTATTGACTGTGAACATGGTGTTGCTACCGTCAATTGTCTTAACACATACCACCCCATTCTTGATGAGCTCTACCACCTCATATGTCCCCATCCATCCCTGCATTAATTTGCCCTTCCTCTCCTAGAACCGAGAATCGTACAACAATATCCATTCCCCTTCTTGGAACTGCTTTAGCTTAATGTGGTTATCATGCCACTACTTTCTTTACTTTTGTATAATTTTTGTCCTTTGCAAAGCATCTAATCGGATTTCATCTAGCTGATCTAGCTGTTGAATCCTTTTTTTTTGAGCTTCATCTAAGCTCAAGTTCAATTCTCAAGCTGTTCTCAGGGTCTTGATTTCAAATTCGATGGGCATCATCGCATTTTTCCCATATACCAGTTGGAAAGGTGTAAAAAATATGGTGGATTTCCACGTGGTGTTATATGCCCAGACTACCTCTGAAAACCGTATAGCCCAATCTTTCCTATGTTGCTGCATGGTATTCGTCAGGATGTTCTCTATTTCTCTATTTGTCACTTCCACCTACCCATTTGCCTGTGGATGGTAGGGTGTAGTTTTATTATTCCAAACTCGGTATTGCTCCATCAGTTCCTCGATCAACTTGGAGGTAAATTGAGGCCCTTGGTCTGTTGTTATCTCCCGAGGGACCCCAAATTGTGTAAAAATATGGGCAAACAAGAAATTGGTGACCGTTCTTTCCTTTGAATCCCTTAATTCCTGTACTTCAACCCATTTGGTAATGTAATCCATACAGACCAAAATGAACCTCCTCCCCATCAAAGATGGATTAAACGATCCCACGAAGTCCATGCCCCACTTGTCAAAATGTTTCAGGTGTACCTGAGGCTAGAGGGCCATTCTGTCTCGATGGATTGGTCTACCCATTCTCTGGCATTCGTCACACTTTCTAGCATACGCAACCACATCCTTAAACAGAGTGGGCCAAAATTACCCAACCTGTAGGATTTTGTAGGCAGTTCATTTCCCTGCAAAGTGTCTTCCACATGGGTCGTCGTGACATGCTT